>OX411307.1:18952215-18988740 GCA_948150685.1 Rhaphigaster nebulosa
ATAATGAAAAATTGTCGGTTCTGAGTTGAATAACAAAAGCACTTTAACGATAACTAAAATTTCATAGTTTTAATTAATTGTTTGATTACATAAATTATAGTATGATAGAATGCCTACTGGACCAGAGCATCTTCTTCCTGGTTTGGTGATTCAAATTGACGGTATAGTTCTTCCATTACAGTAATTTTTCAATTATTTAAAAGAAGTTAATTAAGTTATTGACTTTAAATAAAGTTTAAAATAAGTTAAATAAAGTCCTTTTACTCTCCACAGGCTGCTAAAGAAGTTGTTACAACAGCTATGACTATATCGTTTCTCTAAGCCCTTGTAATCTAACCAAATTTGTTTTTCGAGACTTTTTTTAATTATTAAAAAATTAATTTACATATCTTTTTATTGGAATTTCAAATTAAAATAATTGATTAATATTTCTTAATAATTATGGTTTAGAAGAATGATTGTACTGTATTTTTTTTTTATTATATTATTATTTGAATTAGAGTTGGAAATATTCAATAGAATCGAAGATAAAAATAAAGGAAACGTAATTTATAAAATTGATTGTAAACATTGTAAAGATATGTGGCATATAGATGAAACTTCACAAAATTTAAGAAATAGAATAAATCAACATAAAACTAATTGTAAAAATTCAAAAAATGTAAATACAACTGCATTGGCTAAACATAATAAAACATTTTCCCACTGTTTTCGACCGGGTTACCCAACTATATTAAATATTTTTATTTTCCCAAATATATTATCCGAGACTACTAGGCCGATTTTTTTTTTTTTTTTTTTTTGATTTGCCACCAAAGTGACTGGTCACTCCATGATGATCCTCGAAACTCGAGATTACCATTCGCCATTTCATTTCAAAATGGCGGCCCGTTACATTTTATACGCCTATAACAACTCCATCATTGGAAACCGTGACATGAAAAATGACAACCCCCTTTACCCAAACACCACAGATATAATTAATTTATAGTACAATCTGTTTTAGTCTCTTATGTTAATAAAATTTGAAAGGTAGATCTACTTCAGAATAGTTGACAATATCTCTTATACGTTCATATGTACTGATTTAAAATTAATGGAAAAAAAATCTGTAGTTAATATATAAATAAAAGTTGAGATATTGGGCACATTTAGAGCAGTATATTTTGATTTTGATTTGATTTTAAAAATGATAAAAATAGTAATAAATGGAAAAACTTATTTGTGAAATGAAACTCCAGGTTTTCGTTGGGCCCGATCTGATCTATTTGAACAACCATATTTACAACAAGTAACCATAATGATTAAAAGGCCAACAAGCCAAAACACCAAATCCCAAACAAACAATCCTCAAAAGATGAGGCGCCTCAATATGGCCGCCCAAGCAGGTTAATCCCCACCACTCGACCTCAGCTATTTTCCGATGTGTCATATCCATTACTCTTCCATGTTCCTAGGATTGGTGAGCTTCATATCTTAATAGTCCGGGAACTGAGACCAAAAAAAACGTGTCTGATTTCAAGAAATTTTTTTATGGTCTAAGCCGTAATTATTCTCATAATAGAATAAAAGGGAAATATAAGGGTCTGCTACCCTAGATCAGTTGCAATCAAATTTTATAGGTCACCGAATTCGTAATTTTCGTCACTTTTTTTCAGATTTTCCTCAGTAATTCGCTTCGAGTGCATTTTAGGTAAAACTGGTAGGAATTAGGAACGAATTTCAACTTTGTTACCTCAAATTTTTCCTTTACGTATAAAAAAAAGCAAAAAATGTTGTTGTTTTTCTTGTCGCTTATACCTGGAAACCAGTTATTATCCAAATAAATTCTAATATTTATTTTATACTAAATTAAATAAGAGTAAATTATATACAATTTTGATAAGAATGGCAGAAAATTCAACAATTAATCAAAGAAGTTTTATTTGTTATTAGGCCAGTTAATCTGGAGTCCTGGTTGGAACGCTGGAAATGGTTTTAATCTGTTCATTAGACATCATATAATAGTAACCTAAGTTTGCCCTATTCTAAGTGGTGAGCCAAGGCGGAGGGATGGGGAAAACTCCCAAAATTTCGGACTTTTTTATTTTTGGGCATATAACATTTAAACGGCGCACCCCATGTGTACCTCAAATGTCGAATTCAGTTTGACAGAAGAATTAAAATTGAAGATCCAGATGTTTTTCGATTTTCAATTTCAATTCTTCTGTCAAACCGAATTCAACATTTGAGGTACACATCTTACGCAGAATTTAATAATCTTTAATTTATAATGGAAAAATGTTTCGCTGGGGTGCGCCGTTTAAATGTTATAGGCCAAAAACTGAAAAAAAAATCCGAAAATTTGGGGTTCCCACAGTCCCCCGTCTTGTCACACCACTTAGAACGGGTAAAACTTAGACTAATATTATATGGAGTCTAATGAACAGATGAAAACCATTTCCAGCATTCCAACACATACTTCCAACCAGGATCCCAGATTAACTGGCCTATTGTTGTATCCTAAATTAATTTTATTGAGTATAATTTTATCTTGAAACAGCGTCTGCTTCTATGATGGCTTGTATCCTGTTGTTTTTTGCGTTTTCCAGTAAAATGACATGATGAACTGCATGGCGATCGCTTAGCTCCACTAAATGATCAACTATATTTTTTTTTGTCAGGTCTTCTATCTATGCCTTTAAAGATCAATCTCGGTTTACTTCTTCTTGTAATATTTATGAAGAAGCTATTTTGTTCTTCGAGCTTTCTGGAGATTATTTCTCTTTCTTCTTCAGAATTTGTTTCTATAATTACGAGATCTTTTTTTTGGAGGTTATTTTATTAATTCCAATTCTTAAGCCCTTAGGTCTTATAATTGATTTAAATTCTGTTTTGACGTGTGGATTTTTATTATAAGATTCTAGGAAGATGTCTTTGACCAGGTTGTTGATCCTGGAACAAGAGCTTCCGATGAGGATTCATTTAGCTTTAAACTTTTCTTAATAACTTAACATATATTCTGGCATCAATAATTATGAGTTTTATAAATATACACACCTTGGTGACTACCAACATGTATTTGATATCTTGTCTTAATTAAATTCATGATTCATAAATGTTTTATAATACTAATTTATATTACATTTAATTTAATATGTATAATAATACCAAACTGTATTTTGAATTGCTTATTTATGAATTTTTTTTTGTTTTTAGGACTAAAGATGAATGTATAACATTTAAAACTAGTTTTCAATAAAAATAAAATTATAGATGTGACAAATAATTTATTAATCCTTAATTAAAAATATGGAACGCAATGAATAATTTTCACTTTTCACAGAAACAGACACAAGCGCTCTATTGTTAGTACATCTCAAAGAAAGCCGACACATCAAAGAAAAGACTCCGCGATCTTAACCCTACCAAGGCTTAGACAAGACTGATATACATTTTTTTTTATGTACTGATTTATTTTTAACTAAATATATGAACTCATTTATTTATTTTGATTGAATTTTATCTTTCTTTAATTCTTAATTTTCATTATGTACGTATCTATAAAAATTCTATAAATAATGTTACTTGTATGTTCAAAATATGTTCTTTTGAAATACGTTTCTTGTTTTGTTACATTTTAATTTTTTGTTTTATGTTGTTTCGCACGGAATATGCACACTTTGTAAATAAATTCCTCTCGCACAGGGTTACTGTGCAAGAGAAAAAGAAAAACAAAACTTATTTATATATAATATATACACAAATATTGCACTTAGCTATGAAATAATGCATAATATTTATTCGAAGCTATGACGAAATGAAATTGATACAAATTTAATTTAGGTAATTACAAGTTAATTTAGGTAATGACAAACAATCAATGTTGGGGATGTGCTGAAGGGTCCAGTGTCCTAGTGAACTCATACACCATCCACTGTCGATATCGCCTGGTAGTTGCATGCAAATTTAAATTTGCATGAATAAACTACCGTTAACATCTGCCTTCACGTGCTGTCAATGGGTTGGTGTGGTAAATATCAAATCCAATCAAGAAAAAACATAAAATGTCTCTAAAAAATATCTCGCTCATTTTGTGTGCTTAAGAGAAATTTAAAAATGTTAGAGAAGCACAATAAAAAAAAAATAAAAGGTTTTAATTCTCTCATATACACGTCAACCCAAATTAGAAAGGCACGGTAATAAAGTATTGACCTTCATTGCCAATTGGTCACGATTTTGTCTCTTGATTCCTTTTTCATTCGCTTGACAAAAAAAAAATTCTGAAGGAGGTTAGAAATGGTTTTAATGTTCAAATCTAATTTTCTCGATTTCAGTCCGAAACATTCTATACTTTTTACTACTCGTTATTCTCTATTTATTAACGTATATCGGTTGATCGAAAATTCGGATTAAGCGAAAATTAAAGGTATATTCCAAACAATAAAGAAATTACTTTATAAAAACCGTTTAGTGTTAATTTAATTTGACTTGAGGGAAGGCGGAAGGCAAAAATATATGAAAATTTGTAAACAAATTTTATGTTTTTGTTTGAAAGTAGGACTTTTTCTGGTTACAATGATATATAATATGTATACTTTATATGAGTATTTCGTTATAAAAAAGTAAAATATGTTATTTTATTTATATTATATATTTTTATTTATATAATATATTATAATATACATTTTTTTTCTTTCTTTTTTCTGTTGGCACTATAGACCATGGAGATCTTTGGTGCGCGATGTGGAATTCTTACAGACATTTATTGCTTGCGGGAGCACAGACAGCCTGGAGGGGGTCACCCAACCCCACGTTGCATGGTTTCCATGGTGCAGCGGCAGGCTATCCATAGTTCCATAACCGGTTTCTTTGGGGCCAATTCGGCAGTGTCCTTCCCACCGACTCACTCGGGTTCAAAGACAGTGACAAACCGGTCAAGATCCACGGATTATGGCCGTTCGGGGTCAGCAGGCGCTCGAGGACCTACATTTCTTTCCTCGAAGCAGACCGACTTTTTACGTCCTGGAAAACCACAACGCGATGCACAATATGGGGTTGGGTCATCACTCCTACGCCCCTATATTTATATATATATATATATATATATATATATATATATATATATATATATATATATATATATATATATATATATATATATATATATAGGTAGGGTAATGTGGGGCAAGTGCGCACTAAATTTTACGAAATATATATATATATATATATATATATATATATATATATATATATATATATATATATATAGGTAGGGTAATGTGGGGCAAGTGCGCACTAAATTTTACGAAATTCCACTTTACAGGACCGTAAATTTATTATTTTTGAAAGTAGATTTTTCCTATCGTTTTTTTAATAGTTTCTTAGAGGATTGTGCTTAAATATTGCATTCAAGCCTACGTTTCAACCAAGTCCATTTTGATGAGATTGATAATTTAATTGAATAGTACTTAGTACGCACTTTCACCTGCCTTAAGGTTTAAGTACAAGGTATCTGGAAGACTCATTATTCAAACAGAAGCGGTTTTGGAGCAAGCTCAAAATAGTTTGGTTTCCGGAAGATTATTATACGGGTGTAATCATCGAAAAAAAAATTAACTTTTCTGAAATTCACATTTTACAATCTTCATTGACTTATGAAAGTGGGATGAGGAATATAACTGACGATAAAACATGATAGTTAGGGTAAGTGTATACCACGCACACTTGCCACACAACAGAGGCTCGCACTTGCCCCTACTATCATGTTTTGATGAGTGACTGCGGACAAGCGCTTAAAAATAGAAAACTGTCAAGGAGAGGTGTAAATCACAAAAGTATTTTGAAGAATAGCTTTTGTTCTTAGGTTACGCTTAAGAGTTGAAAAAAAAGGCCTACCGAGAGATAAACTCGGATACAGCTAGCTGTACTGCAATAGATGAAAGACACAACTTTATAGTTCTAATATGTTTACAACTCATTATACTTCATCTTAGCGAATGTTCGTGGCTAATTTCTGATACATCAGCTGCTGATTTCTGATTCATCAGTGTTCGGATGGGCTTCGTGCTCCGTAATGAGCAGCTCTAACCAGTTGAGTGCTTGGATTTAACGAGACAATTACGCACTTATCCCAAATAATATTTGTATACTTAAAAAAAATTAAATACCTTTAAACTTAAAACACGATTTAGTAAAAAAAAAGATCACTACAAATCTTTTAAATATAGATACTAAAAAAAACTCAGAACATGTACCAAGAGTCAACTTTATTTAACAAAACAAAAAAGAAAAAATTGAAGTGATCGATCAACCGGATTTTGAAAAAAATGTTCCTTATATTAACTTGTAGTAGTATATGGAGTAGTCCTATATAGTAGGTGGACCAGACCCCTTTACCTTTCACCACCCCCTCCCCCCCCCACACTCCTGTGAATTGCACATCGTTGTGTTCCTTCTGACTAATGATTAAAAAGAAAACCAATCTTTCCAGAAAAAAAAGTGGCCGCACTTTACCAAAATGGCGTCCAAAGATGACGGACTACTGACTTTGACTTGATTTTGTTTTTTCTTACCTGTCATTAAGCATTGGGCTTAATTTCGCCATAATTGACTTTGTTGCAAAGCTGAATAGTCAGTGAATAGTATGACATAGAATAATATTAAATAGAAAAAAACCCTATCCTCATATTTCTCTCATCCTTAAGACAAAATATACCCTTTCCAAAAAAGCGGAGTATACGAACTAAATTGTAATGATTGTGCAGCCAAATAACCGGGAACAACTGGAAGATTGCTAAATCAGAGATTAAAGGAACAAATACGTGCATATAATAATTAGACAGAGAAATCCAACTTTGCAATTCATTTAAATGAAAACAAAAACACATAAATTCATCAAAGACTCAAGAGTTAAATTAATACATCACGTTGAAAACAGCCTCAAATTAAATATATATGAAGCACTTGAAATAATAAAATCCTTCAAATCCAATCCAGATTTTTGCTTAAATGACCAAATAAATATCTCCAATAGTCCAATCTTAAATTTATTCCCATCTATAACAGACAAAACAATTACTCACCGGTATTACTGGAAAAACCCCGACCCATAAACCGTTTACCTATAAACCCACCTTTCCTTTCTTTCATTGTTAGTTCAGTGCTAGAAGAAACCAGTACAAACTTTTCTGTTTGATATAATCCATTTAAACCTTGGTGAGTAGCAACATGTATTTGATTTCTTATCTTAATTAAATCCATTTTTCATAAATGTTTTATAATACTGATTTATAATACATCTAATTTAATATGTATAATAATACCAAACTATATTTTGAATTACTTATTTTTGAATTTTTGTGTTTCTAGAACTGAAGATGAATGTATAACATTCGAAACTAGTTTTCAATAAAACAAAGTTATAGAAGTGGCAAATAATTTATCAATCCCTAATTTAACTAACTAGGATGACAAATAAGAATTTTCTTATACGAATATAACAACAGAACAATAATCTTACATTGACAAATTGGGTTGAAAAATTGGAAGATAAAGATCACTTGAAAACGGGTAAGGAAAGCCCGAAACGTTGCGATGAATTGTGAATAAAGTGTAGAAGTAGATAAGAGAAATTTTTCTGAAATTTAATAATTTTATAAGTCATTATAATACTTTTCGCGTGGTTGGTAGTTTTTAAGGTACTGAGCACGGATTGGAAAATTAGTGAAAGTTTTACGTTTTTTTCTCGAATAAAATGCCGCCATTATTGAAGATAGCGGCTTTAGAATGGCAGACATGGCTTATTTTGCTTTCATTGGTGTGGAAGAAGATTCAAAGCGCTCACGTCCCAACCGCTTCACCGCTAAATATCTGCATTTTCTAAGAAACCATTTCGAATATTTTGAAAATTGACTATTGCTTTATAAAGAAGAATAAGCGTTCTATTTGAAGACCTTTACGTTATTGCTGGCTGTTTAATTGCCATTGCTCTTGAAACATCAACTTTCGTGTGAACGATTTGAAAAAATTGACTTTTCTGGTGTTTTTAGTGTCTAAGCCAATTTTTTTTAAAATTATTATTCTGTGGCTTATGATTCTCTAACTATTGTGCTCTGAATCCAAATCAATTATGGCGAAATTAAGCCAAATGCTGAATGACAGTGAACAAAAAACTAAATCGAGTCCAATTCGGTTGTCCGGCATCTTTGGACGCCGTTTTGGCAAGGTATGGCCACTTTTTTCTTAGATGACATTGGCTTTTTTTTAATCATTAGTCACAAGGAACACAACAATGTACAATTTATAGGGATGTGGGGAGGGTGCACGATAGGGGGGTCTGGCCCACCTACTATATAGGAATTCCGCCTCTCTTTAAAATCTTCCATTAAAGGTGAGGAAGAGACGGGTAAATAAACAATATAGAGCAAATTATCTTCGGAATGGATTATCTCAATTAGCAAGGCAATGGATATCCAGGCCCAGGTTTGATTTTTTTTTTTTTAGCTTAACTTTTATTGCAACAAATTAATTCATTGAAGTTAAAAATTATTTAAGATTCAAAAATTATTTTTGTCCAAAATACTATTATTCCACCACAATATGTGCTCCTATTAATCTGAGCCCCACCCCGCATGTTCTGCATAATAGCTTTAAGGGACAAAATTGAATACCCTTTTTTACCTATCGAGAATGAATTAGAATTGACATTACCATTCGAATTCCGAACTTTCGGAAACATATTCGATGCTTTTAAATTTCAGAAATTAGTGTAATCGACAAAGTGAAGTTTCTGTCCTCTAAGCATGCGCCATAGCTCAGAATATATAATGTTACAATGTAAACTGTAACGAATTTGAAAATTTAAATAAAAAGATTTCACTGGAGGAAATCGATAGAGTAATTATCTAAATATCTGTTTTCTCCGCATTTATAATTTTTTTTTTTTTTAAGTTCCTGAAGAACCATTTCTTCTTTCCTGACAACTGGAATATTTATTTCCTTAGGGATCTTTTCATTTCTTTAATTATTTCATTGCTATAAGTCTTGAGGTTTGGATTAAAATGTTGGAACTAATTAATTATAGGACTTATGTTATGTTTTAATTTCAGCAAACAGCAACCAGGAATAATAGAGCTTTTTTGGTTTCATAATTCCTGATCCTTCTTCATCTCGACTCCTTTAATCTCTTTCCCGAGGCAACTCATTAGAGAATACTTTTATATTTAGTGATTGTATTTTTTCAGGAAACTTTTCGACCAAGGGATTTGATTTAGTAAAAACGTAATTATTTCTTGATTCGTACTTTTTTTTTCATACAATCCTCAGAGCAAAGAGAGACACGGTTTTATGACATAATTTATTAGTTTAAAGCGAACTAGTTTTTATAGGAATATATTCAGCCTTTCAAATAGATTAATTTATTTTAATTTATATTCGTGTTTTATAAAATGAGAAAGATGACTTAAAAATGGTTCGTAATAAATCTATTTATACATGGCATTCCGATAATTGTATCTCTCAACTTTTCGTGAAATGTTTGGGAAGTGAGATTTACGGGTTATTAAGTTTTACTGATGGAGTGAAAATAGAGGTGGGTTGGAATGTATCAATCTGATACTTTGCCACTGATACTGACTACAAACAGGTACTCTAAAATATGACAAACTGAAAGTATGAGGTAATATCAACCCCAGCTTGGCACAGCCAAGGACAAGGACACATTGGTTGTTCCTCAGTCCCAGTTACCTAAGTTGCTCAGTTGGTACCACTGCCACAGTCTCCTGACCTTGAGCGAGTCAAATTGGTTGTTCCTCAGTCCCAGTTACCTAAGTTGCTCACTTGGTACCTCTGCCACAGTCTCCTGACCTTGGGCGAGTCAGATTGGTTGCTCCTCAATCCCAGTTACCTATGTTGCTCACTTGGCACCGCTGTCACATTATCCTGACCTTGGGCGAGTCAGATTGGTTGTTCCTCAGTCCCAGTTACCTAAGTTGCTCACTTTTTACTGCTGTCACATTCTCCTGACCTTGGGCGAGTCAGATTGGTTGTTCCTCAGTCCCAGTTACGTAAGTTGCTCACTTAGTACCGCAGTTACAGTGTCCTGACCTTGGGCGAGTCAGATTGGTTGTTCCTCAGTTCCAGTTATCTAAGTTGCTCACTTGGCACCGCTGTCACATTCTCCTGACCTTGGGCGAGTCAGATTGGTTGTTCCTCAGTCCCAGTTACCTAAGTTGCTCACTTGGTACCTCTGCCACAGTCTCCTGACCTTGGGCGAGTCAGATTGGTTGCTCCTCAATCCCAGTTACCTATGTTGCTCACTTAGTACCGCAGTTACAGTGTCCTGACCTTGGGCGAGTCAGATTGGTTGTTCCTCAGTTCCAGTTATCTAAGTTGCTCACTTGGCACCGCTGTCACATTCTCCTGACCTTGGGCGAGTCAGATTGGTTGTTCCTCAGTCCCAGTTACCTAAGTTGCTCACTTAGTACCGCAGTTACAGTGTCCTGACCTTGGGCGAGTCAGATTGGTTGTTCCTCAGTTCCAGTTATCTAAGTTGCTCACTTGGCACCGCTGTCACATTCTCCTGACCTTGGGCGAGTCAGATTGGTTGTTCCTCAGTCCCAGTTACCTAAGTTGCTCACTTAGTACCGCAGTTACAGTGTCCTGACCTTGGGCGAGTCAGATTGGTTGTTCCTCAGTCCCAGTTACCTAAGTTGCTCACTTAGTACCGCAGTTACAGTGTCCTGACCTTGGGCGAGTCAGATTGGTTGTTCCTCAGTCCCAGTTACCTAAGTTGCTCACTTGGTACCTCTGCCACAGTCTCCTGACCTTGGGCGAGTCAGATTGGTTGCTCCTCAATCCCAGTTACCTATGTTGCTCACTTAGTACCGCAGTTACAGTGTCCTGACCTTGGGCGAGTCAGATTGGTTGTTCCTCAGTTCCAGTTATCTAAGTTGCTCACTTGGCACCGCTGTCACATTCTCCTGACCTTGGGCGAGTCAGATTGGTTGTTCCTCAGTCCCAGTTACCTAAGTTGCTCACTTAGTACCGCAGTTACAGTGTCCTGACCTTGGGCGAGTCAGATTGGTTGTTCCTCAGTTCCAGTTATCTAAGTTGCTCACTTGGCACCGCTGTCACATTCTCCTGACCTTGGGCGAGTCAGATTGGTTGTTCCTCAGTCCCAGTTACCTAAGTTGCTCACTTAGTACCGCAGTTACAGTGTCCTGACCTTGGGCGAGTCAGATTGGTTGTTCCTCAGTCCCAGTTACCTAAGTTGCTCACTTAGTACCGCAGTTACAGTGTCCTGACCTTGGGCGAGTCAGATTGGTTGTTCCTCAGTCCCAGTTACCTAAGTTGCTCACTTGGTACCTCTGCCACAGTCTCCTGACCTTGGGCGAGTCAGATTGGTTGCTCCTCAATCCCAGTTACCTATGTTGCTCACTTGGCACCGCTGTCACATTATCCTGACCTTGGGCGAGTCAGATTGGTTGTTCCTCAGTCCCAGTTACCTAAGTTGCTCACTTTTTACTGCTGTCACATTCTCCTGACCTTGGGCGAGTCAGATTGGTTGTTCCTCAGTCCCAGTTACGTAAGTTGCTCACTTAGTACCGCAGTTACAGTGTCCTGACCTTGGGCGAGTCAGATTGGTTGTTCCTCAGTTCCAGTTATCTAAGTTGCTCACTTGGCACCGCTGTCACATTCTCCTGACCTTGGGCGAGTCAGATTGGTTGTTCCTCAGTCCCAGTTACCTAAGTTGCTCACTTGGTACCTCTGCCACAGTCTCCTGACCTTGGGCGAGTCAGATTGGTTGCTCCTCAATCCCAGTTACCTATGTTGCTCACTTAGTACCGCAGTTACAGTGTCCTGACCTTGGGCGAGTCAGATTGGTTGTTCCTCAGTTCCAGTTATCTAAGTTGCTCACTTGGCACCGCTGTCACATTCTCCTGACCTTGGGCGAGTCAGATTGGTTGTTCCTCAGTCCCAGTTACCTAAGTTGCTCACTTAGTACCGCAGTTACAGTGTCCTGACCTTGGGCGAGTCAGATTGGTTGTTCCTCAGTTCCAGTTATCTAAGTTGCTCACTTGGCACCGCTGTCACATTCTCCTGACCTTGGGCGAGTCAGATTGGTTGTTCCTCAGTCCCAGTTACCTAAGTTGCTCACTTAGTACCGCAGTTACAGTGTCCTGACCTTGGGCGAGTCAGATTGGTTGTTCCTCAGTCCCAGTTACCTAAGTTGCTCACTTAGTACCGCAGTTACAGTGTCCTGACCTTGGGCGAGTCAGATTGGTTGTTCCTCAGTCCCAGTTACCTAAATTGCTCACTTAGTACCGCAGTTACAGTGTCCTGACCTTGGGCGAGTCAGATTGGTTGTTCCTCAGTTCCAGTTACCTAAGTTGCTCACTTAGTACCGCAGTTACAGTGTCCTGACCTTGGGCGAGTCAGATTGGTTGTTCCTCAGTCCCAGTTACCTAAGTTGCTCACTTAGTACCGCAGTTACAGTGTCCTGACCTTGGGCGAGTCAGATTGGTTGTTCCTCAGTTCCAGTTATCTAAGTTGCTCACTTGGCACCGCTGTCACATTCTCCTGACCTTGGGCGAGTCAGATTGGTTGTTCCTCAGTCCCAGTTACCTAAGTTGCTCACTTGGTACCTCTGCCACAGTCTCCTGACCTTGGGCGAGTCAGATTGGTTGCTCCTCAATCCCAGTTACCTATGTTGCTCACTTAGTACCGCAGTTACAGTGTCCTGACCTTGGGCGAGTCAGATTGGTTGTTCCTCAGTTCCAGTTATCTAAGTTGCTCACTTGGCACCGCTGTCACATTCTCCTGACCTTGGGCGAGTCAGATTGGTTGTTCCTCAGTCCCAGTTACCTAAGTTGCTCACTTAGTACCGCAGTTACAGTGTCCTGACCTTGGGCGAGTCAGATTGGTTGTTCCTCAGTTCCAGTTATCTAAGTTGCTCACTTGGCACCGCTGTCACATTCTCCTGACCTTGGGCGAGTCAGATTGGTTGTTCCTCAGTCCCAGTTACCTAAGTTGCTCACTTGGTACCTCTGCCACAGTCTCCTGACCTTGGGCGAGTCAGATTGGTTGCTCCTCAATCCCAGTTACCTATGTTGCTCACTTAGTACCGCAGTTACAGTGTCCTAACCTTGGGCGAGTCAGATTGGTTGTTCCTCAGTTCCAGTTATCTAAGTTGCTCACTTGGCACCGCTGTCACATTCTCCTGACCTTGGGCGAGTCAGATTGGTTGTTCCTCAGTCCCAGTTACCTAAGTTGCTCACTTAGTACCGCAGTTACAGTGTCCTGACCTTGGGCGAGTCAGATTGGTTGTTCCTCAGTTCCAGTTATCTAAGTTGCTCACTTGGCACCGCTGTCACATTCTCCTGACCTTGGGCGAGTCAGATTGGTTGTTCCTCAGTCCCAGTTACCTAAGTTGCTCACTTGGTACCTCTGCCACAGTCTCCTGACCTTGGGCGAGTCAGATTGGTTGCTCCTCAATCCCAGTTACCTATGTTGCTCACTTGGCACCGCTGTCACATTATCCTGACCTTGGGCGAGTCAGATTGGTTGTTGCTCAGTCCCAGTTACCTAAGTTGCTCACTTGGTACCTCTGCCACAGTCTCCTGACCTTGGGCGAGTCAGATTGGTTGCTCCTCAATCCCAGTTACCTATGTTGCTCACTTGGCACCGCTGTCACATTATCCTGACCTTGGGCGAGTCAGATTGGTTGTTCCTCAGTCCCAGTTACCTAAGTTGCTCACTTTTTACTGCTGTCACATTCTCCTGACCTTGGGCGAGTCAGATTGGTTGTTCCTCAGTTCCAGTTATCTAAGTTGCTCACTTGGCACCGCTGTCACATTCTCCTGACCTTGGGCGAGTCAGATTGGTTGTTCCTCAGTCCCAGTTACCTAAATTGCTCACTTAGTACCGCAGTTACAGTGTCCTGACCTTGGGCGAGTCAGATTGGTTGTTCCTCAGTTCCAGTTATCTAAGTTGCTCACTTGGCACCGCTGTCACATTCTCCTGACCTTGGACGAGTCAGATTGATTGTTCCTCAGTCCCAGTTACCTAAGTTGCTCACTTAGTACCGCAGTTACAGTGTCCTGACCTTGGGCGAGTCAGATTGGTTGTTCCTCAGTTCCAGTTATTTAAGTTGCTCACTTGGCACCGCTGTCACATTCTCCTGACCTTGGGCGAGTCAGATTGGTTGTTCCTCAGTCCCAGTTACGTAAGTTGCTCACTTAGTACCGCAGTTACAGTGTCCTGACCTTGGGCGAGTCAGATTGGTTGTTCCTCAGTTCCAGTTATCTAAGTTGCTCACTTGGCACCGCTGTCACATTCTCCTGACCTTGGGCGAGTCAGATTGGTTGTTCCTCAGTCACAGTTACCTTGGTACACTTGGTACAGTCTCATTGTCCCACTAACTTACATTGTTCCTTCCTCGTCCCGAGAATATGCTTGCATGCTTTATTTTATTTTGTATGTTGATTAAATCATCTTCATATAGCGTCACATAACAGGCATATTTCAGTGATTGGATTATACTGGAACTGTAAAAATATGTTATCACTTTAACACAATGTTACACAACATATTTTATGAAATAGCATACTGTATCAATATATAAAAGTTGGTTCCGTCGTATGAATTTTAAAAAAATAAATCTCTCAATCCTGAAAAAAAGTTTCAAAGCTTTTTTTTCGTTTTCTTGTTGATATAGTTTCCGATATGCCTTAAAATCATATTTTTCTACTTAAAAAAAAAATCAGTTAAATAATTATAATGATTATAATCGGCTTTTATATTATAAAAAATATATCTTTTATTCTAACAATTGATTATGAACGGTTTCGGCATTTACAATTAATTATTGATCAATTATAGTAATTAAACGAATCAGTTTATACAAAAAGTTGGGAATAGTTGTTGGGGAAAGCGATAATGATATTATACAATATTGTTTTAGCCAAGTTATCGGTTTTGTAGAATGGGACCGGTAAGTAAACACGAAATTCCAAGTTTATAAATTTAGCATTAAAGAAAAGGAAATTATCTGTGAGTTACATCTTTCATAGATTTTTCATTTTTAAATACAAACATTGGGACTTTAAAATATTTATAATAATTAAGGAGACGGTTCGGGTTTCGGTCAAGAATAAAATAAAGTAGTTGTAACTATTTTATTTTATTCTGGACCGCCACTCGGACCATCTTCTTCTTGATTTAACATTTGTTATCCCGACTAACCTCATATTATATATATATTATATATTATATTATATATATATATATATATACATATATATATATATATATATATATATATATATATATATATATATATAATATATATAGATAATATATATAGATAGATAGATAGATAGATAACAAAAAAAAAATGCATACTAGGGCCATGTGAATATTTGGAGAATATTTTAGCTTGCAAAACTAGCTCTTCAGGCAACTTGACACAATTTTTCACATTTTATTTTTTTAGAACGGAGCACTATCAATTTAATCGATATTATCAAATAGCGGAAGGAGATTAACATTATTATAGCAAGAAAATAGACTTAGTGAGCTAACCCTTCTCTTTACCTCGCCCTGAACTCTAACTTACCAAGGTTACAAGTCTTTTTTTTATTTTTTTATTAAGTATCAAACAATCAATTTTTCAAAACAGTGAAAATATGCTGTCAACAGTGTAAGGAAAGACCTGAACTGATACATTAGGAGATTGGCACATTGTTGGACGTCATATTGTCCCCCAAAACTTTTTATAAGGGTCAGATAGATTTAAAAGAAAAATAAGTTTACTTTATATTTGACATTAATACGAAATGTTTCCTATTCATAATATAATCCATTCATAATATAATATAATATAATCCTATTCATAAGTTGCTCGGAAACTTAAGAAATTTAATCAATGGTCTAGACTGTATTCAATGTAAAAAAGAAAATCAATTTGATGGTGATCAGTTGAGGATTTCGAAAAATTCAACATGGCGCTTATAATAATATTGAAAATATTTTAAAGACAATATTTCATTCAAGAAGAGCATTTGCAAATGAATAAGGACTCTAAATAAACAAATATACCATTAGTAAGAAAAACAGAGATCATTTCAGTATAAGAGGAATACTTTTTAATATATAGAGAAATCAAATCATCTGAACTATCTAAATTAAACGAAATTCAAAAGGGGGGAAAAAGTTAAAAGCGGGAAATACTTGCTATTTTGTAGTAGTAAAACTACTTAGTTTTCGCCTGCTGTATAGAAATTTAACGATAAGAATTCAAAAGACTATTTTTTTTTTCCATGAGAGAATGAGAGATGAAAAAGTTTTTATTGAAAATAATACAAGCCGTCACACTCAAGGGCAATAGGTAAGTATCCAACCATACCATATATAAAGAGAAAAGAACAATAAATAAAAATAATTTTTAAAAAAATGATAAAAATAAATAAAATAATATATGTACATAACAATTGAAAATAAATAGATAGATAAATTAAATAATAACAAAATAAGTATACAACAATGAAAAAAATAATATTAAGTTAAGTAAAAATAAAGTAAACCATCTGGAATACATTCATACTCATACAATATTTACATTCAGTCTAGAGATCTCGAAACCAAGCTTGTCTCCCTCCCTCATGCGGATGGGAAAGCGTCCTGCTTTACCATCCGTATGTGGGAGGGAGAGTCCTTCCAGTGATCCCACCCGCGCCACTGGAATTGAATACAAAACTATTATACTTCCAGCTGTTCATTAGTATACTTAGGGAAGAAAAACGTATAACATTTTTCGAAAACAGATTGCAGCATAAGATATGCGGACCGAAGAACGATGACCGGGACGTTTATGGGAGAATAGTTCTTCGATTTTGCAGGTTCAGGTTTTGAATTTATCAACATTGAACAACAGAACTATTGTTCTAATTTATAGAGCCAATCACTGGATCCTTAAAAATTCTTATCTCTAACTTTCCAGCATTTTTTTTTTTATAATAATGTTTTCAACAAAATATCGCTTCAGATTATTTATTACCCCCTCCTTATTTCATTATTAATTTGTTTAAAGTGCGTTGTTACGCAACGAGAAAAAAAAATTTGTATTCGTTTTTTATTGACATCCGAATAAAATATTAATGTAATAAATAATTTACACGGTTTATAATCATTAAGAAGCTAACTTTTGTTAACTAAGCTAATTATTGTCTTTTTAGGAAGGAGAGGGAGCGAGGCACGTGATGGAGCTCAAGGGCCGAATCCTTGTCAATTAATATATTCCTCTTTTCTTTCTCGCTATTCATATTCATAATCAAACGGGGATCATGTTTGAGGTCGCCGAATAAAATTATAAGGGTCATGCATTTAAATGATCTGATGAAATTTTAATACTTGCCACCATATTCTGTTTGCGTCTCGCTTGACAGCCTTTTTCACACTCTTACATATAACTACACCCCCTCCTAAACTTCATCCCAAACAGGAAAAGATTATTACGTATCTCTTTTTTTTTTTTTTTCTTTTTTGTTTCCAAACTTTTCTTCTTTTTTTTTCATTCCCCCGGTCCATTCTGTGTGTAAACTAAACTAATGAAAAATCGGCGGGTGTTTCCATGAAATATTGCGTGAAATTTACCGCAGTCGGTCTCAAACATAAAAGAGTTCAGAAGAGTTTTAGAAACTCAAAATTATTCCCAGAATACTAAATCGGAAGATTGGAAGCGGGTTCTTGGTACCGAATGGACCCACTGGTTTGTGGATTTAAATTACCTTTTCTATAGGGCGAGTTTAGATGGTGCGGATTCAAAACCGGATCGTTAAACACAAATTGTTTATTAGGCCATTAAGGACAAGATCAAATGCTGTTGAATTGCATGCACTGCAATATTTACATTTAATAACAACCTATCATCAGACGTGTGTACTGTATCAAACATTTCAGCAATAGCTAAATAATATTTTAAACAAATAAGTTTTTAATATCTCCTTCGTTTTTATATCTATTTCGTTGAATAAATATATTTGAAATACATTTGAACAACATTTAATTGAACAGTTTATTTCCATAATTAATTAATAATAGATGGAAATAAAACCACTATAAATCTCTAGAAAACAATTTTATTAATAAAATTCCAACATATTTTATTAGGTCACATTCTAAAGAACATTGTGAGGTTTCGGCTTTTTTTTCTTTTTTTGTTTTTGGTCATTTTCAAACTTTTTTAGTTTATTTATATAACTAATATATTAACACCATAGTCTATAAATAAAATTATATGAACAACTCTAGGGAAGTATCTGTCGATCATTTAAAGTTTTCTAATTTTTTATTCTAAAAGCAGTAATTATTAATGCCATTCCCAGTTATTAAAAATTACAGATTATCATTAGCAGTATAATCAAAAACATTAAAAAAGTCAAATTGGTGATAATACCTGCTAAAAATAAAAAAACAGAATATTTATTTAAAAGATAATTAAAAATTAAAATTAAAAACTATAAAATTATATTTGGAAAAAATCTATTTGTTTTTTGTATATTACATTAAAAAAAAATTGTTATATAATTAAATGATTATAATTCAATAAAATAAAATACCTCACTCAAAATCGGGTACAAAAATGTTTAGGAGCTATATTTCGTGATGAAAAAAAAAAAAAAATAATTTGCCATTACAATGATTAATTTTCTTAAATTCCTTAAGATTAATTAATTATTACAAATTGTGTGTATATAATAATAGTTGGCCATATGTTAAATCAAGAAGATGGTCCGAGTGGCGGTCAAGAATAAAATAAAATAGTTACAACTACTTTATTTTATTCTTGACCGAAACCCGAACCGTCTCCTTAATTATTATAAATATTTTAAAGTCCCAATGTTTGTATTCAAAAATGAAAAATCTATGAAAAGATGTAACTCACAGATAATTTCCTTTTCTTCAATGCTAAATTTATAAACTTGGAATTTCGTGTTTACTTACCGGTCCTATTCTACAAAACCGATAACTTGGCTAAAACAATATTTTATAATATTATCGCTTTCCCCAACAACTATTTCCAACTTTTTGTATAAATTGATTTGTTTAATTACTATAATTGATCAATAATTAATTGTAAATGCCGAAACCGTTCATAATCAATTGTTAGAATAAAACATATTTGTTGTGATATAAAAGCCGATTATAATCATTATAATTATTTAAATGATTTTTTTTAAAGTAGAAAAATAAGATTTTAAGGGATATCGGAAACTATATCAACAAGAAAACGAAAAAAAAGCTTTGAAACTTTTTTTCAGGATTGAGGGATTTATTATATATATATATATATATATATATATATATATATATATATATATATATATATATATATATATATATATATATATATATATATCGGGCGTAGGAGTGATGACCCTACTCACCTTAATTGTAAATCGCGTTGTGGATTTCCAGGACATAAAATAGCCGCATGGAGGTTTGGTCCATGGACGGTCTCCTTCGGGGAAAGAAATATAGGTCCTCGTGCGCCTGCTGACACCGAACAGTCATATACTGTGGATATAGACCGATTTGTCACTGTCCTTGAACCCGAGTGATTCGGTGTGAAAGCCACTACCGAATTGGCCCCAAAGGGACTGGTTATGGAGCATGGAGCATGGCCACTGCACCATGGAAACTATGGTTCGCAGCAACGTGAAGTATGGTAACCCCCTCCAGGCTGTCTATGCTCCCACAAGCAATGAATGTCTTTAAGAACATTACATCGCGTGGCCAAAGATCTCTATGGTCTATAGTGCCAACAGAAAAATAAAAAAAATAAAATATATATATATACCTAGAATGCGTGAGGGCAAACATCAAGTCCCTCTCCAAGCGGAAAAGTTGAACTTCGTGGTCCTTAGGAGACCCATTCGAAATAATAATATATATACTTAGAATAAACATAGAAGCTTTATTATTTAATTAAATTTTAATAGCATTTATTAATTATTGGGAAAATCTCTCTCTACTAAACTTGAGGGAATTTCGCTGTTGAAATAATAAATTTCGGTGTGTTTGACAGAGAATAAAACAATTTGAATTTCATCGGACATAAGCTTTATTTTAGGTTTATTTTATTCTGGTAATACAAAATTTCGTTGGCATTTATACAAAAGTTCTCAATATTAACTTCTGCGATTAAACGAAAACAGAAATTAATTTCATAAGAGCAGTACCGTAACTGGGGGAGTGGGCAAAGGAGGCACTAGCCCTGGGCGGCAGAATTTAGAGGGCGGCAAATTTCTAGCGAAATTTTATTTTTAGGTTTAGTAAAAGTTTTGCAAGCCTAATGACGGCCATGGAATTGACTTAATATTCGATTTATTGTCATCGGCTTGTAGTTGGTTATGAAATAGGATATTGGATTTGGACAAAGGCAATAGGGTAACCACTATTATCAATGAATTGGTTTGCGTCCTTTGACGCAGTGGTTCATGTTAGGTGATCCTTGTGTATATATAGTCTAGTTACCTTTCAAAGGCTCTCTCCCACCATGTAATGTCCTTTTTATTATGAAATTAATAATAATATACAAAACAATATACAATTTATATATGTGTTCATTCCATTGTTTTATGGTCTATGTTCTAGAACCGAAATCCGACAAAATACCGACGTCGGATGAAATTCAAATTTTGTCATGCTTACTGTTGAATCAACCGGATCGGCCAATTAGAAATGATATGATATACATGAGGATAGCTAGCCGAGCTTTTTGTATTGCTGCATTGAATGAAAGTCAAACTGAATCCATTACAGAACATCTGGAGTGCGATTAAAAACGAAAATGCTCAATATATCAGTTATTATGAGTATTTAACGTGTTGCAATAAACGTAACATTATTTTCCCCTTTAAAAGTTATTTAAAAAAATTCTCACCATTTAAAAAACATATTAACTTCAAGTTTCCAATTGTTGCAAGAATATTTTAAAGGCCCTTACACAAGATAATGCATTAAAAAATACTTTGAGATCACAACGATAGTTTTATTTTTACTAAATCATATTAAAGGGAAATAAAAAATTGGTATATTTATAACAAAAAAATAGAAGTTAAATATAAACATGTATAAATTATTAGAGTAGAGACAACTTGAGGTAGAGCAGAGGCAAATATCCAATTTTGTGGATTTTGTTATCGTACTTGCATTATTCTGGCCATATTCTCAGAGTATAAATGCCATAAATAAGCTAAAAGTTAAATGTGCAATACTTTAAATATAAAGATTGAACAATAACCACAACAAGCAATACAGCTCCTCGGTAGACTTTTTTTCAATGTGGAATCTTCCAAAAAATTTTGATCGAAATCGGAGACCGACACATCAAGTCTATATATATAGGGATGCCATTGGGAAATCATTGAGGATGATTATCCCAAAATTAAGTAAGCTTATGAATACTTTTGAATTTCTTACCTTGTCCTCTAAATTGGATACCTTTCCAAGGGTCTGGTTTGTGGTTACCATTATTTAATAATTAACCAAGATAATGTTCCTACTTTTAATTTTAATACTAATGTTAATCAAAGTTACTGCTATCTTAATGAAATATATTCAAATTAAATATGGGCATGGTTACTAAAGAACTACCTCCTTGCTAACATTTATCTTTATTCTTCAAAATTAAAATAACAAACTATTACAATAAAAGTTAACCATGTAATGATTCAGCCTAGACTTAGCCATTAATTGTTTTAACATAAATCTCTTATCTGTACTAATTGGTGTTGATGGTTCCTCAGCATCTCTCCCTCGGGTTTCCCTGCATATCTTCAGTCATGGAGCCAGAGCGCATTTCTCATCTTCAGAGTCTCGTTGTTCCGCCCTTAAGTCCGACGAGGTCAGCGTTCAGCCAAGATCAGTCTCGAAGTCCTTTCTCAGCCTCGATCAGATAAGAAGTCCTTCCTCTTACCTCCTTGCTTCTTTTCCCCTTTCTCTCTTGTTCTGCCTAAGAGGGGGTCGAAAACGTTGTTCATTGGCTGACTAGTTTTATAGAGGGAGGAAATTCTTGGATTTCATCGGATGGCTCCACCCCTTATCCTGACAGCCGATATCTCCGAACCATTATCCAACTAGTATAATTTAATCATACCTTTTCCAACCTAAGAGGAACAGTTCTTAAAATTGATTAGGTGTCCCAGCTTTTGGCATTGTTACAGTGTTAACTTCTCGGTAGGATTTTTAAATTAACTTATCCCTTATCTCTTATGTGGTGACATCTGTTATCGCCTGTCAGTTACCCCTCTTTCTACCTGCTCGTCCCTTATTTCTTTTGTTCGCACCTGGTCTGTTTAAATTATATAACGATAATATTGTCCAATATCAATACATATTATTATCCGTGGGGTGGGAGGAAGAGAAAAATGAAGCCCGAAGGGGGACATTTTTCTCTTCATCTTCTTAAACATCACCTTAATACTAATCACTGTATTTACAAAAATATTCTAATGTAATTAAGTCCTGAATCACTCCGTATGGTTTAGCTACACGCATAACTTATAATCTATATCGATCCATCCGACTGCTATTTACATATCCACCAGAATACAATAGTTACAATTTTTCCACCTTTACAATATTTACAATGTTCTGTTTCAACAAACGAAACAAATAAAAAACAAAAAAAAACTATTAATAAGAAGATAAACCTAACCTATCTACTATATTTACATTTTAGCGTATCTACTATCTTTACAAAATTTTTACTTAGGTAAAATGATTCAATATATAATTAATCACATCAAACTAGGGTGTTAAGTACTTTAGGATCAATAAGGCATAGCTACTTGGCAATTCCTAGAGGTCGCTCTTACCTGTGTCCCTTAACACACCAAAAAAAAAACACACAAAAACAAAACAAGAAAGAAACACAAATAGTGTTGTCAATAACATTTAATGGCTTGTTTCCCACACAATGTTATTACTTTATTTATCAAGATATTATGTATAGTTGATTATCTATTATTTACATTGAACTAATAATAATAATAATAATAATAGAAATAAAAAATAAAAAGCTTAGTAAACCCGACGGTTCAATGCCGATTGAACTACTACTAATCACTATCTTTTATACAGATTTTTAATCTCCTAAAGATTTTATATAAAACTTCCTCTTATCTGAAGTACAGTGTGAGTTATCTTAAACCTTACGAATAATTCGTTCGGACCCCAACTGCCCGCCGTTTGGCAAAGCCAAATTTATTCCTGTACTTAAAACAACTAATAAGGGTTGCTATATTTTCCATAGTGTATTTCAAATTAATATTGAAAATTATATATAACTTTAATCCTACCGGATGGAGTTACAAAGTTTAAAAAATTACCCATGTAAAAAATACGAAACTGTGGATGTTTAATTAGATTTCAAAATCTCACCTTATGATACACTTACAAAAAATGAATGAACCAATCAGCTATTTACTTAAAATCTTTAAACATTTATACTTACTAAAAAGCTTTTTCTGTAATAGGTTTCCTAAATGATATAAGAGGATTATAATATGTAATGGTAAGTTTTTTACCGAACAACAAATAGTTTATTTCTATAAACGGCCTTTTACTTATTAGAATTTACTCGCCTGGCTCTTATCTGCACCATGGATTATACATCAAATTAAAAGTGCGTCCCAACATAGGATATATCAACCTTCTCCCACCTCGGGTCATATGAATACTGGATTTTACAAAAAATTACAATCCCAGTTTTCTGGGCGAATCAGAAGATCTCTGCGTCTTCTATAATGAGGTTATCACTGAAATAATCAATCCCACTTCCGGGAGATATGAAGGAACTGCTTCTACTTCAACTTCAGGATTCTTCTCAAAAATAATTTAAATTCTATACAGACATTCTTTAGGTGATTCTTCCTTGGGGTACTCATTCGTGGTGGTAAACTGCTTACTCCATGGGCTGCATTCGGCTTTAAAAACAAAACTATGGGTTTTTCTTTTCTTAACCCGGCCTATCATATTAAACAAATGGATTATACTAGAATTGATAAAATGATGACTTTGTATTCAGCCATATTCCTCTTCATAAAATGCTTTTATTACCTTTATTTTTATTTATCTTAAGTTTTAATTAGCAATCAATCTGGTGAGACCTCTGGGTAATTTTTACATTTTAATATTATTAAGACTATTGCATCGGCTATTATATATTTTAGTAAGTTTCCTTTCGAAGTCCATAGTCCAAATCTTGATTTTCAAGCGCCCCTTATTCCAGCCAGCGTGAAGGTTATTGTTTTTTCTTAACCATACCCCTAAGGTAGTTCCTGGTATCTGTCAGCAAACGCTTGCTCCTAAACAACAAGTGTCTTGGCCTTTTCCTCTCTCCTCGATTTATTTTAATTCTCTTCAGCCCTTTTTTCTTATTTATTTTTGCCAACTTCCTCGGGATTCTCATATTCCGGCCGCTTATTATATGATGACATAATTTTGATTGTATAGCTCTCTCTAAATTTTTATTTATAATAAGGGGTGAACTTAAGATAAGTGGTGGTATGACTTTCGTTATATTAGACGTGTTGGGACTTGGGTGACTCATCTCTTCTTGGACTTCTATCTGATGGGCTTCTTTCATATTAAGAGATTCCTCGGGGTCATCTTTGAACTTAGGATCTTCTTTACCTGCTACCTCTCTTTCTTCTGTAAGTTCTCTGAGGTCTTCAACTTTTATACTCTTTTCGGAAATTGTTTTTTCCTCGAAGAGGTCTATTTTATTGTTTTCTTCAACAAGTGGGCCTAGATGTTCTTCAATCTGGTATTCGTTTTTATTATCTTTTGTCACTCTTGCAATATATCCATCTATCTGTTTCTCCAATTTTCTTGAATTTTCATTCATAGTTTTCTCTGTTTTTCTTGCATTTTCTTCCATAGTTTTCTTCATTTCTCGAATATTTTCATCTGTTTTTCTGACATTTTCTTCCATTTTTCGAATACTTTCATCTGTTTTTCTGGTATTTTCTTCCATAGTTTTCTCCATTTTTCGAATACTTTCATCTGTTTTTCTTGCATTTTCTTCCATAGTTTTCTTCATTTCTTTTAACATCTCCATCACGAGTTTTATGTCTTCTGGCCTCATCGTGAATGATGTGATGAATTTTCGGAGATAGAATTCACGGTATATAAAAAATGAAAGAAGTACTGGAATAGTCTAACTTCAATGAGATATCGAAACCAAGAGATAATGAAAGAATTTTCGTGACCCCAATATCGAATCGTTACGCGGACATTGCTCATATACACAATATATGCGAAAATTAAGAATAAAAAATAGAATCAACATAGATAACCAACTACATGCAAGCATATTTATCAAATTGAGAAATTAAGAAAAATAGGTATCCTAGTCCATCTGAATCATTCCATCTATTTGTAATCACATTGATCTTTGAAATCATATTAATATCATATTATGTTAATTAATGTTAAAACAATCAGTAAATAATTAAATTAATTAATTTTATAATGGTTAATTACTAAACTGGATGGTAAGTCCCCACAAGCCGGATGTCATTTATTTATTCTATGTTTATCTAGGTTAATTTGAGCTTGATATCTATTTAGCTGCTAATACATTAGTCTATATATATAGGGATGCCATTGGGCAATCATTGAGGATGATTATCCCAAAATAAGGTAAGCTTATGAATACTTTTGAATTTCTTACCTTGTCCACTAAATTGGATACCTTTCCAAGAGTCTGGTTTGTGGTTACCATTATTTAATAATTAACCAAGATAATGTTCCTACTTTTAATTTTAATACTAATGTTAATCAAAGTTACTGCTATCTTAATGAAATATATTCAAATTAAATAAGGGCATGGTTACTAAAGAACAACCTCCTTGCTAACATTTATCTTTATTCTTCAAAATTAAAATAACAAACTATTACAATAAAAGTTAACCATGGAATGATTCAGCCTAGACTTAGCCATTAATTGTTTTAACATAAATCTCTTATCTGTACTAATTGGTGTTGATGGTTCCTCAGCATCTCTCCCTCGGGTTCCCCTGCATATCTTCAGTCATGGAGCCAGAGCGCATTTCTCATCTTCAGAGTCTCGTTGTTCCGCCCTTAAGTCCGACGAGGTCAGCGTTCAGCCAAGATCAGTCTCGAAGTCCTTTCTCAGCCTCGATCAGATAAGAAGTCCTTCCTCTTACCTCCTTGCTTCTTTTCCCCTTTCTCTCTTGTTCTGCCTAAGAGGGGGTCGAAAACGTTGTTCATTGGCTGACTAGTTTTATAGAGGGAGGAAATTCTTGGATTTCATCGGATGGCTCCACCCCTTATCCTGACAGCCGATATCTCCGAACCATTATCCAACTAGTATAATTTAATCATACCTTTTCCAACCTAAGAGGAACAGCTCTTAAAATTGATTAGGTGTCCCAGCTTTTGGCATTGTTACAGCGTTAACTTCTCGGTAGGGTTTTTAAATTAACTTATCCCTTATCTCTTATGTGGTGACATCTGTCATCGCCTGTCAGTTGCCCTTCTTTCTACCTGCTCGTCCCTTATTTCTTTTGTTCGCACCTGGTATGTTTAAATTTTATAACGATAATGTTGTCCAATATCAATACATATTAGTCTGAACTTTGAGTCAGAAGATTTTTAGGGTTCGTTAGGAATAAAAGATGTAATCTGTTTACGTATCATCAATTCTTTACAAAATTAGAACTGATTAGTTTGTTATTTGCTTAGTTATGAATCATTGTTATTTTATTTACTCTTAGTGATGTCCTGTATAATTCTTTATGAAGTTCTAAACAGTTTTTAACATGAATATCATTTTTATAAAAAATCTTCCTCTCTCGTCTTAGCAATTTTTCTGCAATTT
Source organism: Rhaphigaster nebulosa (assembly GCA_948150685.1). Taxonomy (NCBI): domain Eukaryota; kingdom Metazoa; phylum Arthropoda; class Insecta; order Hemiptera; family Pentatomidae; genus Rhaphigaster; species Rhaphigaster nebulosa. The sequence goes on from OX411307.1 coordinate 18,979,109, forward strand.
GTTTTGAAAGGACGGCAGATTGAATCCGTGGAGTTGACAAAAAGCGGCAAAGCAAACAATTAATTACCTCAAAAACGAATCTAATCCCAGAGTTGGGATTTGGGTAATGCAGAGCAGTCCCATTAATAACTCGGGAGCACACCCTAGTTGCGCCATATTTGTCTCGTCGCTAATTTATTGTTTCTATTCCCCATATTTATTTATTCATTTTAGTATATTGCTATCCTTGAGGCAGGCCACGGGTTGATGAATCATCCGGAAATGAATGGTCCGCATAATGTCTTGACCTACTGCATACATGAACAATTGCTTCGGGCAAACTTACTACATTCGTAAATGCTTCCAAATTTTAAAAATTAATAATGTATTTAAGGATAGTGACGTCAGTGAACTGTAAAGAAAATATATATAAATGGACCTATTTAAAATAAACTTTTTCAGTATTACAGAGCATGATATGAGTAATGGATGCTCTCGTCAATCATGACATCCTCACCCATCAAATTTTTTTACTATCCTTACCACCTAGCTAAGGAAGGTATTGCATTCGGGTTAAAATGTCGATATGCAGTTTTAAATGGATCTATGCGTTTCAGAGACCTTTGACCAAAAAAACGCATTTTTGTCTGCCTGTGCTACGATTATCTCTTGAACGGGTAAACCGATTTTTTTTTTTTTGTAGGGTTTTGTGGTACGAAGACTGTTTACCAAATCGGGTACGTATTGCGCAATAGCCGGAAAGCCTGTTTTTGTATTGACTGTAGCGCCAAAAGAGCTCTAACGATTGAGATGAAACTTGCCTAAAATATTCTCCTTAAAGCCTTATTAATTTTCCTATTCGTTTCCTGATTGTTTTTCGGGGATGTACTATTCCCAGAAAAAAAAAAGCAGGAACAAAAATTATGGAGAAAGGAAAACTTAATTTGCGCATAAACTAAAAAACAATACCTACACTTTATGGTAAATTATGTTACTGTAATTCGAAAGGTAATTAAATTCCCTACAAAAAACCTAAAATCATCAAAATCGGAAAATTTTCAGCAAAGTTACAGCGTAATGGACATTGTTGTCACTGAAAGTATTCTGTGCATGTTCCTATGGAAGCCCGTTTTCTTTTTTTTAGTTTTCCGAATATCTTAAAATGTATACATCTCCAGGGCAATTTCAGAGGCCCATTTGAAAGATAATTAAATGGTCTGCAAAGTTAAACATAAAAAAAAAAAATAATAAAAATCGTTATCGTTAAGGTGCCACCTTGCCACCTCCTATTAACGCCCCTGGCCAGTCATGGTAAGGAGAAAAAGTAACTATTGATTCATATTCTTGGATAAAGGATTGTGATCATTGATGTTTCAGTTATTGTACTTCCTGTCGTTGGGAACAACAAATTTTTACCAAAAAAAACTATGTCATGTCGCCCAAACTATGTCGCCCAGAAAGCTCACTAGTTCACCATACTCTCCAATGCACGCTGTTAACAACCAAACTTTTTTAAAGCATGTCATGATCTTACATGATTTAAGTGGCTGTAAGACAATTTGGTCCTCTTCGATCAATATAAATCGATGTTTTTACTTCAAAACTTGAACTTAATTTTTAAAATTGTTCAAGCGAATGGTTTTTAATTTATCAATATTAGCAGAGTTTTAGGATCTTGCGAAAGCCTTAGCTTCAATCAAAGCAGATCAAATTAAAAATTTTAACCCGGCAGAAAGAATATCCTCAGGGAAGCAAACAGCTCTCACATGAACTTGTACACCATTGGCGAACATGTGCTCAAATCACGATAATGAAAAACGTTACATGACATCCTGAAATTAAAACGAGCTGAATTCTGCTCCAGAATTATACAAAACACATATTCTTGTCCGACTTTTTTTGAAATCGATGGTATTATAATTGGTGGAATTCTGCTGTAAAAATCCTCAACATACTCAAATTTGCTTCCAATACTCAAACATCGTCATATCTATAAATATAAGTCAAAATGTAAACGGTAAAATTTCTCAGTTCCATTTTTTCAGACTGCGATGTAGGTATGCGTACGTAGTAGTCCACCGGTTGCTGGATGAAGAGAGTTTTGTAATTATTGATTTTTAAATGTAAGAAAATACATATTTAGACTATTTACTCAGTGAGTAATAATAACCATTGCTATCTCGATTTTAATAAAAAATGGTGGTAAAAAGTTTTGCGATTCACACCCTCAAGTTTATTTTCATCATTTGTCTTCATATTTTTCCTTTCACTTTGACTTTAAAAACGTGCATCGAAACTCGCTTCAAGCACAATGTACATAAGTAATATGTACTTTTCATGTATTTAATGTGTATTTCAACTTTAATAGCATGTTTGGTAAGGTAACTTGAATAGTTTTTATGGAAATCGGACGTAAAGAACCATAAATCGCTATTTGCCACTTTTGTATACTTTTTCAACGCGTTCAAGCGGCTTAACGGTTGATCGTAAAGACATTTTTTATGGACAAAAATTTTGTCTACTTTAATTTCTTATCTGGTAATTTTCTCGCAAAAACTAATAGTTTTCGAGATATTGGACAAACAAAATTGAAGTATTTTGCAACAAAAAGAAGGTTCCGGTCAAAATATCTGTTAGCAAAGCTCAGATACGTGTTCAGCGACACAAAAAACTGTGTGAACCAAAACAACTACAACAAAACTTTCATCTATTTTTTCAAACATCGCATTATAAAATAAAAATTAAAATAAAGTAAGATGTTCATAAATAATAATAATAAGCGATTAGCGGTAAGTTTGGAGGAGGGGAGTGCATGTTCGACTAAGGGGAGGGAGGGGGTTGCGTCGTTGACTTAGAGGGGGGAAGACACCTCTGATAAACAGCATTCACCAACAGGCTTAAGCCCAATTACAGACAGTAAAACAAAATAGTGCTCAATATATATCAAAAAACTATAAGTACATAACTTTATAATACACAATACCAATTACAGAAATATTAAATGAGTTAAAAAAAAAATGTAATGCACAAACTGTAACCAACTTAATTTATATAAAGAAAACTAAGAGAAAACAATGAAAAGTAAAATAATTAAACAAAATGAATTAAGGAATAAAAAAAAGTAAGAAAAAGGGAGAGAGAGAGAGAGTAAAAAAAAGAAAAATCAGCCCTTGCTCTGTGTAATTTAAATATACACATAAGTAAGAAACAATATTTTAATGATCTTAAATTTATATTAATCTTCTAAAATACAAAAGACAATTCCCAGAAATGCCACTTGGTTATTTATTTATATAATTTTATTAAAATCAGAGTAATTAAATGATTAATTACTTTTAAAATTGCAGACGATATATAAATATCTGATCGCTTTGAGTGATGCACATGGTACTGATGTCAAGTTGCTCGCTTTAAGAAGGAATCAGCTCCCCCCCCCTTCCCTCCCCTCCTCATTGCCCTAAACCGTCTTGAAATATCAATGAGATGATGGGGACCCCTACCCTAGCCATTTTTCACAACATGGCACAGATAATCACGCTATTCCAATAAGTATCAGATAATATTCAATCTGGCAATAAGATTGTTGCCACTATATTATCAATTGATTCACGAATGTTTGCTTGTGATCGCCATTTTTTCTCATAATTAAACTATACCACTCAATACAAAAAAAATTAATAGACATTATTTTTCAAATCATTTTTATTTAAATTTCCACACGATAAAGGATTACCGAGTATACATATATATCCATATATAGGACATATATCCTTTATTTATTGAAATTAACGATTGTACTTAAAAGTATAACTGAATAGTTAGATTGATACAAGATGAAGATTACTAACAAAAACTACCCATTGGCAGCACTTCAATGACTTGTAGATCAGAAGGTCAAGGGCCATCTCCTTTTCAAACGCCTTAGAGGATTATTGGGGATGATACATAGTGAACTAGATATGTGCGGAGGAAAAACATAATATGGAATTCCATAATTCTTTATACCCGCTGAAATTTGTATTGATTTCTTTTTTTCTCAAATCTATTTTCAATTTTTTAACCTGTGGGAAATATTTTTATGAATTTAATTAAGACAAGAAATCAAATACATGTTGGTACTCACCAAGGTTTAAATGGATTATATCAAACAGAAAAGTTTGTACTGGTTTCTTCTCGCATTGAACTAACAATGAACGAAAGGTAGGTAGGATATTTATTGGTAAACGGTTTAAGGGTCAGGGTTTTTTCAGTAATGCCGGTGAGTAATTGGATTTCTGTTATAGATGGAAATAAATTTAAGATTGGACTATTGGAGATATTTATTTGGTCATTTAAGCAAAAATCTGGATTGGATTTGAAGGATTTTATTATTTCAAGTGCTTCATATATATTTAATTTGAGGCTGCTTTCAACGTGATGTATTAATTTAACTCTTGATTCTTTGATGAATTTATGATTTTTTTCATTTAAATGAATTGCAAAGATGGAATTCTCTGTCTTATTATTATATGTTCCTTTAATCTCTGATTTAGCGATCTTCCAGTTTTTCCCGTCTATTTGGCTGCACAATCATTACAATTTAGTTCGTATACTCCGCCTTTTTGGAAAGGGTCTATATTGTCTTTAGGAGAAGAGAAATATGAGGATAGGGTTTTTTCTATTTTAAATGCAGGATTTAATCCTAGTTTTTTCAATTCATTTCCGACTTTAGTGGATATATATAGTGGAATCAAAAGATAATGTTTCGGAATGGGCCTATCTTCGGGGGTTTTTAAATAGATATAATTAATTGTCTTTTTTTGTATTTGTATTTTTTAAATATGATTGATAGTGGTTTTATTGTACCCGTTATTTTTTGCTACGGAATATATTATTTCAATTTATGTATTATATTTCTTTTGATTTAATGGTACGGTAAATGGACGGTAAATCATGCTATTAAAGGCTGCGAGTTTATGTGCTATTGTTCTCCTAGCTTCATTGTTTATAACGACATCCGTGTGGGTGGGTTTCCGGTAAATTCCAAATTCATGATGTTTGGTTTTTACTGAGATTTCTAAATCTAAAAACTTTATAGTTTTGCTTTTTTCCAGTTCTACTGTGAATTTAATCGAGGGGTGAATTTCGTTTATTTCTTTTAAAAAGAATTTTGTGTCTTGTCGTACCAGACCATAGGCACATAATGCCATCTACATACCGATACCAGTATATAGTATGTTGAACTAGTTGAGATTGATCCTTCTATACCTTCATGTAGAATGTTAGGATGTCAACTAACTTTTTTAAATGTAGTTTTATAAGTATTTTGATTTTCTTACTGCATATTGTCGAGGGGTTCTGTATGGCCCATTGAATTTTGAACTATTTTTTTTTGTAATATTGGTAGCCCTGTGGTGATAATAAATAAATAAAAGATAATGATCATTACGGATATCATATTACATCAATTTATTAAGAACAATAGATATAAGGTCGGGGGACGGAAACTACAGAGCTGTAAGGAGTGACAGGTTTAGAGATGACGCCTTGTCAAGCTTTGGTATACCCGAAACGACAGAACGCATTAGTAACCTGCGTTGCATTCTATTACGCCGAGATCGAGGGTGCTGAGTAAAAGCCTTGCGGTAATCAACAATAACTAAAATTAATAACAACAAACTGTCAGGAACAGGATGATAGTGTGGCCTAGGCCAGTTCAATCTCAATCTAGTTTCAAATATAAATATTGTTATCATATTGTTCACAACCAATGTATTAATAAACTAGAGGTCGAAAAAACTTAATGAATGTATAAACTATATGGTTAACATATTTCTTTATATATATATATATATATATATATATATATATATATATATATATATATATATATATATATATATATATATATATATATATAGTTACATGAGTTTATAAATACAATTAGTTAATAAATGAGTTTATAAACAAGCCATTACAATAAATACGCTTTTGAAGAATTGTAACAATGAATCGTTAATAATAATATATTATATGGGCTATTCTAAAAAAAAAAAAAGGTCAACTCGGGTTTCCATGGGCTTTAGGACATTTTTTCAATTCTGTTAATTTTGAAAAAAATAAAAAAAACTTGTCTCTTTTCATTTGGGTTTTGAACTGTTTGTTATTTTATTATATGGGATGGAATGTCCAACTTCACATCTTAAAGTCAGTCTATCTGCCGATACTACTGTATGGAGTTGAAAGCTGGGTATTGACTGGGAGACAGGAAAGCAGAGTTACCGCGTCCGAAATGAGGTGCTTGAGAAGAGTGGCGGGGAAGACAAGAAGAGACTGCGTTCGCAACGAGAGGATTCGACAAGAATTGAAGATTGTCCCGCTAAAAGAGCTCCTGGAAATCAGGCAACTGAAATGGTTCGGCCATGTTATCAGAATGAGTGACCACCGAGATCCTCTCAAGACGATGGACTACATGCCGGATGGAAAAAGACCTCGAGGACGCCCAAGGATATCCTATCTGGAGTACACCAATCGCCTTAGTAGAAAAAGATCTCCAACAGGCCAGAAACCCAGCAAGATACCGGGATGAGTTGGGCACCTGGCTAGACGCTTCCCTACGCTGAAAGGCACTATAGGGAGAAGCGAAAGAAGAAGAAGAAGTTATTTTATTATATATGAACTACATGTGCTAAGCTCACGGTATCCGAAGCCGACTTTGACACCTTTTGTATCTCTCAAATAGTATCTTGATTGGATAAGTATTTAAATAGATTTAAATTAGTATCTAAACTAATTTAAATTTAATAAGTTTTCAGTTTATAAAGATAACGCTACATTTATTTTTATCGCGAAGAATTCTTCTACTCGTGTATTACACTACAAACAGGTTGGGCTGATGGCCTGAGTCTGATTGGTTTATTTAAACAAGGTTGTTGGAAATGAAGCTTTTTGGGTTAGTCTAGATTAGGATGTTGAAGTAGGACACACCATCTTATCATAAAAATCATATTAATGCACACTAGAGATGGTACACCATCTCTAGTGTGCATTAATATGATTTTTTGTTTTAGGTGCAAATAATGCCTAAATTGGAGAAACGTTGACTGGTTAATTATTAACTGTTATTTGAGGGACAAAAAATTTTGGATTCTTCCAACAATAACATGTGTTTATATATTTATAATATGAAAACGAATCTGGTTAGATAAATTTTTTTTTTAATTAGTAAGAATTTATTTATTTCTAAGATAAAATTTAATCCTTGTATAACTTTTCACCCTATTCCACATTGGTCAACGTTTCGGACTTATGTCCATCTTCGAAACCTTTTTTCTTTTCATTCCATTTTTATACTAAAAATAATTACAAACCATTATCAACCTTACAGACATTATACATTCAACAATAAAATGTATTAAGTGTATGCATGAAATGATGCATATTTGTATTCCAACATTAACATAACAACATTACATATTCAATCGAGAAAAGCCAAATTTAGTTATTTATATCCTTACCTATTATTAATGATATTATTCATTACACAGGCCAACAAAAAAAAATTTTTTTGAAAACTTTTTTAACTTTAATAGTTTACCTTTATAGATTTTTATGTGATGAATCTAAATCTGGCCTTAGTTTTTTTGTATCACCCATAGTTTTCCAGCAATATGCTTTGTATTATATAGTATGAACCCCTATCTAAACCCCTACACGGTATACGGGGGAATTAATGAAACACTATGTTACATCATAAGCATGGTTTGTATTTACAGTGGCTACTTAAAACAGTGACATAATGTGCTAATACAGGTTTCACTTGTCAACTGGAATTGGCCTATACTTTCTTTCTCTTTTTTCTTTGAAGCTTCTTGTGTAGCTTTTCCTACGATGAGTCGCTTGTTGAACTTCTCGGTGAAGTGACCAACAGTAGTCCCACATCATAGTGGTGTTCCAGCGGCCCTGGTAGCGTTTTTCCATCACATTAACGCCCTGGTGAAAACGCTCACCTTACTCCTCACTTACATCTCCCAAATTGTCCGGGAAGTAATCAAGGTGGCTGTTCAAAAAGTGAACTTTCAGGCTCATCAAACATCCTAACTTTTTAAACTTCTGTTACATGTTAGCTACAATAGAAACATACTCTGGGTCTTTTTCATTTCCCAAGAACTTTGTAACGACTTACTTGAATGATACCCGTCCTTCTTTCTCATTTAAGGCCATTGTGGATTCAAAGTTAACATCAAACATCATTTTTCTAATGTCAGGTCCCACAAAGACGCCTTCTTTTAGTTTAGGCGTGGAAACTTTTGGCAGAGATACTTGAAACATGATTCATCCTTAGGCAAAGCCTTTACAAATTGTTTCATGAGGCCTAACTTTATATAGAGAGGTGGTAGAAGCACGTTTTTTGGATCTACGAGATTTTTGCGTAGAATGTTCTTCTCACCAGGTTTTAAAGACTTCCCCACAGGCCAGTTATTTCTGCACCAATGTTGATCCCTAGCCCTACTGTCCCATTCACACAAGAAACATGGAAATTTGGTAAAACCACCTTGCTGACCAAGGAGCATGCATGTTATTTTTAAATCACCACATATCATCCAACCGTGAGCAGAATAGCCTATTCGATTTAACACTGTTTCTAGGTTTTCATAGTTTTCTTTCATATGTACAGAATGACCAACAGCAATAGATGCGTACATGTTACGATTGTGTAATAAAACAGCCTTTAAACTAGTTTTCGATGAATCAATAAACAACCTCCAGTCTTCCTTTTTGTGTTCAATACCAAACTCATTCATCACACCGGGAATGTCTGAGCAGTACACTAAATCACCTTCTTGTTCAAAAAACTTGGAAAATTGTTGCTCTCTTCTTCCTTTATACATAAATGCTGGTTCCAACCGCCAACAAGTTCTTTTCTTTTAGCCTAGAGCCAAGCAATTCAGCTTTTTCTTTCGTTAAGCCAAGATCCCTAACCAAGTCGTTAAGCTCGGTTTGAGTGAACAGTTTAGGCTCTACATTTTCTGTAAAACATTGGAATTCTTCATCATCTTGTTCATCTAACTCCGATTGTACATCAGAAAATACTTCCGTTGGAATAGAATTTAAATCATCTGGTGGTTCAGGGACCGGTAAATCTACACCGTGCCCTATTGGTCGGATGGCGGACTGAAGCTTAGGGTAACTTATTACCTTCTTGTTTTTTGAGTTATGACCAGTAATATCGACACTGCAAAAGTAGCAATCATCGGAATGATTTCTTGGCTCCCTCCATATCATAGGAACAGCAAATTTAAAGGTTTTTTTCTCCTTTTTTCACCATTTTCTTAGATCTTCGAAACATACATAACATGCCTTAAGCGGGGCCCAAGATTTATCCTGATCACCAAGTTTAGTTCCAAAGTATGATAGATAAACCTTTTTGACAAAGTCTGTAATGTTTCTTTGGTGTTTTTTTAATCACAAACTCACCACAAATATAACAAAAACTGTCAGCAGAGTTTTTACAACCGCGATTAGACATTGTACTGAGCACATATACAGGAAACGTGAAAGTGAGGTTAGGTTGACAGTAAACAAAACATCAGCTGTTAACAGAACAAAGAATCAAACTTTTTTGGCCAGCAAATGTGTTTCAAACAGTGCTACCAACTTCATCCACACCAATA
>OX411307.1:18988940-19269148 GCA_948150685.1 Rhaphigaster nebulosa
GGTGTGTTTTAATATCTACAGAATTTTTTTCTCATTACTATTGTTCAATTAATGATGAAATGAAATTTCTCACTATATTTCTCTCTTTCTCATTGCTGGGTTAAATTTTTTTTGGTAGTTATGGGCCTACATTGGTCCCTAAAATATAATTTATTTACAGCAGCCTAAAATCAGCTATCTACTATCCCAAAAGCATCGATAGTTTTCATTGAAACATTTCAGTTTATCTTTCTGATACCATGACTTTGATTTTAATATACATCGATGTTTTCTCTCAAAACAAATCAATATAATCAGGTCGATATTATTGTACCATCAGTGGTTACTGCAGATTTCATCATCGATATTTTAACTATCCTATTAGCTCAACCCTACACCGAACCACCAGAAAAGAAGTCAATATGGTGACCTTACATAGAACAGACATTCCTCAAATAGTTATCATCATGTCATACCTTACATTTACAACATATGCACATTGCAATGTATAATTTTGAATGTCAATAAATTCATTATTTTTAAAATCTACTGATATTTTAATAGCCTTCACAACCTCTAAAATATCAGTTAGTATCTCCAAAGAGGTTACTAGAAAATGTTGAGAACTGAATGGTTGTAAAATGCTGAAAATTTAATGGACATAATTTCTATTTAAACGAAGGTTGCAGAGTGGGACGATGGGACGATGGGACGATGGGACCAATTGAAAAATACATAGGAATCTACATTATTTTGTTTGTTCCTTTGAATATTATGAAACATTATTAAATTTCAGGCCTATTAATTGTAAATAGGGTTATTTTTTGAATTGTATGTGGAACGTATCACAATCCTCATGCCTCTATAATCCATTATCCAGAACCAGTATTTTATTGTTTACAATCATTATTATAAATATTTAAAAATAGGTAAAAAAATTACTAATTAAAATAGCTGGTATAAAAATGGATATCTACATATACAAAATGAAATTCATATAATTGGAATAAATTTATTAAAATAAAATTTAAATAAAACATTGTTTAAATTATAATATGTATTTATTTATTTAGGTACTATGTACGCCCTTCTCTGTTAATTAAATACACTAAAAAAATTAGATAACTGTAAAAGTATGAAACCAAGACGACATAATTTAATACGTCATATTTAATGGGTCATACTTTCTCTTGCTGCTATCTGGAAGATCACATGGATATGAGAACAATGTTAAAGTTTCTTGCCAAATCTTTTTCGAATTTTTGTCTTCAGCTATGGTCAATCTTAATGAGAGATCCGATGTGAGCAAAATATGGTGTAAACGTCTTCTTTCGAAGCTTACATACTTTTTTTTCTTGAGTGAGATTTCCTAAAATCCTCATTCCTGGCCTCATGAGCCTTCAATTGCCCAATTTCTAATATTTCCTGGTTTATGACTTCCTTTTCCATTGATTATCAATAAAATCTTGCAGAGATAAATCACAAAACCTATGAACCGTTTTCTTTGAAAGTGGTGCATGTCCATTTTTAACAAAAAGTTAGTTAGTGATAACAATGAATGAAATCTGATAAGATCTTTTTATCTATAAACAGTTCCAAAAAAAATCCTTCAAAATTTTCATCATTTTGTTAATTTAAATTTACGTAGTCAATGAAATTACAAATATAATTACTTTGAAAGTGGTGTAAGTCAATTTTTCGCAAAGACTTAAATATTTAGTTCAAAAATTATTCTACAATCTATACTATTCCATAATTTAGACTACAAATTATACTACAATTTATCTACTTCATTTTTATATGTGTGGCAACACTGTTAATGACATAAAATTTCTCGTTTGTTCACTGAAATTTTGGTTATTCTCGCGTTTATTATTGAGTATATTATAACTTAGTAGTGTTTTCTGTTTGTTCACTTGACCTAAAGCAAATAAGTACGATTACTTCTAAAATTATTTATTGTTAATTTCATAACAAGTGTGAATTTATATTACATGTCCTTGTACATTTTAATAATTTTATTATTATTATTTTTTAAAAATCATTCCCAGGAATAGAAACAAAATAAAACAAAACAAAACAACAACAAAAAAAAAGTTAAAAATGGCACATATTAATATAAAGCTGTAATTAAAATAATTTTAATCACATTACCTGAAGAAATATTGAAATAAAGCATTTTTATTTTGTTTTTGACAAATTTAATAAAAATGTCATTAAAAAATTGGTTTGATTCAATTGAAATCCCATATGTGATATTTCATAAATCACATTTTGTTGACTTTGAAATTGGTGTAAGTCCATTTGAGGTCATCAAAAGTATAAATTTCTTTTAGCTAATACTTTAAAAACGATCACATTATAAATTTAAATCAATTTAATATTAAAAAACATAAAATGAGCGTATTAACATTTACCAATATTTTTCAAACCGTTCAAATACAAACCCTTAAATATCTCCATATAATATAAAATGGACTTACACCACTTTCAAAGCAAACGACTCATATTTTGTAAACGTTTTTTCAGTAAAATTATTATATAAAAAAAACAAAAAAAAACGTGACTTTCGTGTAGTAGAGTTCAAGTTAGATTAATTTCCAGAAAGATATATGAAAAAAAATTATCATTTGACGTTTTTTATAAATGATGCCTAAAAAACTTAAAGCATGAATTACATTTTTTTATTTCTGAATGTTTTTTTTTGTGGCGATGTCGAGAAAAAGGCCACTCTTTCCCACTGTGCGTTGTAAAGATTGAAACAGAAATATATACAGAAAAATTCCTAGAATGATTAGATTATAGTTATAAATTATAAATTGCATGCATTGTGCTCGTATTGTTTTTCATGTAAAAAAAGGTATTTTATTGATAAGTAAATCAAATAATTAACTCATAATTAAATATACATGTTATTATTGGAAGATTTACTCATTAACAGTTTAACGTAAACTTAAGGAAAAGGTGCATTTAAATAGCTTAAGGAGGCAGGGCCGGAACTAGGATTTTTTCAGGGGGGCAAGCTTAATTTTGCCGCCCCTTCTTTAACTCTCCCTCCTCAATAAAATTCAACAACAGTATTTTAGTTAATATATATCTAAGTAAATATCATCATCTCACATTATTAACTCATTTTATTGACTGAACTAAGGCCAAAACAATAAAAAAAGGGATGATAATATTTTTATTTTTAAGCTAAAAAGAAAATTTCGTTCGAAATTTGGCGCCCTCTAAATTCTGCCGCCTGGGGCAAGTGCCCCCTTTGCCACCCTAGATCAGGCCCTTCAGGGAGGTAACAGTTTGTAAAAATAAATGTAAATTATTAATTACTTATTATAGGTCTTATATTTTTGTTTCTTGAGTATATGTTGAACTGTTCAGTGATAACTATTTCAAGTTTGCGATATTTAAGCTGTTGGAGTGAGATCTACTATCTCTGGGCTAATCAATATGAGGGATGTATTTAGTCCTCCAAATGCCAGGTTTCCAGCGTCAATTTTCCCCCAGGATTCATTTTTCATCTACCGCACCAAGTATCTATCATCGGTAATTACGGTGAGATTCGTTTTGAATTGTCTCAGAGACTAAGTTGACTCAGCGGCGGTAGAGATGGACTTATGAAGGCTCATGGATTGTGTTGACATTGGAATTAGAATATGTATGACGGGAGGGTGAAGTTGGCCGGAGAAGTCAATATTATATTACAAAGTTGTGCCGCTTCTTTAGAGTTGAAATTAACTTGTGTATGTTTCTTCTCCTACGCTCCGTTTCTTTCCCTTTGTCTACCGCCGACTCGGTGAAAAAGTTTAGATGAAACGTAGCTGGGTCTTGTTCAGCCTCAAGACTATTTCGTCTTTCCCACTTCAAACAGATCTCCGGTCTAAGAGGGTGTTCGTAAGCAAACTTCCAGAAATTACATTAGAGGTTATTGCAGCTGTTTGGAATTTGGCGGACCCGCGAAAAAAACCCTTCATGATCAAGTTTTTTTTATTTTTTAAATTTGTATTCACTTTTTTATAATAAAAACTACAACCTGTTTCAATGAGGGTTGAATATATAGTTTATAGATTAGTTATTAAAGAAGAAAGAAGAAAAATAGGTATCACTAAGTATAGTATATAATATTTTAAAATGTACCAATAATTGGTTTATATAAAAACTACAGCCTGTTTCAATGAGGGTTGAACATATAGTTTATAGGTTAGTTATTAAAGAAGAAAGAAGCTGTATGGAATTTGGAGGACCCGCGAAAAAAAAACCTTCATGATCAAGCTTTTTTTATTTTTTAAATTTGTATTCACTTTTTTATAATAAAAACTACAACCTGTTTCAATGAGGGTTGAATATATAGTTTATAGGTTAGTTATTAAAGAAGAAAGAAGAAAAATAGGTACCACTAAGTATAGTATATAATACAAATATTTTGAAATGTACCAATAATTGGTTTATATATATACATATATATATATATATATATATATATATATATATATATATATATATATATATATATATATATATATATATATTACTTTTCAAATTCTTATTTCTCCGGATTGTTGCTGGTTGCTGAACATCGAACTTTCGGGTTTGGTAAACCTTGTTATTGCTATTATCATTTATTGAAAATAAAAGAATAAAATTAAACGAACAAATAATTTATTTCAAAAGCAAGAAATAAGAAAAAAATCGAAGAAAGAATAAAATTATTAAAGAAATTATTCGTGATTAAATAATGTTTTATTCTGGGAATGCCCATTACTGGGAATGTTTCAGGTTATATTGTTTTGATTTCCTTCAAGCGCTAGGATATATTTTTTGGCAAATGAAGTTTTAGAAGTTGGCAACCTGGACTCATTTCTATTGTAAAAACCTCTCTTACCCGGATTGAGGTATTCCCGCCCAAATCCAACGTGACGATGATGGTTCGCTGGTATAAAGCATAACCCTCGACTGATGCTGTTTTGACAATATTATCCATTAACAATTATCTCCCTTCCACCAATTACCGATCTCCTTCATAAATGGGTATGCTCTGTCGTTGTCAAAATTGGTAAAAATACCAACAACCTGTTCCCGGAAAGCGAATCAAACATGAGTTACTATTCGTGTTGTCAGTGGAGTAGTTGGGTGCTAATAATATATTTTTTTTTTATTGTGATTTACAACTGTACTTACATTAAAATGGATTTTATTGAGGAATAAAATGCCAAAATGCCTATTTTGGATAATAGGCATTATATTTGGAGAAAAATTGGATCATTTAGTGGAATAGCAAAAGGCAAGCCCATATGTCGAAATGGGCCCATATGTCGATGGTTAATCTTTTTGGAACAATTTAGGTGTGATTTTATAGTCTGATCTTAAAATTTCGACCAAAACATCGCATTTTTCAAATATATTTCAAATATAGTTCACTAACATTCAAGTTAAATTTTCAGAATGTTCGATTGGCTTTACGACAGCCAATTCTCAGTTTTGTGTTCGAGACATAATTTACGTACCTATATTTTAAAATTAATTCCATGTGGCTGTTTGATAGGTAACCTAAAGGTGGCTTCTGGACTATAGCCACTATCACCAATTTTGTTGGTCTGGGTGATGAGGGAAGCACAATTAATGGTAAACCGACGTGGGAACGTTCAAGCTATGGATTGATAAGTCCCATAGAGCGGCTAATCAATATGATTTTGGGACAAAATCAGAATTCATTCTTAAATTAAAAAATTTTACTAAGACAATCAGAATAATGTTGAACAAGATAATTTTTGAAGCTAGAACAGTTACTTAATTTTATACTTAACGTCAGGCAATAGACTTTTTTAAAGGTCTAATCTGATCTCTCTACCCTTCAATATAGTCAATTTGGATTTAATAACTAGCCAGGATGTGCCGAAGCCTGTATCAATATTAAAACTGACAATTTTTGGAATAAGGATCTTTGAAGGGCCTCTATAGCAAGTATCAATTTTAGAACGTTACAATATACGTATAAATTGCATCTTTTAATGCATTTTTCAAATTCTCTGGGATTTTTTCATGTGATTTCCGTTGCATTTAGAGAAATCGCACTCGAATAATAAATATCAACTAGATTCTTCCCAAAGGAGCAAGCGGCTAAGACAAGGGATTACAGGAGATCAATAATGAGCTGAATTAACACGAGATAATTGAAAGGGTGTAGGGGAGCCCGGGAGTGGTAGAGGATAACCCAATAGGGATAGGGAGAAAAAATGATTTAAATCGTCAAAAATATACCTACAAAAAATGTTGTGAACGGTATTTGACAGTGTTTTCATTTATTCTTTACGAGGCGTTTTTTTTTATTTTAACCAGGGTCCTAAAAATTGTATTATATGCAAAATGACATGGCTGATGGCTTATGATTATTTGCACAGACTATATTTAAAACAGAAATAATTCCAGCAATAAGGAACCTTTAAATCCGGAAAATATAGCATTGGCTTTCTTTCTGTTTTTTTTTCAACTTATTTCGTATTATTTTGATACTATATTACGAAATATACCGAACCCAGAAGTTACAATGGAATATGCTAGTTCTCTCAGGCCATCTTGAAACTTTTAAATGGATAAGATTCGATCGAAAATCGTTTTCCCATTTACGTCTCGGTATACTGAGTATCACTCTCAAAAATCTATCAATTCAGCTTTGATTACCTTTTTTATTAATCCTTCATTATCCATCCTCGTGATTCGATCCCTCACATTTCGTTAATACCATCTTGCCTTTAGGTGAATCACACTTTTATTAATTAGGAAAACAGTTGTAAATAATAACTGTAAGGGGTCAATCCATTTCAAATTACCTAGAGATTTGAAAATGTTACAGAATATAGAACATGTTGCTCGAAATTTTTTATTTTTAATACCTTTTTTGGGACTGAGGCGGGAGGTATTTAGACTTTGCTTCCCAGTCGATTTTTCTGACTGAAAACGAGTTTACGAAAGTTTCTCTTGGATGCAGATATCTAAACAAAACAAAAACTAAAATTATGATAACGATGTGCTCTTCATTTCAGTCCGTGCAGCACATGACCGAAGTAGTGAGAAGAGTGGTTAAAAAAAATTCCCTACTATAATATGAAAATTAATATAGAACGAGACCTTTAGCACTGCAAAAGATAAAAGATTCACCTTCTTTTTTTTCTTTCTTGTATTGTTTTATCACTGCATCTTGAAAATTTCGTCCTTTTTTTAATATGAATTTTAAAAAATGGCTTAATGTTATTTTGTGTAGTTTTTAAAGTTGAATATACCAAAAGGGAATTAGTGAAAAGTTATGAAACTGAAATAGTTTATATCTCTATATGATAGAAACATATGATACAAATTTGGTGACTGAGATTGGACTGGTTCCAGAGTTATATCGTATCATATATTGCTGGAAATCGCGTTATCAATACGCAAAACCGAAGGGCAAATGAGGCTCTCGAAAAGTCAAATAGGCTCTCGAATAGATTAATATTAAGAAGAAATATGATGTTGATTTCTACTCATCTTCGTCGTGAAATATGTTTGTAGAAATGTTGTTTGTGATGAAAACATTTTTTAAACAGAATCATGACTCCATCCGGTATTTCTAGCAAGTGTAACATGGTATGTATAAAAATCTATCCAGGTATCAAAACACTTCAAACAGATTATAATAGGTTTGAGAGCGTAAAATTTATATACATTTTAAAATTAAATTTATATTACAAAATAATGAATACAATTATTTTATTAGGGATTGATAGATTATTTTCCACTTCTATAAATTTGTTTTATTGAAAACTAGTTTCGAATGTTATGCATTCATCCTCAGTTCTAAAAACACACAACAAATATTTTGGAATTATTATACATATTAAATTAGATGTAATATAAATCAGTATTATAAAACATTTATGAATTATGAATTTAATTAAGACAATAAATCAAATCAGAAAACAGAAAATCAGAAATCAAATGGACAAGAAATTAAATGGATTATATCAAACAGAAAAGTTTGTATTGATTTCTTCTCGCACTGAACTAACAATGAAAGAAAGGAAAGGTTGGATGTTTATAGGTAAACGGTTTAAGGGTCGGGTTTTTCCAGTAATGCCGGTGAGTAATTGGTTTTTCTGTTATAAATGGGAATAAATTTATGATTGGACTATTGGAGATATTTATTTGGCCATTTAAGCAAACATCTGGATTGGATTTGAAATCCTTCAAATTTAAATTTCCAAAGTATTCCCATCTATAACAGAAAAACTAATTACTCACCGGCATTACTGGAAAAACCCTGATCCTTAAACCGTTTACCTATAAACATCCTACCTACCTTTCGTTCATTGTTAGTTCAATGCGAGAAGAAACCAGTACAAACTTTTCTGTTTGATATAATCCATTTAAACCTTGGTGTAACATTATGTTTTGATTCCATATTACGGCCCTATATCCACCAAAGTCGAAAATGAATTGAAAAAAATAGGATTAAACCCTGCATTTAAAATAGAAAAAACCCTATCCTCATATTTCTCTTCTCCTAAAGACAAAATAGACCCTTTCGAAAAAAGCGGAGTATAGGAACTAAATTGTAATGATTGTGCAGCCAAATACACGGAAAAACTGGAAGATTGCTAAATCAGAGATTAAAGGTACATATACGTGCATATAATAATAACAAATAATTCCAACTTTGCAATTCATTTAAATAAAAATAATCATAAATTCATCAAAGACTCAGGAGTTAAATTAATACATCACGTTGAAAACAGCCTCAAATTAAATATATATGAAGCACTTGAAATAATAAAATCCAATCCAGATTTTTGCTTAAATGGCCAAATAAGTATCTCCAATAGTCCAATCATAAATTTATTCCCATCTATAACAGAAAAGACAATTACTCACCGGCATTACTGGAAAAACCCGACCCTTAAACCGTTTACCTATAAACATCCAACCTTTCCTTTCTTTCATTGTTAGTTCAATGCGAGAAGAAACCAGTACAAACTTTTCTGTTTGATATAATCCATTTAAACCTTGGTGAGTACCAACATTTATTTGATTTCTTGTCTTAATTAAATTCATAATTGTTTTATAATACTGATTTATATTAATCTAATTTAATATGTATAATAATATCAAACTATATTTTGAATTGCTTATTTTTGAATTTGTTGTGTGTTTTTAGAACTGAGGATGAATGTATACATTCGAAACTAGTTTTCAGTAAAACAAATTTATAGAAGTGGCAAATAATTTATCAATCCCCAGTATAATTACATCTCAAATCTTAAAACTTCTTCCTTGAATAGCTATTATGTTACTCACGGACATTTATAATACTGTTCTCCGCTTCAAATGACTCTTCATACATTAGACCCTTGGAAATTATCTGTTGTCTAAATCCAAAAAGCCTCCAGAATACCCATCCTCCTATAGTTCTATCTCTCTTTTACCTATTATGGGAAAAATCCTGGAAAAGCTCATTCTGCACTTCATCCTAGATTCTAATCACATAATTCGAGATGAGCAGTTTGGATTCCAAACATTCCACTCCACTACCCAGCAATGTCATCGTGTGGTGGACGTTGTCTCCTCTGCATTGGAACACGGATTGCACCCCTCGGGAGTCTTTCTCCTTAGTTTGCCACGAATAAAATCATCCATAATGACCTTAATGTTCCATATGTTGCCGATTTGGCCCAAACCCAGTTTGAATCCTACTGTGAAAAGCCCCAAAGTCACTAGTTTCAAACCGTATTTTGTTGTATCTTTTAGTGAATGCAGTGGTAAATTTCAATAAAAAACAATTTTTTTTTTTATGTTGAAAATACAAATTCATATGATATTTATTCATTCGCGTCAATATGATTTATTAATAAACTTAATCAATAAACAAAAGAATTTATATATATATATATATATATATATATATATATATATATATATATATACACACACACACATACATATATTTTTTTTAAATTTAAT
This sequence comes from Rhaphigaster nebulosa, assembly GCA_948150685.1. NCBI lineage: Eukaryota > Metazoa > Arthropoda > Insecta > Hemiptera > Pentatomidae > Rhaphigaster > Rhaphigaster nebulosa. The sequence continues at coordinate 18,998,907 of OX411307.1, forward strand.
TTTATTTTTTCTTCTTCCCGAGATAAATTAAAAACACGTGTTTTGGGGGTGATAATACTTGAAGAGAAGTTACAATTAAAAAGATAAAAGAATGTGTCTTTGAGGAGGAACTCTCAGTGAGCAAAGCATCTGCATATTTTCAACAGATCCCCCTCAGAAATATAAATATAAAATACATCTTCTTTTATCATTCAAGACATTTTGTAGTTATTTATTCACGAATATAAAATTATTTATTTATGTTTTAAAGATCAGGTTAGTAGAATGGATTATTTAGATTTTTTTTATCACTGTAATTAACTTATCTTCCTGTTCCGAATTGTTATCTTGGATAAGTCTGTCAGTACATTACTGTCGAGTTCTAAAAATCATATCCTTATGGTACAGGGTATTTTATTTTTCAATATTATTATTTGATGGTATGTAATGATTAAATCACCACCAAAAGTCTTATTTAATGTATTTTCTATTTATTTTAACATTTGATTATACTTTAATGAATTATTTTAACTACTAAAAGCTATAAACAATTTTAACTATGTTTCATAAATATTAGAGTAGGATTAATTTCAGATATTTGCCTCGAAAATCGTTTATAATTATTGAACATTATTACCGTAGTCGCGAGCAATAGATTGTTAACTGGCTGAACAATTTTTATCTCATCATCAAATCATCTATATAAACGTTTGAGCGAAGAAAACATTTGTGTTCAAATAGGTTTCAGTACCGAGAGCCAAATTAAATCTTTGTTTTTGACTTCACTCCTAAATTTACGATTTGCCCCACTATTGTTAGTACGAGGCGGTGACCTAAGAGCAGCCGCCAAGGGTTGGGAAAAAGGACCACAAGGCTCACTTTCCGGACGAGCCCCCCTTCCCCCCCCCTCCCCACCAATACCAGTATCTGTAACCTCCAATCAGATCGAACCTTGTAAATGACAAATTAATTATTAAATTATCACATCCAAGAACATGAATTATAAGTTCTATAACATGTGGAACCATGGGTTTGTAATTATCTTTAACTTAGAATCTTCAAAAAATCATATATTTTTTTATTTATTTTTTTGTTTTTCTTAAACAACTGGATACTTGTTTCTTTATTTTTTTACACTACTTAGCCATTTCCAAATTTTTGAATTATTTTTTGTTTTAATATTTTATCTTCTACTATACTCGGCAAAAGGCACAATCTAAGGCATAACAAATTACCAGTTACAGAGATTGATAAATTATTTGCCACTTCTATAATTTTGCTTCTATTTAAAACTAGTTTCGAATGTTATACATTCATCTACAGTTCTAAAAACACAATGCTTATTTTTGAATTTGTGTGTGTTTTTAGAACTGAAGATGAATGTATAACATTCGAAACTAGTTTTTAATAAAAACAAAATTATAGAAGTGGCAAATAATTTATCAATCCCTAATAACAAATTACATTTGTTTAGAAGTATTTGTGTCTGAGAAACATTTTGCGAATGTGGGGGCAGGGTTGTTAAACCAAGAGAAAACCACATTTCTGATGCAGTATTATATCCAAGGTGATATTTGCTCAGTATAAAATTATTTTTATTTTTATCTTCCTAAAAAATGCAGTTTAAATGTTATCTTTAGCGATATATAAACATTTATAATCTTATCAGTCTCATTCTATTTGGACGAACCAACCGTCTAGTGGATTATGAAACACCTATTGGATCAAAACTCCACTCCATGTTGAAGCTATTTCTATGAAACAGACAAGTTGGGATTTTCTATGTTAGAAAAACTCGGGTGGAGCTATAGGGTATAAGAAGTAACAGCAGTCATGGGCATTTTAAGGTGAAATCTTAAGATTCTCATTGAAATAATTTGATTCTCAAATCTTAAGATCTTAAGATTTGAATTGAAGTATATACATTCAATATATACAAGTATATACAACCGTCTGTATTATATCTCAATCAACTCAATTTACTTAAAATTAAAATAAAGCTATAAAAATATGGAAGCGTTATTTATTTTCTCAATTTCTTTATCGGTGAATATTAATTAGCCATTTCATTAAATTAATCTTCAGTGCGAAATTGTATTGTAAGTATAATGAGTAGTTTACGCTATTCAAAAATATAATTAACTAAGATTCGTGAGTTTTAAGAAAATACAAAAAGGATTGTTTTCCTGATACTATCCACCACCCGGGTACTTCTTAGAAGCCTACCTCTTTACTAACTTTTCTCCCTATCAGTTTGCAAAAACATTTTATGAGTATTAATATCCTATATTTGATTTGTGTTAAACTGCTTTCTTAATTTCAAATGTGAGCTTTAAAAAGGAAACATCTCAAGTTGTAATTGGAGGAGAAACTAACGATAATAAATCGTCTTGAGAGGCGAACCGCAACGAAATTAGCAATGGAATTTGAATGTTTCAAATGTTGTTATGTGCAATATATTTGATATTATGAAAAATTTGTTTCCATGGAACAAAGTTCAAGTGCTAAAATAACTGTAAAATTTAGCAATTTGTTGTTGTTTGAAGGTGAGTAAGCTAACATCACGAATCAGTTGCGGTAAGAGGCATTAAAAAAGACGCTTTCAACTTCTTAACAAACGAAAATTTCACGATATTTTTCAAGAAAATTGTAAAAAGATAAATTTCTGAACAATGATCAAATACTGTACAAATATATAATTTTTGTTTTTAAATTGACTTGTTCTTAATGACGCCACTTTTTTTTCCCGTTCGGTAATCCGAATTTTTCGCTAGTCCGAACTCCCTTGGTTTAAAGTAGTTCGGATCAGCGAGATTCTTCCGGTCTATTAATATTCTCGAGACTCCATTGTTCTAACGATAACATTATAATATAAAATAAATAATCATATGCACCAAAATATATCTATTCGGAGAAGCATCACTATGGGCACAAAATAAATTACTCAAGACTAAGGTTTTTATTTCTACTTTGTTTTATTCTAAATCAATATAAATTGAAATTTAAATAGCAGAAAACAAATTAAACTCAAACTAGTGAGTGGTTCATTATGTTTTGGGTATAAAGGCATTTTATAAATAATAATTATTAATGAGTCTTCCTCAACAACAACTTCCTGCTTAAACTACTCTTTCCTAAAATTATTATTAAAAATATGTATTATTTTTCGAAAATTATTGGCGCTTTTTTTTATTTTAATTTTTAACACTGATGCCTACTACTAAAGATAATTTATTTTTCTTGGGCCAGCAGTGGAAATCCCTAACGCTATTAATCTTACAAAAGGTATTTAAATATCAAACGGTATAGAGATTAAACATATGCAATAAACTGTACCACTACATTGAGCTACTATTGAGTTCAGTAGTCGATAAGGAAGCATTATCGAGTTCAGTACTCGGCAAGGAAGTATTATTTCTTGAACAAGGACTATACAAGGAGGTGATGTGGTCTGCATCTACGCTTACCTGCTTGCGTCCCAACTGAATAAAGGTTCGGGAACCAACTTTATAGAGGCTGAGCGTGCCCCTTGGGGGTATCCCTACCTCCACAGCTTACAAAGCTAAGATAATTTTTTTGGATAAAAAAATAAATCACTAGTTGTGTTTGAACCTGGACCCGGTGGAGAGAGAAATCCCACTGCCTTACCCACAGTGTTCCTCCGCTCTTTAATAAAATAATTATCATGACTTTTCAAAATTATAAAATAGAAAATACTTTCGCTTCGTTAGTGTACAAAGCGACCACTTCTGGCAATGAAACATGAGCAGGGATACTACGCTTGTATCGCGTATATGTCCCATTTACAGTCCCTATATGCTCTGAGACTGTAAATTCTGAATATTGACAGTTGATAGTGCAGCTCCTCGCTCGATGATTGGCAGATGGCAAACAGCCACCGGGGGCACTATTCATGCAGCAGACCAAAGGACCAGCCTAGTAATGCCGAAATGAGATAGATGGTTTTTTTTTTCTAAATTTGTAAATAAATACCTTGCATTTTTTATAGTTTGCTACTAAAATCCGAGTTAAGAAAAAAAAATTATGGTGCAGCCTAAATAAAAATGTAAATATCTAGATAAAACTAGACTAGATACAGGAAAACTTTTATAATGGGGGCGTTACAAAACATTATATCACTTTGTACAAGCACATATTGACCATCAAGTTGCCACAAACCATATCTCTTCCCAAATCCTGCACCACTAGTCTGAAATCCTAGTTAGTACTTTATACCCCTTATTATACCACAAATCAACTTGTCCTCAATGACCCTCTGAATTATAGGAATATGATATTCCTCATAAAATTCATTAATAGACAGAACTGATTTCGTTAAATTTTTCAAGTATGAGCTCATTTATTTATTGTATAAATGGTGTACAATAACCTTTTATGCTTTACCTTTCAGCCTGTTAGGGAAAAACCTAAAATATTGATTTATTGCTTCAACGGACAATTGAAAATAATCCACTTAAAATAAAAACAAATCTGTACAAATATATCTCGTTAGGTTCATGTGTGAACTCTTCCGTAGTTTTCTATCATTTGGCAATTATGATTGCCAATTAATTGAATAAAGAACGCCAACTGGAGAAGGCAATTAGTGGGCTAATGATGGACAATGAACTCATGATAAATTGACCCCTTCAAAAGTACTATTTGACCTTTTCATGGCATTTCACTAGGTCCTCATCTATCCCCCATGTTTTACGCTTTTTCACAATATCGAAGGCTTTGAATAGACATCTGTTCTTAAGTTTTCTTACTTTTAGCATTGGTGTTGTTTGGACAGAAGAAGGCAGTTCTTCCACTGGGATTCCTACAAAAATTATAATATTAATCAAAAAACCAAAAAAATAAAATAACGAATAGCTCTAGATCGGTTTAGATTCACTTAAGTCAATAGATTTAGTCATTGATAAAAAATGGTTTATACTTTAAGTGCTTAAATCTCCGCCCAAGAAGGTTTTTTTCTTCATGATTCTAGTCGCTAATTTCCCTGAAGAATAATTGGCTATCCTTATTGGTTGACCCTTAGCATGAGGGTCCAAATAAGGAGCAATTCAGAATTATAATTTTCTAAAGGAGAAAAAAGAAGAAACATTTTCCCAGATTAAGAACGAATTTCCGGAAACAAGAGTAGTAATATAGATGCATAATAAACCCTTGGAAAGCCAAAGATCTTAGAACAATTGATATCTAACGTAACAAAATATTTATGCTTGTAATATTTATAAAGTTAACGAGAAAATTTGAACACAAATTAATGAATATGCGCAAAATTAAAGTTGACTTCCCAACACCAGGCGAAGAAAATAAGACTAAATCTCGGATGAGGTACTTACGCACTCTACCTACTTTGTTGGCAATTTTCGCTATCTGTTTTGTTTAATTGCTGTAAACATTGTATAAAAAATTTAAAAAAATAAATAAAATATTACGCAAAATTTTACAGATATAAAATAACAAGTAGTATGCAGAGGTACCCTAATACTGCTTTTTGTTAGAAAAAAAATCGCCATAAATTATATGTTGTAATTTTTTTTCAAATTGATAACGCTAATTCATCAAAAATAGTTTTAAGAAAAATGTAGAGGACGGTTTACAAAAATACTAAGCATGGGGTTCGGGCGGAACTAAAGAGGTTTAATTATTTTCGAATTCTGCAGGCCACCTTTAATATAAAGGATAGAAAGTTACTGAACCGTTCCCTGAATTTGAAGGTAAAGGGCAATTTAGGCGATGATGAGGTGAATGTATCAAAAAAGTGATAATCGCAACCCAACTGAAAGGGTTAAGAAATTAGGAGCATTTAGCAACTGGAATATTATAAATTAGGAGAAACGGCATCCAAGACTTTTTAAAAATATTAAATTACTTTTTGGAATCGGACCGCAGAAGGAGCAATAATCAAGATTTGTGAAACTCGCCGTACTTCGGCTACCTTAGGGTTGGGGTGGACAACCTTAGGGGAGGACAACCTATAGGTAGCCGACAGGGGTTGGAAACAGGACCAAATGACCCAATTGCAGGACTAGTTTCTCCCCCCACGACAAGTAGATAGTAGTGGAAATAATTAATAATGGAGGATCAATTTTCATCTACGAGTGAGTATACACACATAAAATGGAATCCAAGTTTTTCCACTGTTTCTGGCCAAATCAGAAACCACTGATATTAATAACATATTAAATACACTTGAAGCCTAATTAATGGAAAAGTGTGCGAATCGAATTTCCATCAAGATTACACAAGCGGGCGGAAGTTATTTCTCGACACCATACTTTTAATAATAAATAAATATAAAACGGTTGTCTTTATCCGCAAAATATAAATTAGGTATTTCTCAATGAATAGTATACTAATTTAAATTATCTTTTCCGAATTCCACTTATGATCCTCCCATAATTTTTTTTTTAGCATAAACTTTTTTTTTTTGTTACAAAATGTGATATTTGAAATTTAAATGTGATTAAGCCGCCTATTTTCGATACAAGTTGTTTTAATACGATTCTGCTAAATTTATTTAGCAAGTCACTTTCTACTATGGTCCAGATAGTCCAGAAAATATAAAAACAACCTCACTAGCAAGACATCACATACTAAAGCATCATAAATTTGACTTTAATATGATAGAAATTAAAAAATTAAATTAAATAATAAAATCAGATAAAAAATTTAATCAATCTACATGAATAAAAATATAAACAATGCAGTAAAATTTAAAATAGACATTCATAAAACTTGAGAGCATTATATGGACATTATAATTCAAAACTAAATATAAAAACAATAGTAAGAGTTAAGGAGAATTGGGAATATTACCAAACATTAAATTTAATTTCAATATTTAAGACCGTGTTCAAAGTGTTATAAGTACTATAAAAATATTATTTGTGATCCAGAAATTTTTAAAACGAATTTAGAGCAATCTGAAGGGTCTATTGAATTATATGTACCGAAAACAGAATTCTTCTACGGAGTGAATTTTCGCAGAGTTTGGCAAAACTACGGTTTTCCGGCAAAAACTCTGCAGATCGCTCTTTCGCCTTAAAAATTTTGAATTAAATCACACCTATCCTTTGGACGAAACTAAATTTCGGGGTCGTTGGGCGATTTCATTGGCCCACAAAAAGTGGTTCAAATTGGCTTGCGGAAATTCCGGGTTTTGCAATATTACGGCGTCATAATGAGATAGGGTACTAAGGGTGGCATCAATCGATTCTTCCTCCAAAAATAAATGGAAAATTACACCCCACATGTCCTGGGTCACCCACCAACTTTTGGGTCTTACATAAATTTGACGCAAAAAGTGGAGTGGGGTATCGTGGAATGTAGATTTTGGGGTGCTGAGCAGATTTAGACTATTCCTAGTCCTGTAAATCCACAGCAAGTGGTAAAATGTTCAAGAAAGAAGAGTAGGTATTCAGGGTACCCCTGATATTTTTCGAATATTCATTCATTGCAAAAAAAAAAAAAAAAAAAAAAAAAAAAAAAAAAAAAAAAAAAAAAAAAAAAAAAAAAAAAAAAAAAAAACTATCGAATATATTAATACATACTAAAAACCTACAGTTTTTCCTATAGTTTATAACAGTAGTATTCTGAAAATTAGATATGATTTTATATGAATTTATAATAATATGAATTAATAAATAAAATAGGAACTGTATTCGTCTTATTATAGGAACAATTATTATACAATTCATTTGTATAATTATATAATACAAATACAAATGATTATAATTATAATTTGTATAATATAAACAAGCTGGAATTTGATGCTCGTAGGAAACTGCTTGATATTAGGTTATGGTCCCATATTAGTTATATATCAGAAGTTACAAGAATTTGTTAGCTAAACTAAACCATGAATTTAACAATTTTCGATTGACTACAATAAGTAAGTAGTACAATTTGAGACCACTCAGTAGGAACCCAAACATATCTTTTCGGAAAAGTTATAGCATGAATTCATTCTTCAACTATTCAAGGACCAAAGACCAGTGAATAAGATTCGTATAACACATTTTCTCTATTGGTATTTTTTCCGTTTCCACCCACTCTACCGTGCGGCTCATTTTCACACATCGATTGATAGAAGGAAATTGAAAGGGTAAACAAATACGAATTAAAAATAACCGTGTAAGAAAATACAACACGATTGAACAAGATTTCAATAGGTAAGACGCGTTACTCTTCCTCAATTTTCCCGATGATTGAACGACTTTGTAAATAGGCCTTGAAAACAGTATCATTTCAAATTGAGCAGAGATGAAAGCGGTCGGACGGCTCTTATGATACTCGTGTAGGAAACACATAAGAGATATGGCTATCGAAAAAAGTTATACCAGACCGCAACATTTCTCTAAGCATTATCGTAATTCTATTTTCATATTTCTCTCCATATCCTACTTTGCAATATCATTTTAGCAAATTCCAAAAACTAGAACTATATGGTATTAACTCTCATAAAAATTGCGTCAATGGCCTATATTACAATATCAATCAATAATTTTGCCTAAAAATTATGTAAATTGAGCCACACAAAATTTTTAAGAACATATGTACAACATTGAAAAAAAAAAGGATTTTCTCCAAGATTCGCGGGTTACTGGATTTTTAGCCAAGAAAAAACTAGTTTAATCGATTTTCACCACTCTTTCCAGTATTCTACAAGCTCTTGGCTCCAAGAATCTTTAATTTGAATGGTAAAAATAGCACTTCTATTATTAGGGTTTTTGCCGCCTTTGACCCCCTGTGCGGCCCAGGTTGCCCGGTCCTAAGGTCGACACTGTCTTTAGATCAATTTGGCCCAACTCTGGGTTTTGCTGGAATATGAGGAAAACATTTGTGCTTAGCCGTTGATGTAATATGCCAAGCTGCGTGGGCATTTTCTAATCAACACACGGTCTATTTGCGGAGGTTATTATACATAATGACAAGATTGACAAAACATTGGAAAACGAAGAGAAAGATCTATTCAACCAAATGAGCGGCTGACGGCAACTCGGCAACCGATACAGACAAGTAATGAGATAATTATCAGGGCTGGATATTATTGGACCTGAAACCAAATGGTCTTGGAATACGTGATTGCTTCATTTGGATTCTGCCTACGTTAGCTCATCCCATGAGGAACCATCCTTCGGCCTCTCCTCTATTAGCTTCCAGCAAAACATTATTCCTCCTTTCATTCTATATCAATATTAAAACGTGAATAAAAATCAATTTGTCTAATTTTTCACTAAATTTTATTTTATTTTAAAACCACCCTCTTTATTACACTTACCATCTCACCTACCTTATTCTACGGTAGAATAGAAATCAATACCTTCATAAAACATAATCATCTTATTTATCGGCTTTTTACCACTGGCCTTCATTTGAAGACAGTATGTTTTATAATATTATTTTTCCTGACCAAAATTATCTACATAAAATTCACTTATTAGAGAGAAAAAAAAAAGTTTATATGAAACAATCAGTTTAGTGAAAATGTTAACTAACATCTGAAAAGTAATGCCATATTTTTTATCATTATCAAAATTCTGTAAAAAAACACGAAAACGCTTGGTAATGACAATGTGCCACTCTTTTTTATTAAATTGTACCTCGTAAAAACCGAAAATAATAAAACTGAAGAAAATTACTTAAAATTGTGTGGCATGGAGATGTTTTATATGCTCTTCTCGCATGAGGACAATGGTATATAAAGGGATTGATAAATTATTTGCCACTTCTATAAATTTGTTTTATTCAAAACTAGTTTCGAATGTTACACATTCATCCTCAGTTCTAAAAACACACAAAAAATTCAAAAATAAGCAATTCAAAATATAGTTTGGTATTATTATACATATTAAATTAGATTAATATAAATTAGTATTATAAAACATTTATGAATTCTAAATTTAATTAAGACATGAAATCAAATATATTTGAAGTAAACATGCATATATATATATATATATATATGTTTGCATATATATTACTTGGAAACAATTTGAAAACAAGTTTTCGTTTGGAGAAGTTCAAGGAGGAGAAAGACTACTTAAAAAAGTAGCGAAATATTAATAGTAATTATCCTGATGTCTCTTGGGCTGTTGCTTGTAATTCTGCTACAAATATTCTACATGGCTGGTATTATTTGTGTTGTATGTCTCAAGTGAATAGATAAGAGTGAATAATCACCTGGACAATAATTGCTTTAAAAATTATTTATTATTAAATATTTTATTTATTGATTATAACAGTGTATATGGATCTGTTAATAGGAAATATCGCTCTGATACAAATATATGCCCCAACGGAGGATGCAAACGTTCTCGACAAAGAACAGTTTTATGCTGATCTAGAGAGAGAAGTCATCAGAGGTCAAAACGGTAACAGGGGGATTATCCTGATGGGAGATTTCAACGCAAGGACGGGAAGAGATCATACAAATGGTCATGATGTTATGGGCCTATGTTCTCCTCCATGTGGAGGAGAACACACCAAAAATGGAAATGGTCAAAGGCTCATTAACTTCTGTCTTGATTACGACCTCCTCATTGGAAACTCTTTCTTCCCAGATAAGACGGTGCACAAAATAACCTTCTCAGCTGAAGAAAGGAGAGTTAACATCATTATAGATTACATTGTCTATAGTAGGAGAATAAGGAAATACTTCACCGATGTAAAAGTTATAAGAGGTGCTGAAATTTGTTCGGACCATCTTCTTTTGACTGGAGACACCCAGATCCTACTACCCAGAAAGAAAAGGCCCATAGCATACAAGAGGATTGACATTGCAAAACTGCAGGATCCAAAAAAGAAAAAGGAGTATGCAGAACTTCTGGATCTAAAACTTAGAAATGTCAATATGGAAAGGAATATTAACAATACATGGGTAGCATTGAAGCATGCAATTCTTGAGACTGCTGAAAATGTATGCGGAACGAAGATAGTCTGTACCAAAGGTAAAAGGTCTGAGTAGTGGAGTGATCTAGTGAAAGCTGCGGTGGTTAGGAAGAAGACAGCCTCGAAGGAGTACTGTAAAATCAGGTCTGCCGCCAACTGGGAGCTCTACGTCAGAAGAAGAAGAGAAGCGAAAATGGTTGTTCGAGTGGCAAAGAGAAAAAGCTGGGAAAAATTTGGCAGAAGTCTGCAAAATGATTACAGGGAAAATACCAAGATTTTTTGGAAAAGAATAAAATCAATGAAGGGAAAGGCGTTTACCCATTAGAAATGTTAAGGACGAATCGGGGCGAATGATTACTGGAGATGGGGAAATATTGGAGAGATGGCGACGCCATCATTCTGCATTGTTTTCTGGTGTCTCGGAAGAGAGAGTGGAGGACAGGTGGGAAACAGAAGAATATGATGACGTGATATGGGAGGAAGATGTCACTTGGGCTATAGGGAAAATGAGGATTGGCAAAGCAGCAGGCAAAGATGGTATTGCTCCAGAACTTATAAAATTTGGAAGTCTACAGTTACATAAAGCTTTGCAAGACCTGTTTCAAAATATTTTCTCTTCTAAATCTATGCCTGAGGAATGGGGATGCAACATCATCATGCCGATCCACAAGAAGGGTAGCTCTAGTGAATGCTAAAACTTTAGGCCTATATGTCTCTCCCCTGTAGTCTATAAACTTTACTCCTCTATACTGGAAAGAAAACTTCGATCAATCATTGAAGACAAATTGGAAGAGGAACAAGCAGCTTTTAGACCCCACCGACAAACACAGGACCACATCTTCTCGCTGAAGACGATTATTGAGAAGACATGGGATAGAGGAAAGAGCTTGTACCTAGCGTTCCTGGACATAAAAGCAGCATTTGATTCAGTCCCTAGAGAAGAAACTTGGACAGCTCTAGCCGCTAAAAATGTGCCCACAGCATTAATAAATAGCACTTATCATGACTCCAAAGGCATGGTTAGAATTAATGGAAGAATGTCAGAGGCTTTCGCCATGAGAAGGGTGTTAGACAGGGGAACAGCCTTATTCCTCTTCTTTTCATCACTTTTATGGACGAAATATTGAAAATCTGCAAGCGGAGGACAACACGGATGGTCAAGGGAAACTGGAACATGAGGACAATCTTAGCGTAAGTAATGGATTTCGCAGATGACTGCGACTGCCCTCATTGCCGATTCCAAGGAAAATCTACAGCAGGCAGTTACGGAGTGGGAGGCTGAGCTGGAAAGGAAGGTATGACATTGAATGTTGGAAAAAGCAAGGCGATGCACATCGGACGTGAAGAAGAGGAGGTTTTGATTCACTGCAGGGGAGAAAACTTGGAGACAGCGCAGGAGTATACCTATTTAGGAGTAGTGCTCACCAGAAATAGGAAAATGGACCAAGAGCTCTCAAACAGGACTAAAAAAGCTAATAGCATACACTACCAGCTATGCAACACAGTGGTGGGGAAAAGGGAATTGGAAAATAACGTAAAATTACATATCTTCAAGTCCATATACCTACCTACACTTATCTATGAAAGTGAGAGCTGGGTCCCGTTGGACAAGCACTGGAGTAGGGCTACCGCGGCAGAGATGAAATACCTTCGGAGAATGGCAGGCAAAACAAGAAGGGACAGAGTTAGGAATGAGAGGATAAGGGGAGACCTGGGAGTGACTGCACTGAGGGAAACAGTGGAGAGAAGACAGTTGGGATGGTTTGGTCATCTGTGCAGAATGGATGAGGACGGATGAAATGGATTTCATCAATATACTGAGTGTATAATTGCTATAGTAGCAAAATCTGGCATTACTTTTCAGATGTTAGTTAACATTTTCACTAAACTGATTGTTTCATTTAAACATTTTTTTTCTCTCTAATGAGTGAATTTTATGTACATGATTTTGGTCAGGAAAATCCTCCTTAGTGAAATATCTCAAAATGTCCGTCTGAATTCTATTCTATATAATCAATAAATAAAATATTTAATAATAATTTTTAAAGCAATCATTGCCCAGGTGATTATTCACTCTTATCTATTCACTTGAGACATATAACACAAATAATACCAGCCATGTAGAACATTTGTAGCAGAATTAATTATAAGCAACAACCCAAGAGACATCAGGATAATTACTATTAATATTTCGCTGCTATTTTAAGTAGTCTTTCTGCTTCTTGAACTTCTCCAAACGAAAACTTGTTTTAAAATTGTTTCCACGTGATTTGCAATATAATTAGAAGAGTTGTGCAAATTAAAATTTTAGGGATATATAATCGTGCGGTATTTGATGGTATGATCCCACTGCTTCCACCATTGTTGTAAAAATATGATTATATTCGTGTAGTGGTTAGGTTTTCGTAGTTGAGAAGGTTATTTTAGTAAATGTTGAAGTAACCTGAACTAACCAATTTCATCTAGTGGATATTGTGAAAATAGGAAAGGTCATATTTTGCTTTTCCTTTTTTTTTTTAATACTCGCGGGATTTATTTATCGCAACTGAATATATTTGAAATGGGCGCGTCATGTTTAGTTTGGCATGAATAATTAATATAAAATATTACAGGGGAATGCTATTTCGTAACTGGTGTGTTGATAGATTTATTTTTTGTTTTTAAATATAGAATAAAATCTCTGGGAAGCGCTATGCCACAGCTGCCAATGGTTACGTCAAGTTTCCGTATCATATCTAGGTAACATATCATATCAAGATTCCGTATCATCTAGGTAACAGCCTTACTCTTTTCCTAACCCAGAAATTTATTTTTTGTTTTTAAAATATTTGTTTATAATTATTTGGGTAAAAATCCATACGCCTTATACCTATATCCATACCAATGCTATTCTATTTGGTAAATAGAGATCCCAGAAGTATACATTTCCTTGCTTATTTATATAGCCTAATATAATTAAGACCAAATAAATAAAATTAACTTTAGACTATGGCATTATATTAGCAAAACAACAGCGTTCCAGAAATATATAAATACACTAGTCATCCCGTCCGGATAAGGTGGTCATAACGTAAATTTAATTTCTTGACTGCAATTTTCTAACTAAATTGGCATTTTTCAGCTGTTATATTTTTTATGCAAATAACTTTTATATTTCAATAAATGTTCCCATCACCAAAATGGTCCCATTTATGTTATTAATGATTATTAGGAATACTTCCACCGTTAAGAGTAATTTGAAATGTTGGATGAAATGGACATGCTTACACTATCACTATAATGGTTTTATGCAAAATATGTTAAGAATAAATATATCTTTACTGATTCATACTATATAAACATGTTCATTAAAGAAAGAAACTTTAAAATTCATTACAATGTAATAAATGTAGATTAATGATATATTATTTATTTTTTGTTTGTCTTAACGCTAAATCATGAACAATATTTGAAGGAACTTTACTGCAGTGCCACCTTATAAATATAGAATTTGACTATGATCCATCGTCTCGAATATTGTGTGAATAAACAATAAATGCATGTTCATATAAACTATCCTTGGGCTCTATCTAGGTGTTATACCAGTCTCAAACTATCCTTGGACTCTATCTAGGTGTTATACCAGTCTCAAAGAATGCAAAATCTGACACTTGGTTGACGAGTTTTACGATTTTTTGATTTTCTAGGTTCTTTAAAAAATAGAAAACCCCGTTATGTTACGAGGGTTACGTACTATAAAAATGTTTTCTTGATTTCTCTTAAGTTTTTTTTGTTGCTTAATTACCTAATAGGACAAGTTGCCATTGTGCGATGGACTTCCAATAATCAAAATAAACTTTTTTGATTTAAAATATTTAGTGAAAAATTTCGAAATTCACAAAATGTAATTCGTGCGAACTTTTCACAACAAGTCGGCTTACCAACTTTTTATTTTTAAAGGTTTTTAACATTTAATATCTCAAAATGTACTCCTTTTTGGGACGAACTGAATGCTGATTAAAGGATTGAAAAAAAAAAAAAAAGAAAACCGAAAAACTTAAAAATGCCCAGCTTCTAGAAGCCTCAGGAGAAAGTGACAATTTATTTTTTTCTGTAAAATTAAGATAACCCTTCATAAAGAAAAAGTTTAGAATATTCATTAAGCCTTTTGATATTTATCGGATACCAGTAAGAGGAACACTGAGCCTGCTAAAGAAGAAAATTATTCAGTACTGTACCAATTGGCTAAGGGAGAGATTTGATTATTTATTTTCACTTGGAAAGTCAATGATCTAGATCAAAACTGGCATAATGATGCTAATAATAGCATTATTTTTACAAATGTTATTAACGATTTACGAAATACCTCAAAAATATAATTGTAACTCCCTGATAAAATAGTTTATACAATACGATTTGGTAAATACGCCAAAAACAAATAATTAAGTTACAATCAGAAAACTAACGTTGGTTAATCGCAATAATTGTTAGGCGTCGGGTATTCCATGCAGAAATAACTAACTGTGCAATACTCGAGTATTTTATTGTTAAATTGTAGGTTCAGATTTTTTTATCTATTGCTAGGTTTACTTTTCTGTTCAGATTTAAAAATTTGATACTTAAATTTGAATTCTGTATTAGAATTGGAACACAAAAATTCAAATTTGAATCTATAAGTATGAAAAATATTTAAAAAAAATTAATTTCGCTAAAACGATGATTAATGTAGCCGTTAATGCATTAATAATGAACCCTTCACCAAGACGAATTTTACTAAAAAAAATATATAAAATGTATAATGTTAAAAAAGTAATTATGAAATATACTGAATCAACCTTCAATTTTTTTTTCTTTTTGGTCAGAGGATTGGTTACATTGATATTTGACCTTGTGGAATAGTATTGAATATAATGGGTGGAATAGTACCCGGAATTAGTTATGATGACGTACAAGTTCTTTCTTGATTAGATAAAATAATTAAATGAAATACCTCCATGATTACAAAAGTAGCCTAGCTATGGATCGAAAAGCAGATAACCAATTTTCAATTCCCGTCCAAAGCATGGTCTAATCTCTTGAAATATTATTATTTTAGTTACAAATATATGTATGCATATAATACAGCTAATATATTCTCAAAACACTAAGTTATAGTAAATGTAGAATGAGAAATCAATCAAGCAGCCGAAATCTGCTCTAGTGATTCACAAGATTTGTTTTTAAGTAATATTATATCGAAGGCTTTAATATTATCGACGAGAGTGAAGATGTAAGAACAGAAGGCTGATGAGGCAGTAGAAAAGATGGCTGCCAACTATCCGACTAACAAGGCTGCGCAAGGGAGGATGGGGAGGGAAGAGGCACGGTTTTAGAATTTGTAATGGGACGAAGAGTTCAGTCGCCTCCCTTGTTCTCGCACAGGTTGGCAACAATGGTTTACTCTATCCAACACCCCCATGTTTAATGACCTAGAATCAAATTTGAAAGATGATGAGGAAAAGTTTATTGTTTGGAAATTCTTGGACAGTTGTCGAAAATTCCGCGTTTCTACTGTTTTTTTGGATGGTTTGACCATTTTTTTTAAATTAATATTTTTTAACTGATTATGTCCAGTCTGGTTTTATTTGTACCTGAATGTTCCAAGAAAAAACGAAACTTTTCCTACAATTACTTATTTATGCTTATAACATTACTTGGCCCAGGCACTTCTCTTGTGACACGGACTAAAATACTGTTAATTGCAATTAATTTTAGGGTGTACAGTAACAAATAGAAATTAATGTTAATTAACCATATATTTAAATAAATAAAAACTAAACAAATAACATACTTGGGCTTCGAAGGGTTTTAACTTTTAAAAAATTGAGCGAAAATTTTCAATTTCGTTGTTAAAATTGTTTTCCACTACGAATAAATAATATTATCAAATATTAAAATAAATGTCAAAATATACTATATGTTGATTTAAATTGAAAAAAAAATTACTAATCCATCATAATTAACAATTAAAAATTGAACGGAAGAAAATTTACTTAATTAAAATCTAAAAGTGAATATTTAATTAACCCGAATTTCGTTTATTATTATATAAAAATTTTCCGCTCACTTTACATTTCTTGAAAATATTAATTTATGACAGTTACACAATGAAATGAAATTATGTTTTTATGTACTCCACTACTCATTACTGGGTCCTGTCTTCTCCTATGTCGTTCCCTAGTTGATGTTGAGGTTTCGTAATTAGGTATTTAGGGGAGACGGGCTATAAGCTCATCCCCCCCCCCCCGAGTTAGATGGAGGGGCTGCCTCCCCAGAGCGCCCTGACGCGCTTCTCCGTTCGGGGTGGCTACCTAGGAAAGGTGATCCTAGGATGTAGTGTGAGTGACCTTAGTCTGTTGTATGAGAGAGTGTAGTGTGCTGTTAGTAGTATACATGGGTAAGTATCAATGAACTGTTCCCCTAACCTGGAGCATCATTGGCTATCTGCGGTACACTGACCGGGCGATGGGGCCACAGCCTTTCTGCCCCTAAAATGTTATTATGCATAAATTATAAATTATTTGAAAGTAATATTTATTTGGTATTTACATCTTTTATTTGACTGTTAAGATAATTAAAAAATTAAAATTGGTATTTTTAAGATTTGTAATAATTAATTAATCATAAGTGAAAAAAAGGACCCCTATTAATCCTAAAAAACTAATTGGAATTATATTATCTAAACTTTTTATCCTCACAGCACATCACCTCATCATACCCTCATCATAATTTTAGTCATAATTTTGTTAATAATTTCTGTCTAGTATGGATCTTAACTACCCGTCCTGATGGAGTATTTGGTAGCTAGGAGCTATTTTTTGATTTATTCTATGCTACAGGGGTAAGCGGAGGATTGACAAATTGATACAATAGCATAGGATATCGAAAGCTTACATAATGTCCTACAAGTGGTGGATAGTAATATTTTCAGTAAGTATTGTATTAAAAATATTTACTGTAGTTTATAGTTGATTAAATTTTTAATTAACTGACGCCAAACTGACTGATAGAGTGGGCATTTGAATACGAAATAAAAAATACACCAGGACGATTCGAAAAAATTAAAAATGTAATAAGTCGCCTCTTACGTATAGGGGCTAGGAATTTTTTATGACTATTCTACGCCGAATAATTAATTAGTATCAGCGTTATTGTATTGACTACGAATTAATGTAACTTTATGAAACGCTTTAATGGAACATTTCTGTATTTGATTGAAATTTATTTCTAAATTCATTCGATAAAAATGTAAAAAAACAAAACAAAAACAGAAAAGTCTGCTGTCGTTATCTTAAAATTAATTAAATGAATTTGACACAAAGAGGGAATTGCCATTTCTATCAAGGAGTATAGCAGAAGTTCACATTACATTGACCTGGACAAAACGAACCAATTAGCTATTCAGGAAAAAACGAATATTGAAATAAGAGAGTCATGCACGCTGTGATCGGTGCCGACTTTCCGCCACCATTTTGCCGCAAACAAACCCTCTTTGTCCAAAAAAGTTATCGTAATAACGGTAAACAGTGACGAAAAAAAAATAATTAGACAGGACAAATAGCTTTTGAAAAAAAAAAATCTCAAGAGTCCTCCCTCGCCCCCACCCCCTTCCAGGGTTGCTACGCTAGGCTGGGCTAGATGACAGAGGCTGATGTGTCTAATTGACTGAATCTATCACATGTCAACTCCCCTATGATCGCTCACTCAAGATGAAGTCAGATCCCGACTCAAGCCTAATTGGGTGCAATCAAGTTGAGCTTGAGTCCTCTCTATATTATCAAGACGTCAAAAGCAGGTTTTATAACAATACTGTAAACTTTATTGTGAATAGTTCCTGCGAGCTACATTCTGTCCCAATTGAATTTCGAAAATTTTCGACAAATATTTTAAATAAAAAAAGTGTGTTTTAATTTTTAGAGGTCCATCGCACAACGGCAACTTGTCCTACTAGCTAATAACGAAAAAAAAACTAAAAAAAAAAATTCTTTTAGTGCGTAACTCTCGTGACAGTAAAAGGGTTACTTTTTAAAGTACCTTAAAAATCGAAAAATTGTAGGACTCGCAAACAAAGCCAGATTTTGCATTCTTTGAAGCTGGTATGACACTTATATAGGGTCCAAGGATAGTTTCCATGAACGTAAAAATTAAGTTTTCTTTTTTTTCTAGATTTCTAAAATGACAGTTTATTTTAGAATGACCCCCTTACTACTGTTTTTTTTTTTATCCGCATTTTTAATATGCATACAATTTTTCTATATTGTTGCTTTAATTAAATTTGATATTGCTTTCAGAATATATTTTTAATTGTTATACTTCAGATTATTTAGGTCAAAACTTCGTAACCAAAATGTAAATAGGAGTAAATATTTTTGTTTTGGGTCTAGAGACCTTTAAACCTATAACTGGGTAAAATTTAAGTGATAAAAAATTGTGGGCACGTTTTTTTCAAGATTGTTAAAACAAATAAAAATACTAAAAGAAAGGAAGAGATAGGGGTTATTATTCAATTCACATTGCATCTAATACTCGTATTATAATCTCAAGAGCATTTTACTGTTTTTAGTCATGTTTAATAATAGAAACCAACGAATTTAGTATATCTATACTAATCCTTTGAAATGTATGCATTTAAAAAGTGAATTCTTTATCTCAATTTAGGCGTATAAAGGTCTCTTTAGCAAGAAAAAGTTGAAATGTTTGAGTTACCCAAGGGAGTTTGTTGTCAGGTTTTTTATCACTCTTCTCGATAAAAGTAATGAACGCGCATACATGCGCGATATTTCAGTAGGACGATATTTATCATCTTTCCCTTTATTGACATTTGTTTTTTCAGAGGAGGAAGGAACAGAAAAGATCCTATATAATAACTTATAAAATAAAAGAAGATACGCTCCTCGTTAAGAAGAATGTACTGTCGAAATTGAACGTTCCTTGAAAAAAAAATCGATATATAGAAACATTACAATTTGTCACCCTTTTCAGGCTAAAAACAATAAAAGCTATTCTTTAGGGTTAAAGAAGTATCAAAAGCAATTTTTTGGGGTTAATGATGTAACAAAGTTTAGGGTTATGAAAAGTTGTAGAAATTACATCTGTGATTGTAGATTTTTTACAAAAGCACATTAATAATTTAATAACGACATGTATTAAAAATATGCAAACTTACATAAAAAAAATCCGCGCAAAATAGCTTCGAACGTCTTGTTGCGTACAATTCGTCACCGAAGTCATGTTTAGGAGCAATATTCACAACAAGAAAGGAAAAGTTAAACTGAATTTAAAATGAAAATATCACTCCACGTTAGGAAAGAGATTCAGTGAATTCAGTTACTCCTGTGCTTCTTCTGAAACAAGATCTTCCCCGAATTTCCATTGCTTTGCAAACCATTGGAACATTTTAGTTTCTTATTTAATTATTACCCATTCTTATGAGCGTAAACTAAGAGTTCTTTTGATGACAATCACATTTTATATTTTTATAAAATACATAGAAATTTTATTCGATATACAGAATACTTTTTTTTTAATAAAAATTCCTAACTAAAGTTCCTAAATATAGTTCGATATATAGAGAATTTCGATATGTGGAAGTTTCATATACAGAGGTTCGACTGTTTCTCTATATATCGAACTATATTTAGAAACTTATCTAGAATTTTTATTAGAAAAAAAATATATATATATATATATATATATATATATATATATATATATTCCAGACGATAGTTCTTACCTATGCTGCTGATGATAGGTAGTGCTGAAGTCAAGTTTTAAACAAATTCTATACATACAAAGTATATAAATATCTGGAATCGTTTCCAATATGTTATCTCTACGCATTATTCTTATGTCTCTTTGATCAAATTGATTGGCAAACATTACAATTTCGAGTTCATTTGTTATTGGGACGTTAAATCGTCTGGCGTTCTCTTCAACTTGAACTTTGTCTGCTTGGTGACGAACATATAATTATCATTTTGCAATCTGTTAGACAATCCACCCAAGGTATTATATACAAACACTCACTGAAAACAAAAATGGAACAATTTTAGTTATTGAAATACAAAATTCATTTGGCTAAAAATTATAACGGCCGATAAATGCAAGTTTAGTTAGAAAATTGCAGTCAAGAAATTAAATTTACCTTAAGACCATCTTATCCGGGGCGAAGCCGGGACGACTAGTATGTATATATATATATATATATATATATATATATATATATATATATATATATATATATATATATAAATGGCCTACAGCCCAATTTAAAGTGGGGAATCTTTAATATAATAACAGAGGGTCAGCAATAAAATTTGTTACACACCCACACACATAAATACATAAATACATACATATATATATATATATATATATATATATATATATATATATATATATATATATATATATATATATATATCGGGCGTAGGAGTGATGACCCTACTCCGTGTACCTTAATTGTGAATCGCGTTGTGGTTTTCCAGGACATAAAATAGCCACCCGGAGGTTTGGTCCATGGACGGTCTGTCTGGGGGAACGAAATATAGGTCCTCGTGCGCCTGCTGACTCCGAACAGCCATAATCCGTGGATCTAGACCGATTTGTCACTGTCCTTGAACCCGAGTGAGTCGGTGGGAAGGACACTGCCGAATCGGCCCCAAAGGGACCGGTTATGGAGCAATGGACAGCCTGCCGCCCTCCAACCTGTCTGAGCTCCCGCAAGCAATAAATGTCTGTAAGAACACCACATCGCGCGGCCAAAGATCTACAAGGTCCATAGAGCCAACCGAAAATATATATATATATATATATATATATATATATATATATATATATATATATATATATTTATATGTATGTTAGCTTGGTTCCTGTTCTAATGGTTGGTAACACTGCCCTGAGGCAAGGAGACGCAATGCCTGAGCAAGGATGATGAAGCCGACAAGGATTTCCTCTCAAAACCAATGGTTATTCTTAAAAAATTAAGCTGCTTCTCGAATAACGAGTCCAATATCGATAGCCTGTAACATACATTTACTTCGAAAAGGTAAATAGCTTCAAGTATCTAGGTTCAGTAGTAACAGCGGACAACGATATTAATCAGGAAATAACACAGAGGCTCGTTGCTGCGAATAGGTGCTACTATGGACTCCTGCAGTATATGAAAAGCAGATCGCTGTCTAGATCCACAAAGGTGAACATATACAAGGTACTAATACGCCCTGTACTGACATATGCGTCAGAAACATGGACAATGACTAGGGCCATAGAGCGAAAACTGTTGGTGTTCGAGAGGAAAATTCTCAGGAAGATATATGGCCCCGTTAAGGAAAACAACGAATGGAGAATCAGACACAACAGTGAACTTTCTGACCTCTATAAAGAGCCCGATGTTGTCAAATATATAAGAATAACTAGGCTTAGATGGGCGGGTCATGTCTTACGGATGGATGATAATGTAGTCCCGAAAAAAGCATTCAATGTCGAACCAATTGGTAAGAGGAAAATCGGAAGACCAAAACTGAGATGGCTCGATTGTGTGAGTGGTGATGCCAGAGCTCTGGGCATCCAGAGTTGGTGGAAGGACGCACGAGATAGGGAGAGATGGAAGAAGATTCTTGAGGCAGCCAAGATTCAGTAATGGATTGTCGCGGTAAGGATGATGATGTAACATACATATTACTTCAATCCTGAGAGTAAAGATACGTAAATTGTCCTGATGATTCCCACTTTTCAAACTATTTGACATGTAATGAAAAGGTCCTTTTCTGGACGAAAGGAGCCGTAATCACTTAACGAGAAGTTGAAAAACAAGAATATTCTTGGAATAGATTGTGAATACGTATGAAAATGGATTTGTTGATGAAGGTGTGTTACCTCTTACCAAAGGGGTATAAACGATACAGTAGTCCCTCACTACTACGAACTCAGTGGGGGACCGAATTCTCCAGTTCATGTTGAAAAAATTCGTGTTAAACGAAATTTCGATTAGTACGAACAAGTTCGTCTTATAAGATTGACTAAAAGTTATAAACAATTTATCTCGCAATTAATGCATACATTTTGTCTTGAATTTGTTATAAATTGTTTTTAATCAAAGGTTGATAACTTTTTTTTGTAATAATTACCCGAGCGCGAATCTTCCGATAATTCCACTTTTAAATTTTAAGCTCCACACTTATTATTACAATTTTTAAAACAAAATTTAATAGAATTCTTTACAAAAACGGATCTTTCATGAGAAGAGTGTTGTTGAAACAATGTAAAGGAAAAATTATTGTTGACTAAATATTCATACATAGTTGGTGTTAGCTGAAAATATCACTCTACAGTTACCGAAAATTTGTTCGAGATTGCTGTCAACTGGGGATTTCTTCAAAAATATGCCAGGAAATGTATTGCTTTCGAAGGGGTTAAGAAAGTTGATCAGAAAGTAGTTGATATTATCCGATACGTTGATAATGGGTGATTACATTACTTAAAACACATTTGGCTGTAGCAATCAGACATTTTTATTTAACCCCTTTGAAGAAATTGTTTTATTGTATATAAAATGCATGTTAAGAAAATATGTTTGTATTATTTTCTTCTTTAGTGTAGCGCTAATCAACAACTTGCGATTGGAAGTCTCCGATTCCATTTTTAAACATTATTGGTAATGGGTACTAATTGCAGGCAATGTTTTTAAAGCGATGTAAAATCAAAATATTTGGATCTTAAGTTTAAGTTTCTTTGAAAAACTATTTGCAAGGAATGAAATAGGAAATCCAACCACACCACCGTATTCCTCAACCCTGCCAGTCCTAATATATATTATCAGTGAGGATACTGTAGTGAATCTATAAGGTACAAATTTTCATAAGCAAAATAAAGATTTAAAGTTATTTCAATGTTGTATTAGATCCGACGACGTCTGGAATACTCTGATCTAGGCTGTTGGGTATTTCAATTTAGAAAGCACGAAGTGTGATAATCGACTGTGGATCAAACAGCAGACACAAATAGATTCAAAACTGGGAGCTAATTCGGTGGAAAGCCAATAGCGACTCATTTCCTAATAGGGTGTCTCTCTTGAGTAAGTGATATTACACCTTCTCCTTTCCCCTTCCTTCGTGTTCATGGGGTAATTAAACATTTCTCCAGGCTGTTTAAACTCAGCTTTTCATCACCTAGGGAAAATCTACCTTTACTGGAAAACTTTCTACTCTCTCTGATAGTAACGACCAATCAGGCTCCGTCGTTAATTTAGCAATCTGCACTTATAAACACCTTGGTAGAGTATTCATTTTAGGAGGAAAAAAACTATTTGTATCTTGTATCAGTTGTCTTTTTTTTATTGAAAATTGCTCTTGAATCAATAAATTGATTTAGCAGAAAGTTTTGATGCACTTAATTGATTATTTAATATATTAAATCAAGGTACAATTCAAAATATTGTGTGTGTGTGTGTGTGTGTGTGTGTGTGTGTATATATATATATATATATATATATATATATATATATATATATATATATATACACATAATTATTATATATATTTAATTTCTCAAAGGTGTTTTTTGGTCGGTTCACCATACGTATACTCTTTAATACTTCATTAAACCTAATGCGCCACATCTCCTTTAATATTTCATCAAACCCAATGATTGAGCCATCATTTTAATGATTGCGTTTACCGCTCATATCGATAATTAAACAATTCTGTGCGCAATAGCCGAAAAACCTTTTTTTATATAGACTGCAGCGCCTCTACGGCTCTAACAATTTTGATGAAACTTACCTTAATTCATCTCCTTAAAGCCCTTTAACTATCAATATAGGTAGTTCGTCCTCGTGGAAAAAACAAGAAAAAAAGTTATAACGGAAGGAATATTTATTGCGCATAACTCGAAAAGTATTTTTTTTTTTTGGTTTATTATATGTATATATGATCGTTTAAAAGGTAATTAAATCCCCTACAAACCAAAAAAAGGAAATCTCATCGAAATGGGACCATTGTTAGCAACGATACATGGCTGCCATCGATATGTATTATTAAAGTTGTTTTTTTGTCGGTACGCCATGTCTCCTTTAAAACTTCATAAAAACAATGATTGAGCCTTCATTCATCAAGATTACATTCACTGTTTATGACGAAAAATAAACACAAATTAAATTATTTTTTTTCAAAGTTTTTGAAATTTGAAAGTGATTTTTCAAATTCGACTTGAACATTTAAATTATGCATATTTCTATCACATTAAATTGCACATAGTCAAGATGCCCACTTCATTCCTAACCTCAGTAAACATTATCGGGATGGCTGAAATTTCGAAAACGAATTTTAGAGGTTATCATAATAGATGATCATTCAATTTCAAAATCTGAATCTTATGATAATGTTACTTTTGTGAATCGTTAATTCCTGGCTATCGTTTCAATCACATAAAAATTAATGCAAACGTGTTGCTATTTATGTGTATTATATAAGGTAACATTTATTACAATCTGATTTAGAGTCACAATGTTTAGCTTTTAATCGCACCACTTGAAAATTATGGGATTTTTTGTATTTTACCTGTCACTAAAAGAAGAAATATTAAAATTATCGCTTTAGATAAAATAGCTGAATCCAGTTTATCAACTTAGTAATAATGGGATTCCCAAAAGTGGATGTTACAGCTTTTAATAAAAGTTATACATACACCCATCTACGGGTTTTTCTTCTATTTTCTATTATTTATTTCCATTTTGAGTGGTGATATTTATTTATTTCTTCATGTAGAATGATATAATCCACATGCATTGTGTTAGATTTGTGCATAGATAATGCACACGAATATGTAAACACATGAAATGTGTTGTGATAGATAGATGCATTTATTTGTTAGACATATTTTCCATACAAAGGACATTAAAATAGGGCCATATATTAGTAAACTACAGAAAGTATAATTCAACAAACCAGAGTTGGGGAAATTTCATTCTAAATAACGAATGAAAATAATTTTAATTTATTACAATTAACAAATGAAATGTTTATTCGTTATTCGCAATTAACAAATAATTTAAATGACTGTATTATTTAATTATTCGTATAAAAATAATTAAATAATACAGTCATTTAAATTATTTGTTAATTGTGAATAACGAATAAACATTTAATTTGTTTAATACAAAATACATCTTTTGGTTAAAAAGATCTGGGAAAATGAAAAAATGCCCGAAGAATGGAAGAATCTATACTTATTCCGATTCAAAAAAAGGAACCGAGGACGGATTGTAATAAATATCGCGGAATATGACTCCTCCCGGTTTGTTATAAAATTGTCTCCATGATCCTAACTAGTCGAATCACGGAATACGCCGAGGAAATTATCGGAGACTACCAATGTGGTTTAAGACGGAACCGATCAACTATCGATCAAATATTTTCCTTACCGCAAATATTAGCTTTTTGTCGATTTCAAAAAGGCTTATGATTCCATTGATCGTCAGAGACTGTATAACATTTTGATTGAGCAGGGAATACCGAAGAAGTTAATAAATCTAGTTGGGATGTGCATGACCGAAACATTCAATATCATATTTAAAATTCGCTCGGGTTTAAAACAAGGTGATTCCCTTTCACCTGTCCTATTTCATTTAGCACTAGAGTGTGCCATAATAAAGGTGATGCGTACCGAAAGGGGTTTTGATCTGGGTGGTAAAATATCCGTGCTTGGGTTTGCGGATGATTTGGTATTATTAAGTGAGGACGCGGAAACTATAAAACTGAATACAACAACGTTGATGAAAGCTGGTAAAGAGGTTGGCCTCAAAATAAATACGGATAAGACGAAATATATGGTTAGATACAGAGACAGCGGCGATTTTGATGATATAGATATAGGAGGGAATAGGTTTGAACACGTTAGGAAATTTAAGGTTTTGGGGGGTCTGTGATTACTAGAAAAAACGAAGTTCAAGAAGAAATAAAGACGCGGTCAAAGGTGGGAAATGCTTGTTATCTTTCGTTATCAACATTATGTAGGCCGCGCATTTTGTCCAGAAACTTAAAAGTTAGAATATACTAAACTATTATCATGCCTACAGTTCTGTACGAGTGTGAAACGTGGCCGCTGTTCTTGAAGGACGAACAACGCCTTAAGGTCTTCGGGAATAAGGTATTGCATAAAATATTTGGTCCAAAAAAGGATGAGTCAACTGGAGAGGTTACACAACGCGGAATTGGGGAGTATGCACCCTGTTAATATAATCGATGTGATATCATCGCGACGGTTGAAATGGGCTTGTAATGTTGTTGGGCTAACGAACGAATTCCTAAAAAGTTAATGAACGCTGAGCCGACTGGCAAACGTCCGCGGGGTGGATCGAAACGTAGGTGGAAGGATTATGTTAAGGGTGATCTAATGAATTTGCGCTTGGACGGTAGTCGGTGGACCGAGGTTTGTAGACAGCGATTGGTGGTATCGGCATCGAACCTTCAGGTTCGCAAAGCCTTTTATTATTATTATTATATTATTATAAAGAATAATTATTTTTATTTGCTGATTTTTATTCGTCATTCGAATTATAAGAATAACAAACAATTTATTCGAAAGTAATAATTACGAAGAATTGTTATTTGCTTAACAATTAATAAAGAATTGTTATTTGAAAAATGAAATGAATATAAGCAATTGTTATTAAAATTATTTGAATCGATCGTCAGAGTATTGAATAACTTAAAAAGTAAAATAACGGATTTTAAAATGTACCTACAAATCATATGTTAAAACAAAACAAAATTTTTCCAAGATTGAAATAACCATTAACTAAATTTTAATTTTTAAATATAGAAATAGAGATATTCTGTTTTCATATAGTTTCTTGTGAATACCAAAAACTTTGTTTACGACAAATATTGCAAGTTTGGATAGTTGTTCACACTTCAAGTGATTTCATCTTAAAATTATATATTTATTTTTATTTTTTTCAAGTTAACAGATTGGTAACAACAAAATTTATTTTTTATAAACTATAGTTATAAATTTATCCTTTATTTTATGTGATGTATTAGTTCTCCGTTTTCTAAATTTTTTTGTCAAATAGCGAATAAAACAAAACATATAACAAATAAAGGAGCAAATGAATAAAATTGACGAATAACGAATAAGCATCAAATAACAAACAACGAACAATGCCAGATTTACCATGTAGGCAACTGTCTATGGCCTCGTAGGCTCAAAAATAAGTTAAAGTAGTTTTAATTTGCTTTAAAAAAAGTTTAAGTTTATTTTTAAGGACTTAAAAACCTTAAACCTTAAAAACCTACGATTAATTCTATTTGAACAGAAAGCATAAAAGTGCTTTTCGAAGATGGACGGAACTGCATACATACGAATTATCAGACGACTATTATATTTAACAATTTTTATAACTATAATTTTAAACATTAGTTTAATATCAGTTAACTGTCTTTCTCAGGGTTCTCTAACGTCTTAGACCATACATATGGGAATCCTTAGCATGTGGTAACACCTTGTCACTGTCAGTGTCGACTGACCATTCCCAAAAGATATTTTGTCTCCTACCGGAAAGCCTGTCAAGCTCTCTCTTATATTCAACAGTTTATTGCTACCATATTCTAGTTCAGATGTCAATTGTATACTTTAACTGAACCTTCAGAACAGCCTTCACAAGAAGTTCACATGAGCTTCCAAGAATTGTTCCCAAATAGGCCACCCAGAATTTAGGTGTAGAGGAAATTATCCCCCTCTTTCTTTTCCTTGCAACTTCATCCCCTCTCCATTCGCATCCCTATAAAGCCTTCTCTAAGATTCTATATTCGACATTCCATATCAGAGTAAGCTATGATGTAAGATAGCTAAGATATTGTAACTTAGTTTGTAAGAAGCATTTTAAATGTCATTGTAACATTTTGTTTAGACCATAAAAGTATATCTTAAAGTCTTCACTGTTGTGTGTTCGTTAATTTACGTAGTAAAGACATTCAGATTTTTACTTACGAGAAAAACATCGTATGTCGCGTTTTTAATAAATTAATCTTCGTCATTCCATTGTTTAGCAAATTATGTAGATTTTAGGAATCTTTTAAATTGTATTTATACATTCAGATTTGAAAATTAGTTATAACAGTTTACATACGAATGTATTATCGTTAATAACGAATTGCCTTGATTACCAACTGAGACGAGCAGGAAATTCGAGCGCCATGTCTTTAAATCAACATGCTATCTTATTATCTTGTTCGTTGAGGAAACTGGATCACTCAAGATAAACACAAGAGCCAGACAGAGACAATGGGAATGAAGTTCCTCTAAAGCATTATCAGCACGAGATGGAAATAAGTATGGGCAGGCTTATCAAAACAGAGGAATTCAAGACGTTTAGCCGAGCCTGCGGGACAGTCTAAGTCCAGTTACTTACTTTAGCCGAGCCTGCGGGAAGGTCTAAGTCCAGTTACTTACTTTAGCCGAGCCTGCGGGACTGTCTAAGTCCAGTTGCTTACTTTAGCCAAGCCTGCGGGATGGTCTAAGTCCAGTTGCTTACTTTAGCCGAGCCTGCGGGACGTTCTAAGTCCAGTTGCTTATTTTTATTCCAATGAAAGTGAAATCAAATTAATACCAAAAATAAAGAAATGTAAAAAAAAAATACAAAAAAAATCTATATTAATAAATAAATAGTAAAATTGATAGAATGAAAGTACAACAACAATAATAATTTTAGTTGTTAAAGAAATTGTTCTTTTAAAAATGTTTCAAAATATATACAATACATACACTTCTTTTGAGTCACTTATCGCACATCTTATTAGAGCTTTACAACGTAAATAAATTACTACTATTATTAAAATATATACTACATATTATTACATTAT
Source organism: Rhaphigaster nebulosa (assembly GCA_948150685.1). Lineage (NCBI taxonomy): Eukaryota > Metazoa > Arthropoda > Insecta > Hemiptera > Pentatomidae > Rhaphigaster > Rhaphigaster nebulosa. The sequence continues at coordinate 19,028,672 of OX411307.1, forward strand.
AATAAATCTGTCACTTTATCATTTAACTACAATACCTAAAATAATCATCAATATATAAACAGAAAGAAAGTAATGTTAAACTTTAAGCTACAGAAAAAAAAAAAAATACATACAGTGAAACCTCGTTTTTCCAAATCAAATTTTTAGAATTTTTTTTTTATTTAAAGTTCACATTGGATAATAATTTTTAACTATGATAGCAATAAATAACTATGTATAAAAATGCCAAATATTCGCTTTTGAGCTTGATTCAAGGGGTACAGTTCCTGCATAGATTGTATGATAAATCATCGTACTAAAATGCTTTTTGTTGAATTTAAGAAAGGGATACTAGAAATTCAAAGGACGGACTCACTAGCTATATGTAAATAGTTTTATCGTAATAAAAGGCAAGACTGCTATTTAAGGATATTGTTTTACTTATTACCCATATTATCTGGATTTTCGATAATCCAAAAATCATGTTTACATTGCTCATGTGCCTTTCTTTAGAAAAGCCAAATGAATTGAAATTTTTTCTATCTGTTTAGAACATTTTTTTCATTATTTAAAGCGTTTTGTGATACTAAAGGAACCCTAGGACCGATGCAAAATATTCTAAATTTGAAAAAAAAAATATAAAAAATGTAATTGTCAAGGCCGTAAAAAATTCCCCGTTGACTATTTGTATTTCGAAAACTTTTCAAATACCCTCCAATAGATGAGGAATACGACGGGACCAATAGTATGTCTTAATCTGTTATAGTTCCTGAGAAAAATTTGCATAAAAAACTATATTTAAGCCCCCCTCCCACCTGTTTCTAGGGGCCCCTTAAGTATTTTTAAACAATAGTTTTTTTTCACTTTTTTTTACATTATTTATCCAGTGTACAAATATCAAAATAATACTTATGCAATTGAATACTTTTATGCAGGATTCGAAAGAATTTCAGTAACTCATATGCCAATAAAATCCTTTCCCTGGATCAAAGGCTTGGCCAGGAGTCGATGAAGTGCTAAGTAGCTTTGCCACTGACGATGACCGATATAAGCGGCGGTCGGTTAGGGATTTGTGGTGGGCCAACCCATTGCACAACCTATTGTCAGTAATTACTCCCCCTCTCTCCCGCTAATCCCTCATTATCCCAACTGAACTAGTGCCTTCTGGCTCCAAAGTCTCCTTTCACAACAATGTCTATTACATGTTGCTTTAAAGCGATGTCCATTGCCGTTGAAAACATAATTTTTGTGCGATAACTTTTTTCGTATTTTAAACTTATTTTTCGGATGTTCTATATTCTTTGATAAAATAATTATAAAAAAAAAATTCTCAATGACAGTCATAATGAAAAGTAAACGAATCGAAGTGTTATACTAAACTATCTAGTACGTTCGAGCAAAAGTCACTAAGTCCTTTCCTGAATTTTTATGATAAATTATTTCTGCCTGGTGACCCCCTCGAAACTGGAAAAAAAATTATTTTTTGTTTTCGATGATATTTTCAACATAAAGGTTTTTCGGTGCGCTGAATCAAAATCTGCCATAATTTTTGGTATAAAGAAATCTAAGAAGGCTAGTTTACCCAGTAATCTAAATATTTTGTATCAATTTATTTGACCAAAAACCAACAATTTTTTAAAGTTTTTATTTATCATATAATATCTGAAAAACGAATGTTTTGGTGGAAAAACCACGTAGATATCTTTTTTCAAACTTGAGATAAAAAATAAAGCAGTTTCATTATGTTTTATTTTTCTCTCCTCCTAGGGTCTATTGGAACGACGCCGACACAAAAAAATTGTTTGAAATCGGTGACCCATTGGCTGAGCTCTCCCCTTGTGAAATTGTTTTTGCTTTAAAAAAAAAAACACCTAAAATCTTTTTAAAGCAAATTAAAACTTCTTTAGCTTATTTTTCTCTCGAACCACGGGGCTCCTACGAGGCTCGGGCCCCATAGCCAGTTGTCTACATTACCAGTGTGGTTGGTTAATCCGGCACTGCGCTTAAGGGCTTTATATTTTATTAAAAATTCCATTCATTCACTTTATTGTAATTTGTGAATAACAGCTAAAAATTAACAGACGACAAAATACTAGCACGTCGAACTCTAGAGTTGTTAGGTTTGCCCTACAGACAATTTCTTTTACGACATCAAGTAAAAGAAATGTTTTGAAAACAGTGCTAACCATTGTTGTAGCAAATCATTCGTAGTTTTTATTATAGTAATTGAAATTTAAATTAAAAAAAAAAAAACTTGTCCATTGCAAAAAAAAGGGGAAAATTCTTCTGAAAAACCAGAGTAAAAGGATTATATTTTTTTATTAACTAGATTTTAAAAAACATTTAGGATAGTGATACTAACGCTTTTTCGCTACAGTATCACAAATATATACATTAACGATAATTAAAAAATATTAGCTTGCCTGGAATCTTAGCAGCGAAAATTTCAGAATTATTTCAAAAACGTCGAACGTAAATATGAAAAAAAATTTTTATCTCAAAATCAAACATTAAAAGGTAAGTGTAGGACCGTAAGGACCATAAGGCTAGACAATTTTTATCACTTCAGTAAGGAGGATAAACATTCAAATAGAGTCGACAAGCCCATTAATATATGGTTTCCTAAACAACAAAAAAATAAAATTAGTTTAAAAATAGCTAATTGGTTTGTGATCTGAGTGAACATAGGTATTTCAGGTGTGTGTGTGACTGTACACACTCACACACATATATGTGTATATATATATATATATATATATATATATATATATATATATATATATATATATACCGTGAACCGGGGTAACTTTACAGAAAATCTTGTATACTTGTATCACCCTGATCAGAAAAGTTCTTAATTTTAGATCTAAATCGAAATGGAAGTTATAAACTTTAGTTACCTTACGATACTCAGATTCTTCAGATATATTTAAGAGGAAGGGAAAGGGAGGGGAATATGGGAATGGATCAAATGATAAAGTCATTGTGATAGCATTAATAATTGTTTAACTGCTTCCATGATATTCCCTGATAATAACAGAAGACTGGGCTATGGAGATTTTACAAACGTTTTGCCAATTCCTAAAGAGTCAATTTATTAACTATTGACAAGGTAACAAAGAAGCTACAAGTGGTTGAACTGTCGATAGTGCGCTCTAGTGATCTTACAGACAAACTAAGATAGGAAACTAAATGAAAGGTCATAACAATAAACTCGCATAAATATTTATATTTTTATATCTCGACTGATCTAAAGGTATATGTATATTATAACGAGGGTGGTTTTAATCACTAGGAACAAAAAATACAAGTCATAAAATTTATTTATTTATTCTATTTCGTTTCAGTAAAAATCATGGGAAGAAATATCATAGGAACCTTTAACGATATTTCTTAAAATCTCTAATATCTGGTTAAAAACAACAAATCATTCTAATGAAAATAAAAACACAGATATTAACACTAAACGAAAAAAATATGGACTCACTAATATACTATGTATAACACACTTGCGACACTTCACCTCAGCACCAAAATCTATGTATTTTATAACTTTTTCTTTCAAGAATTTCAAGGAACAGGTAAAATGACAATAAATTTGTCTAAAGGGCAATAAAGTTATCAAGACGAAAATAAATTTCACGTTTCTGCTTATAAAAGTTTTTTTCCCTCCCTTGTTTTGTTTTTTAAACCTCCCTTTGTTTAGTTTTTAAATCTCCCTTTGTTTGTTTTTTTAATAATAAACTTTTTTATTTAATTTTTTTTTTCTTAACCCTAGTTTTACAAGTTTTGTAAAATAATATCCAAGATCAATCTCCTTTTACTGTATCATAGATACATTTTAAGGTTTTTCTGATAAATTAGTTTGTTTTATGTTAAGCTATCGATAAATAAATTCTAATAAACGTTAACTTAAAGTTTTTGGAATAAAGCTGTTTCCAAGAGTATGATGGACAACTTTTATGTACGCAATATAGATATAGATATAGATATAGATATAGATATAGATTTTATGTATGCAATATATTATTGTATAGATAGAATGCTTATGTTTCATGTTCCTCTTACAATATCACCTGATAAATTTTGACATTAATGTTTTTAATCGTTCCCGTTCCTTTAATAATTACTGTAATTATTTAATGAAATTAATAATTTGCTGTTTGTCGCTTGAATACAAGTAGTTCAAAATAAAAGGTAAGTTAGTAGGTCATTTTCATAAGAAAATAAAATTCAATAGAGTTTAGTTAAATTATATATAACTAAGCTTTATTGTTAAGAGGCTACCAACCAAATAATACGTACTGCAAGACAAAAGAGGGGGCGATAATTAGTGAGCCTTTCCAAGTATTACAGAGATGGTCGGAATATTTCAGGAAAATTCTAATACATCCCAAACACCAAGATAGAGAGGAAATAATTAAGCAGCTGAAATGGGTGTACCTGGGGAAGGAGATGAAGAAGTGGAGCCGCCAGAACAAGAAGAAGTTGAAGAAGTAATTGGCGAATTAAGGAACAATAAGGCTCCTGGTATTGATGGCATACACTCAGAAATGCTAAGAAATGGAGAGGATGAACTCAAAAGTTATATATACCAACTGATGTGGGATGTTTGGTGTGAGGAGAGATTGCCTGAAGAATGGAAAATGGCACCGATATGCCCCATACATAAAAAAGGCGACAAGCTATCTTGTGATAATTACAGAGGGATAGCATTATTGAACATAACCTACAAGGTATTTTCTGTATTACTGAACAGGCGGCTGATGAAGTGCTCTGAACTGATAGTGGGCGACTACCAGTGTGGTTTCAGGCCTGGAAGATCAACCATCGACCAGATATTTTCGCTAAGAGGGATTTTTGAAAGGTCATATCCCCTTTCAACGTTTACCTCCATAGTTTATTTATTGAATGTTGTGTTGATAGAGAGGGACTACTCCAGATAATGCTCGAATTGGGAATTCCCAGGAAGCTCACTCATGCCTAGTGAGCTGAGAAATTACTATGCATGATAGCAGGATAAGGGTAAAAATGCAAGGAATGCTATCAGAAGAATTTGCAGTAAATGGTGGCCTGAGGCAGGGAGACACACTATCACCTGTCCTTTTCAATTCAGGCTTGGAAAAAGTTATTAGGGCAATACTAACCAACCCTAATGGAACTATTTATAATCGACACACACAGCACATGGCATACGCGGGCGACGTTCTCATAATAGCTATAAGCACGGTAGCGCTTGTAGGAGCTTTTGAAGAGTTTGTAAGGGAAGCGACAGAAGTGGGTATTCATGCTAATGAAGGAAAAACGAAATATTTAAAAACTTCCAGGAGCCAGCAACTGGAACCCCACGATTTGCAGATCGGTGAACGCAGTTTTGAAAGGATTGGTGCTTTTAAGTATCTTGGCTCTGTCATAGATGATGACAACAGAATACAAGAGGGAGTGAATGCGAGGCTGTCTGCAGGTAACAAGTCCCTTCATGCCCTGCAAAAAAACACTGAAGTTTAAAGATCTCTCAAAACAAGCAAAAATCATGATATACGAAACTATCCTGAGACCCACAGTTACTTATGGCTGTGAATCCTGGATATTGACAAATTAAAGTGAAATGAGATTCAATGTCTGGGAAAGGAAAATACTCCGGAAGTTGTATGGGCCAATAAGAGAACATGGTACGTAGCGATTAAGGAAGAATTGTGAGCTCCGCACAATGCATGGGTAACCAGACCTGGTATCTTTTGTGGGAAAAGCCCGTCTCAGATGGCTGGGACATGTAGAACGGATGCCAGAAATTAGGATGCCAAGACGCCTACTGTATGGAAAAATTGGAGGAAAACAATATAGAGGAAGACCAAGAGTGAGATGGTTGGATGATGTCGAGGAGGACGTCAAGTTGCTAGTAGTAAGGAGATGGAGGGCACGAGCCAGAGATAGGAATGACTGGCTTGAAGTCCTTGAGGAGGGCTCAGGTCCGCGTAGGACCGTAAAACTTTATTATATTATTATCATATTATACTATAATAACGAAAGGTATATCTATTAAATTAAATAACTAGATGCTACATGTAAAAAAAAAAAAAAAAGATGGAATTATAGGAATTAAATTAAAAATGGAATATAAGGTGTGGTTCATTTCTACATAGATTTAGAATTTATGTTTAAAACACTACGCCATGCAGCTCTGAACGGAAACGAGCTTCAACCCGCTAATTCAGCTACAGTCTGTGCTGTGCAACTTGAGTTACGAGATAATTTGTCATATAACTGATGTGCCTACGTAGTCATGGACAATTGTTCATCAAATTATGTTCCAATTAGCAAACATTATATTTCAATAACTAAACTCATTAATTATCCATTGCATTCTTATCAAGCATAACAATACAATAAAGAAAACAGTACAGCACTGGTAAGTATTCGAGCATGTATGTGGACCACTTCAAATACTGCGTTGGCATTTTTGTTTATTTAATAGACGTAGAACGGAAATCACACCGTATGTAATAGGCGGCATATAAATGAAGATTTCTTGTTTTGATTAGATTGAATAAGTTTGCAAGTAAATGTTTTAGGAGCGGTTAAAGGTAGAAAGCAACTGCAATTATTGCGGCCGGGAGAAAGGACGACCTGTTGCTCCTCCTATCCGCTTTACAAGCCTTCAACAAGCTCTTTATCCCACCCTCCTCTTGTCCGCATTTATTATACATCCTCTCATATAGTCCTGTCTTCTCTCCTCTACGGTTATTTCCATCTCTCGGCGGACAAATTGAATTGAGATACCACCCCAAATTCATTCCCTCTTTTATAAAATATTCTAATATGTTTATCGATTATCAAAAAAGATAAAAACACATCCTTATAATGTAACTGATTCCTTAACTTCTTGTCAGATCTGATCAGATGACCTAATGATTCTTTTTGATGCTCATTTACCATGCTCAATATTAGCGTTTGGTGGGAAAGATGGTAAATTATGTTTGTATATATATATATATATATATATATATATATATATATATATATATATATATATATTAATATGTATTGATATTGGAGAATATTATCGTTATATAATTTAAACAGACCAGGTGCGAACAAAAGAAATAAGGGACGAGCAGGTAGAAAGAAGGGTAACTGACAGGCGATGACAGACGTCACCACATAAGAGATAAGGGATAAGTTAATTTAAAAACCCTACCGACAAGTTAACACTGTAACAATGCCAAAAGCTGGGACACCTAATCAATTTTAAGAACTGTTCCTCTTAAGCTGGAAAAGGTATGATTAAATTATACTAGTTGGATAATGGTTCGCAGATACCGGCTGTCAGGACAAGGGGTGGAGCCATTCGATGAAATCCCAGAATTTCCTCCCTCTATAAAACTAGTCGGCCAATGAACAACGTTTTCGACCCCCTCTTAGGCAGAACAAGAGAGAAAGGGCGATAGAAACAAGGAGGTGAAAAAGAAGGACGGCTAAACTGATCGAGGCTGAGGCAAGACTTGGAGACTGATAGGGGTTGATGCAAGACGGCAGCTCTGAACACTGACCAAGACTGAAGATATGCAGGGGAAAACGAGGGAGAGATGCTGAGGAACCATCAACACCAATTAGTACAGATAAGAGATTTATGTTAAAACAATTAATGGCTAAGTCTAGGCTGAATCATTCCATGGTTAACGTTTTATTGTAATAGTTTGTTATTTTAATTTTGAAGAATAAAGATAAATGTTAGCAAGGAGGTAGTTCTTTAGTAACCATGCCCATATTTAATTTAAATATATTTCATTAAGATACCAGTAACTTTGATTAACATTAGTATTAAACTTAAAAGTAGGAACATTATCTTGGTTAATTATTAAATAATGGTAACCACAGACCAGGCCCTTGGAAAGGTATCCAATTTAGAGGACAAGGTAAGAAATTCAAAAGTATTCATAAGCTTACTTAATTTTGGGATAATCATCCTCAATGATTGTCCAATGGCATCCCTATTTATATAGACTAATGTATTAGCAGCTAGATAGATATCAAGCTCAACTTAAACTAGATAAAATATAGCAATATATATATACATAAATACATGTGTGTTGTGTGTGTGTATCCTGGCGTAGAAGTGATGATCCTACTCCGTTTACCTAAATTGCGAATCGCTTTGTGCTTTTCCTGGATGTCATACAGCCGCCCGGAGGTTTGTTCCATGCCCGGTCTGCTTCGGGGTCCTTGTGCGCCTGATGACCACAAACGGCGATAATCCGTAGATCTAGACCAATTTGTCACTGCCCTTGAACTCGAGTGTTTCGGTGGGGGGGACTGCCGAATTGGCCCCAAAGGCACTGGTACTATGAGCAGCCACCCGCAAGCGATAAAATGTCTGTAAGAAGACCACATCGCGCAGCTAAAGATCTTCATGGTTTATAGTGCCAAAAGAAAGAAAAAAAAATATATATAATTAACAGTAATATATATTAAACTACAGAGGAATTTCCTTGCTAAATATATCTGGATAATTTCCGAGTGGATAGTTTATTCGGATTATAGTTTCCGACCATAAAGGAATGCCCAAGATCCGGGACACTATTGCAAGCTCCCCAAAATGTGAGCCTGGAAATGATATACATAAAAGAAGACCACTAATATGGTCTAGCCACGTAAATGACGCTCTGGAATGTTTGCCCAGAAGCAGGCTCACCGCCAGAGAGGAGCGAGGGGAGTAAAATCCTAGGGGTCCGGGCTCCCGACGGGCCCGAAAAAAATTGATATTTGAAAATATCTATACAATCAAAAAGTATGTTAAACTAATACATACAAATAAAAAAAAATAGTTTCAATCTATAATAAGTAATATCACATACATTTATCATGCTCTAACAGTATAGCCTAATTTATGAAGATGTATTAGTTCAAAGAGAAAAGAAAGTTTTTTCGATTGAGTCTAGGCTAGCAAGAACATTGTATTTTGACTCGATTATTCAAACTTTCGCAGAAAAGAAGGTATGAAGAGTGTTGTAGTGAATAATTGTTTTGAAAATAAAAAAATAGTTCAAGCTCTATTAGTATTATTATAAAAACTTTATTAAATCAATTATTATTAAATTATGCTATAAATATTTAGTAATTTAAAAAAAAAATAGTGTTGCATATTATGCTATTATAATTTAATAAATTAGTAGTAATAAAGTACTAATTTAGAAGTAAATTTCGTTTTCATAATACCATAATCCATATATCAATATTATTGACAAAAATAAAACACATTAAATATTGAGTAGAGATAGAGAAGGGTTGTATTATTTTGCCCCAGGACCGGGCTTAGTTGACGGCGGAATTTTCCAGAAGAGTTCTTGAATCTAGAATAATAAAACGGAGAAGCCAATTGTAGATACCAATAATAATAATATATAGCAATAGACAAGGAACACAGATGTGAAGCGGCTTTCTTGTCAAAATACATTTGGTAACGAAGACAAGAAAATGAAGAAGAAAATATTGAGCCAAAACAATCGCGGTTGTAACAAATCTCAAAGACGATATGTATCTATTCCCAGTATAGCCACTTTAGTCATAGAATATACTAAAAGCTATTAATGGAGTATCTTTAATTAGCCACCAAAACAATCTGCTAGCTGCAGCCGCCGCAGAGGGCGCCCGATTGTGAATCTAGGAGGACAAAAGTCCAAAAATGAAGTTTGAGATTATGAAATGTATTATAATGAAATAGGTGTTACTAGCATTAGCTCCAATGTTAAGCGAGAAAATACATTAATAATCCGAGGATAATGCCAACACAACACATGGGCAAACAACTAACTTATACCTTTTCAACTCTTTAGTTGTTAGGAGATAAATTAGTTCCTTTAGTTTTTTAGCAGTGAACAGTATAAGGATCTTGTATTTTTTTTTTAATATTTCACGATGGAATACAATGAAAGAAGTAAATAATAATGCTGGTTTTTTTTTCCAATTGCAGGCAATGTTACAAACTCAAAATCTAGTTTGGAACTTTTTATGTATACTAATGCGCGACTTTAATTTTGATTCATTGTATCGAGCTGCATGTAAAATTAGCAAATATGTAAAATTTAATCGTCCGTTCTCTCCCGTTTAAAAGCTGTAATAAGAATTGCGTTTCAGGTGGAAAACTCGAGCTTTTGAAACGGGAATTAATTGAAGGCAGCAAGTCATCGTTTTAACAATTCTCTTGAAGAAAAAATGAGCTTGATTGAGTTCATAAAACAAACATTTAATCTGGGGACTGTAAATGTTTTGAGAAAAGAAATAGATTTCTTATTTCAAATATTCAGGACAGTCATGATTTTTTATTAGGGATTGATAAATTATTTGCCACTTCTATAAATTTGTTTTATTGAAAACTAGTTTCGAATGTTATACATTCACCATCAGTTCTAAAAACACACACAAAATTCAAAAAATAAGCAATTCAAAATATAGTTTGTATTATTATACATAGATTGATTGATCCTTCTATACCATCATGCGGATGTCAACTGATGATTTTTTTATTGTAAAAGCCAAATTTTCGACCCAAACATGTGAGCCATCATCAGGGCTGAAATGAAATCAGAGATACAAGGTATATAGAAATGTGAACAGTGGAAAGACATAAGTAAATAACATAGGGATAAGTGATAAATAATAATTATAATTTAGCTATCTATTTATTCATCTAATTATTTAAATGGAATTAAATATGGGACTAAGCGATAGGCATATGGAGAGAATTAGAAAATAGCTGAGTGGAATACTGAATACTTTTTTAGAAATAAACTCTAAATATAGGGCAAAACCACGAAACGGCGTGATATTGTTGAGTTTTGTTGAAAACCGTAGTACGATATTGTAGAGTTTTGAATAAAACTCTACAGTACTCACAGTACACAGTACAGTACAGTAAACTCTAAAGTATGATCTTGTCCAGTTTTAAATAAAACTGTTGTATAGTATTTTCAAGTTTTGAATAAAACTGTGGCATCATATTGTCGAGTTTTGAAAAAAAAATGTGGCATCATATTGTCGAGTTTTGAATAAAACTGTTGTATGCTATTGTCGAGTTTTGAATAAAACTGCAGTATAATATTGTCAAATTTTTAATTAAACCATAGTATGGAAGACATAGAATTTTCGCATATTATTATAGACAATTAATATTCTTCCAAATTTTGAAATATAAAATATATTTAAGTGAATATTATGAAAACACCAGACCGTGAAAAAGAAATTGATGTTCTTGGTATAACAATAAGTGATACGTCATTATTGTGTTTTGGTTTTACAATTGTTTGAAATAGCAAAAATATTCTGGTTTCAGACAGAATATGGTTTATAAATCAATTAACGTCCGTTTTTGATAATAAAAAATTAGTCTGTATGAGAAAAAAATGTTTCATTATAAATACCATGGCTTCCAGACTTTTGTGTCGCTAGATTCTCAATCACAACAACCGGCCACACTCTACACCGCTAGGCGGCCTAAAAAAAAATTGCTTTGCCAAGTGCTTTATATAATTCTAAATTTTTTATTTATCTTTTTATTTAATTTGTTTCTAGGGTAGAACTCTATACAAATAGAGTCTATCTCTAAATTATCATCATCATTAACTTTTTTTTCTTCCTTTTTTTTTAAATTAAAATATTAATTCTACGTTACACTGAATAACATACTACAAATTAAAAATAACAATTAAACCCTGCAATAATCAAGAGGTATAGCATGCATATACTTTAAGTAGAAATAAACAAAAAAAACTATTTATACTAAATTATGTTTTAACATTAAGTTTAAACATACAAAAGTCAAGACATGAATAATAAAAACAAGGCCAAAAGTCAGCCTATTAAAATAATATAAGTAGAAAAGTTGAAAAGCATTATTAGCTAAAAACTATTATTATTAATAGCGCTAAAAACTAATTTTCAACATATATATTCCTTTTTTTTATATATAATATCATAGCGTTAAAAACTAAATAAAAAACTTTATTATTACAAACTAGGCTAAAACTTATACTACTAAAAACATATATTATTAATTCAATAAACAAAACCAAAAATTATTATATAGTCATTATACAGTGAGACAAGGATATTGTTTAATCCAATGCACCCAACCAACTCTCTATAATCTGAAATCCCAGTTATGAAAAAATACAACTTTTTCGTATCGTCTATGGTTCCAGGCTATGTTGCAACCATAATCTTGAACAACTCCTATGCGATGCAGGCGAGTTAGTAGATAATCTTGCCCTGCAAATTCCTGAGCATATATGTCTCTGATTTACTTAAAGTCGTTGTGATTCCGGTCTTGAATAGAGTCCGATGTCATCCAGAGACTTCCTCACTCTCGGATTCCTCCTTGTGCTCTCCTATCCTCTTGATAACACATTTTGGCGTGTAACTAATCATATGAATAATATTAATGTCCAATCAATACCGTAAAATGTTACAAATATTATTGTAAATATTCACACAAGTAATTTAGTGCCATTTGACAAGCTCTCAATCATGTTCTATTTTGCACAATAGAGGTAGTACCATCCTTGTTCTTTAGAACTTGAATAAATTATTATTATCAACACCTATTTGTTGTAATCTTTACCAGTCCAAGATATTACAGCAGCTAGTGTATCGGCTAAATTAGTACAAGGAAGAAACCAAGCTCCTATCAGCTAAAGCATCAGATTCCACTAATGGAAATTCATAAAGACGAATCTCCAAATAACAAAAATACAAACCAACATAATTACTTAAGGTTGTATTTGTTTTTTTCTCGGGAGATAAATGAAGAAGAAGCGGTAAGGCTCGCCATTAAATTAGTGGAAAGGGTGCCGCTAAGTAAAAGAATGAAAAGATTAATTTTGAAATCTCTCCGGACCGAAAAGCGACTAGGGAACAACATTATTCTCCATCCCAGTGCCCTTCCAATTAAAAGGCCAATTAAGTAAAGGGACTGAGAACAAATGGCCCATTAGCCGTTATTGTAATGCTTTCCTCCTATGAAATGGATTCTTATGAAGGCACGATGTTGCTGGATCTGTACAGCAGGGAGGGGAGAGGCAAGAGGGAGGAGGGAGTAGCGAGGTGTCGACCTGGTTCTTATCTTATTGAAAATTTAAATGTAAAAGCGATAATAACAAAATAAATAAATACATAAATAAAATAATGTTTTTGAAAAAAAATTATCCATATGCATATATATATATATATATATATATATATATATATATATATATATATATATATATATATATATATATATATATATATATATATATATATTGCCACTGCCATCCAGTTTCGCACGCTCAAATCATCTCTTCATCATTCGCCACACAATCTGCCCAGCGCAGCTTTGGTCGCCCAACTAGGGGCTCGCTTAGAATCTTCCTAGGAGGTAAATCGCCAGCCATTCTGGTGAGATGTACTGCCCATCTGAGCCTTCCATGCTTGATGAAACGGAAGATATCCTGTTCATGATATAAATCGTACAGCTCCTGATTGCTTCTCCGCCTCCACTCGTTGTTTTCAAACACATCTCCATTCGGCGCAACACTTTCCGCTTAAGCATAAGAAGAAGCTGGTCCTCAGCTCTGGATATAGTCTAGGTCTCTGAGCCATAACAAAGTACAGGCGGGACAAGAGTTTTATAAATGATTACTTTTTTTCGCCTTGTCACCACCTTGCTTGAAAGATGCTTCATGAGTCCAAAATAGCAGCTGTTGGCAGCCAATATTCTCCTCCTGATCTCAACTGGAGTTTCATTGTTGGAAGTTACCTCAGATCCCAGGTAGACAAATTCTGAAACATTAAATATTTTTCTGCTGGACCTAAAACTTCTTCTGCTACATGTACGATGGTTGAAGAGCATCTTGCCCTCTCCTCTTCGATTTCTTCGCTGGTAGGCCGCTGAGAAAGTCTCTGATGCAACTTTTCAGAGCTTCTTTAGATTAAACCACCTGACAGCTGGTACTGTTGCATGCCTTGGGCAGCTTATGTGTTCTTTGATGTGTGCAATGCTTAAGAAGTGGTCTAAATCCACATTATCACTTCTGAAGAGCCGTACATTCGATATATTGCTTATGTATCTACCACTGACAAAAAAATGGTTGATTTGGTTTACATGTCGGCCATCTGGAGTAATCCACATAAGGATATCCTTCTGTGGAAACCGAGTGCTTGTCACTACCAGATTCTTCGATACTGCAAAGTTTACCAACTTTTGACAATTATCGTTAGTCTCTTCATGCAAGCTGTGTTTTCCAATTTTGGACTCATAACGTTCTTCCTTTCCAACTTTAGCATTGAGATCTCCAGCTATTAATTTTATACCATATTTTGGAATCAATTGCTATTTCAAGCATATCATAAAAAGCCTCCTTATCTTCCTCCTCAGCGTCCTTGATGGGTGCATGAACACTAAATATGTACAGATTCCGAAATTTTCCTCGAATTCTGATAAAACAGATTCTGGGGCTGATGGCTTTAAATTCAATCACAAGTTTTCTGAGCTGTCTTATAACAACAAATCCAAACACCAAATGTGTGGTGATTGTTGCTGCAGCTGTAATACACTGTTTGGTGCTTCTCTAAAATCCTTTGACCGATCCCTCTGATTTCTTGGATTGTCCAAGAAATTTCTCGGTTATGTCCAACTTGAGTCTATCAACCTGTTTTAGAATCAAATGAAGTGCTCCGGGTCTAAAAAGTGATACAACATTCCCAAAACCTAAACTATGCAGGGACAATGGGGGCAGCCCGACCTGCGTACTAGATATGTAGAGAGGGTTGATTGCACCACTACCCGAAAATAAATAATCGTGAAACCCCGCACATTTGCCTCGGATTTATATATATATAAAGTGATACGCTATTTATGTTATTTTATGAAATATTACAAAATAAATTCCTACAGCAATGAAAATACTTAATTCAAAAGTTTTCTTCAGTTTATAATATGTTTTTAACATAATACAGAAAATAATAAAACAGGAAAGATTAATATGCATTTACAAATTTGGAAACATCTCAAATAAGATATAGATTGAAAATAAGTTAAACAACGGGTTACATTAATTACTATATTTTACTTCCACTTGCCCATATATAAAATATATCGAAAGGGAGAGCATTACAATCGTTAAAAATTTCGAATCCGGATTTTCAACGGAGATCTCCTTACACGTATCAAGGTTCCCTAATTCCAAATTACCAACTCCCACAAAATGGTCTGTGTGTGAGAACAGCCTAGCTCAAAAGCAAAAAGTTGCACGAAACTAAAATTATTTATTTAAGGTAGGCATATGCTTGGAACGTTTCAGCTACTTTTCCGCTAAAATAGACTTACCGGAAGTGCCACTTTAGATCATCGTACTTACAATATTTTAAAAAAATGGATCTAACGATTTTTATTAAACTCGTTATATTAATGTACAATTAAATGATCTTTAATATCATCTAGACCTTCTCCTCATTGAAATAGTCAGACTTAAATGGTAAGGATTTTAATACCGAATTTTCAAAATTTCTTCCTCTAAATTACCTTTAATTTTGGAAAAAAAAGGAGAAATATTTTCCTAGGTTGAAAACCAATTTCCGTAAATAAGAGTAGTAATATAGATGTATTGCAATACACCTTTGAAAAGATATCGATTTTAGGAAAATTAATATCTAACATATAAAGTCGCAGCAGGTAATGGAGAGTGACGAAAAAACCATACCTTTAAGTGATTGTCGTAGTTAATAATTTTTTACTTCTATATTATTTGATGGAAACTTTTTTAATTTATTTCAAGTAGGGAAAGTGGTAAGGGAAAGTTGAAATGTGATGCGCGCACCGCATCAGATTTTTTTTTATTTAGGACAAAGAATCGTTCTAGAAAAACAATGAACAAGAGAAAAAGCGAAAAAAGTACTGCAAAATTAAACTAAACAGAATCGATTTACTGTCATAATTTGTATTACCTTACAAATTTCAATGCTCCTTATATCGCCCACAACATTGTTCATAAAGACCTAAATATAGCATACCTTCTCAACCTTATACTTATCCAAATCATTATAACTACCCTAATCCTCACCCTCTATATAGCCAACGTACAAGATTAGAAGGCTAATTTTAGTTTTTTACTTTCACCTAACATGTATGATATATACATCCGTTGCTTAACACTATAATAAATAATCCAATTGTTGTTTAATCCCCTACGATTTTATTTGTATTCTTTTATTCAGAAAATTAATGGCATTATTTAATAAACATAATAACCATTTGAATGGATGATTTATAAATCAATTAAAGTCTACCAAGCTAATTATATTAAAGAGGAAAAATATAATATTATAAAATTAAATAAATTCTAAATCATTTCTGTAATTTATAATTACAAAAAAAAAAAAAAAAAAGCGGCATTGATGAACCAATTACAATTTCCAATCACGGATATATGAAATAATTGACAGCAATATAATTCATTTTCAATATCAGGGATCGCGAACGCAACGAGAGCCAAATTAGCATAATTAGGATTATTTTTATGTCTCAAATTTATTTACTAAATTGCATTCTGAAATTCATTTGTACCATGTTTGCTGTTTTGGGGTTGTTTGTATTCTGTACAAATATCGTCGTGGGGTTTTTAAGCTTTTTCGATATATTTTATTGCTTCGATGAAGTATTTAGGAACTACAAGTTTGATACTTCTGCTATGAGACGAAGTAGGCATAATTTTCTAATTTTATTTTATTTTTCAACGAGGAATTCAGAAAGTATCCTCCGTAAGTGTTAACCTGCAAGTTTGAGCTCATTTATTTCCGTATTTATGCTATTTCTCTAGGTCCATTAAGTTTTTCTCAATAAAAATACTGTCCTCTTTCTATTTTATACTTTTTTGGGGGAGGGAAATCAATTCCTTATTAGAAAATTGCATATTTATATTGGTGTCATTCGAGACACCTTGGTATATCTATGGACGTGTTTCTGAAAGGTGTTGGTACTGACATCTTGGTACAGTCATTCAACCACATTTTCTTATATGGTGTCAGTCGTGACACCATGGTACATACATGAGAGGACATTTTTCTGAAAGTTGTCAGTATTGACACCTTGGTGCTTTTGTGTAAATACTTTTTCTTATATGGTGTCAGTCGCGACACCTTGATACCATGACTTTGATTTGAATTTTAAAATAATTGAAAATAAGTTGGAGAAATTTATTTTGGGCCAATTACGGTTAAAGGATAATTCTGCGTCGCGAAACACCCTCCTGCCAAAAGCGTACAACAAAGTATATGCATTCCACATTAAGGACTTTTTTAATATATAAACATTTATTTAACATATTTACAATATTTATAATACAAACAAATCGTATGTACATGATTCCGGATGTTCATTTTTCGAGAGAATACAGTTCTCAGAATGACTGGATTGGAGATAATCGCATTTTTTTTTTTAAAAAGTAGGAAAAATTATAACAAGAAACCTAATCAAACAAAAATACAATATTAATTTAATAGTGCATGTTTCGTACTTTTGTGGTTATAACGGTTGAGCGATGTTTTATTGTAGTTGCCAATATTCCGAATCAGAGGATTTTCAGAAGCTATGGATGCTGAGTTTAAGGAAATGTAATGGTTTATGTGTGGCTTACGCTTTATAAAGATTACGGCTTCTGACTTCCTTGGGTTTATTTTTAATTTCCAATTTTGTCAATATTAATCATTTTTTTGAAATGTTGGTTCAACTGATTTACTATGGTATCAACGCAATAAGAGAATGTAGACAGAGTTGTGCCGTCAGCGTAAAGGGTAAACCTTAATACTAGAGGGTGACTTGAAAAATCGGATATAAATATATTAAATAGAGCTGGGGGATTGACAGGAACCTTGTGGGAGACCAGCCATACAGGGAGTACATTGGAGGTAGATTTATTTATTTGGATATAAAATTGTCTATTGGAAAGGAAAGAACGGATGATATGAATTAGGTTAAGGAGGGAAGTAATTTGTATATAAGTCCCATATGCCATACCGTATCGGACCTTAAAGCCTTTTTAAGGTCTAATAAAAGCATGCCGGTACGTTTCCTTTCATTGAAGTATTTACTTATGAAATCTGTGCGCCTTGCCCATTGATCCACTGTAGTGTGGTGTTTTCTGAAACCGAACTGATCATCTATTATGAGTTTGTTTTTCCTCAAATGTCTGTATATTCTTTTTAATATTAATCTTTCCAAAATTATTGATATGATATTCAGTAGACTTATGGGTCTATAATTCGAAACTTCTCCAAGGTCATTGTTCGGTTTGGGGATTGCAATAGTTTGGGAAGTTTTTCAGCTGATGGAGACATATCAGCATATTAATATTGTATTGTATATTTTTGTTATGCAAATTATGGTTTTTCTGTTAACATTTTTGATTACCAAGGAGGGTATATCATCATCACTCATTCTTTGTTACAAGTTTTCTGATGATTTTCCCGGTTTCTTTTGGTGATCTAGATGACAAGTTATTAGTGCTTGGTCGGGGGTGGCCGAGCGGGTTAACGCGCTTGCAAAAGTTCACCTACTTACAAATCCAAAGGTTGTGAGTTCGAATCACGGTGACGGCGTTGATTTAATTTAATTAACAATTAATATAATTTCTCAAGCAATGAATCACCCTTCCCCCGGGTACGTGTGCTCCGTCAGCCTACGGGAGGCTACTCACACAGACCGGGCGTAGGAGGGATGACCCTACCCCGTGTATCTAAATTGTGAATCGCGTTGTGGTTTTCCAGGACGTAAAATAGCCGCCCGGAGGTTTGGTCCATGAACGGTCTTCGGGGAAAGAAATATAGGTCCTCGTGCGTCTGCTGATCCCGAACAGCCTTAATCCGTGGATCTAGACCGATTTGTCACTGTCCTTGAATCCGAGTGAGTAGGTGGGAAGGACACTACCGAATTGGTCCCAAAGGGACCGGTTATGGATCAATGGGCAGCCAACCGCTGCACCATGTATTCGCAGCAACGTGAGGTTGGGCGATTCCCTCCAACTTGTCAGTGCTTCCGCAAGCAATAAATGTCTGTAAGAAGACCACGTCACGCGGCCAAAGATCTTCATGGTCATATTGCCAACAGAAAAAAAAATAATAAAAAAAAAATGTACATGATACATGTAGGTGAGTTACGTGGCCACATACGTTATGGTTAACATAACGCTTTGTACTCTTCTATAATAAAGTATTGTGTACAATATTTAGACCGATGAAGGATGAGAATTTAGAGGCTGTACGACGAAGGATCGCAGAAATCGCCTAACATGCATCCGGTAGGTCTCATCTTCTGGACGTTTTGATGGTTTTCGCTGGAGAGAGCTGTGCAGACAAAGATTGTTTATAGTATCAGCATCGAACCTTCTGGTTCGAAAAGCCTAATAATTGTTATTAACTCATTTCCAGCTTTTTCCATCATTAAAAATGTCAAAATTTTCATCGACGTCCTTTAAAATTTAACTTGACTTCGGTACCAAAACATCCGATCCTTGGCTGCTTCAACAAATATATCATCCCCTAAACCTTGGTAAAAATCAGCGCTAGAGATATTGCGACCAGTAAAAAAAAAAAAAAAAAAGATATCCATCAAACTGGGCTGTTGAACGCGTAATAAAATCAAAAGAGGTTTACTCCAACCACTGTCCATTAATCGTTGGAACAGGAGATGTTGTCGTCAGTTGGTGATTTGTCACCCAGCTCTGATACAGCTGTACCAGACCTCGTTATTGTATTAGTAGCTCTGACTCTTGGGAGAACCTCCACCTGGGGTTTATGTTTACTAAACCTCTCATTAGCTCCGTAACTTTTTTTTACAGATAGCGTTTATTTTAAAAGAAATTACATCTGCTATTTAAGTGGTATTAACTATGAAATATAGATACAACTACGCTGATAAAAGCTTTTAAAAAATTTGGTCTAATAAATATTGAAAAAACAAAATGTATGGCGAGTAGCAGAAACTAGATGATTACGGAGATATCGATATTAAGAAAGAGGAATGCGTTGAGTGAATAATTACTTGTCCGAGGAGCAGGATATGATCATATTTCTGGACTTGCAAGAGCTGTTTTTAGTTTACACGCTCTGGTTATTTTACACGCCTTATAAAGAACAACGTTATTCTCCCCGCCCATATTCCTTTTCGGTTGCTAGTCCTCTTCCTTTTTATTTTATTTCAATAATTTTCTTTTTTATTGTAATTCCAAATTACTCTAATGTAATTAATATTATTATTAATTAATATAATTAATTATTATTTATTTTCAGTCAATTTAAATATATCTATATTTTACTTATAATTAAGTTCTAAGATGTTCAAAATACTATTACAGTTATAAATAAATACATTTTTATAAATTTGAAACGTTTATTTATTTTCAAAAACAAGAAATGAGGAATTTAAAACTCAACCATATAGTTGTGGTACAATAAATGCACCTGTGACCTCACAAGAAAACGCTTCTGCGAGCTGGCTCTGGTACATATCATGTACCAGTCTATTATTTTCTAATAAAAAAAAGAATAGAAAAGTAAAGAACTAAATATTAGATACCTAAAAGAATAAATATATAACTAACAGAATTTTTTGCAATGCTCTATAGTTTTGCGCTATAAAGCAGGGGCTGGAATTACTCTTATTTTTCTCTCCTGGTGAAAAAATGTCTGTGAATAAAACTTTTTATATTTAGCATCTGAAAATAAAAGTCATATCATGTATTTTTGACCTTGAAAAATAAAAACCACGATTTGATTTATTTTAACATTTCGGATTTCCTTGATATTGAGGTCCACTTTTAAGTTATCGAAGGTGCTGAATATGAGAAAACTATCGATTTTAAAATCGCGCGCTCACGTATCGGCTTATTTTACACATTTCTCTTTCCTTGGTATTGAGGTCCATTATTAGGTTATCGAAGACAATGGTTACGATAAAGGATAGATTTTAAAATTGCGCGACACGTATCGATTTATTTTATCGTTTTGGATTTCCATGATATTGAGGTCCTTTATTAGTTTATCGTAGATGCTGATTATGAAAAAGTATCGAGTTTAGAATCGCTCGTCCCGCATCGATTTATTTTAACATTTCGGATTTCCTTGCTATTGAGGTTCATTATTAGGTTATCAAAGGGACTGATTATGAAAATTCTATAGATTTTAAGACGAATACCTAAAATTTCCATTTTTATTATTAATTATCTAATATTTATTATTATTATTATATTATTAATACCTGATAAGTGATCTACGCAACGAAGAATTTTGTATAAGTAATAATTAATAGAATGGCTAGAAAATTCTATTAATCATTAGCAAACTAACACACTCTCAATATATCGATGAAACTGCACCTCCGATACGCCAATAGTGCACCTCAATTTCGAGTATACCCGAAATGTTAAAACAAATCTATATATGAGAGCTCGATATTAAAATTGATACTATTTTCATTATCAGTCCCTTTGAAACATTATTATGAACCTCAATAGCGAGGAAATCAGAAATGTGAAAATCAATCGATACGCGAGCGCGCGATTTTAAAATCGAAAGTTTTTCCATAATCAGCACCTTCGATAGCATATCGATGGACCTCAATTTCGAAAATATTCAAAAACCCTTAATATGCAAACTCAAATAATAAAAATTTAACATTGATTTTATTATTTGAATTAAAATATAAAAATCAAATCATTCATTGTATTTTCAGATGCCAAATATATACATAAATATATTGACTTTTATCCAATACGAGAGAAAAACAAGAGATATGAATAAAGGGTTACAAAGAAAAATATCCTGAGGACGTAGGAATACACCGAAACGTCGTTGAAGATGTAAAAGAATAGATGTGATAATAAAGCATTGTTATGGGAAGTCTGCGCTTTCACTAAAGATATATAGTATAATAAAATTAATCTTCCAAGAAATTAGATCTCTATTATTGCTTTTTTATTATTTTATTTGTCATTTTTATTATTACTTTCTTCTTTTTATTTTGTTCATATCTATATCTCCTGCCATGTCATAATGTCATATTTTATACTTCTAAAATATTACTTTTGTTAATAATATTATTTATATTACTTATTTATTTGTTATTTATCATTCTTTATATTTTTACAATATTACTATATATATATATATATATATATATATATATATATATATATATATATATATATATATATATATATATATATATTGTATTACTACTATTGCTAATCTATTGCTAATTTCATCTCTATTATCACTTTTTTGTTATTTATCTTCTATTACTTCTGTCATTTTACTTTCTTCATATCTATATTTATAAGTGACACATTTTATCTCTTCTTTTATTATTAATAAATTTTCTAATTACTTCTGTCATATTTTTCTCTTATTGTTTTTATTCCTTTTTTAGTCCTAAATAAGGCTTGCAATGTGGGCGGAAATATCGGCATTTAATTAGCAGTTTTGGTGTTATTCTTGACCACCACTCGGATCATCTTCTTCTTAATTAACTATATGGTCAACTATTATTATATAATACCTTTTTAAAATATTAGAATATTGCTCAGTATCATAAAAAAAGTTGCAATATAGTTTAATTATAATTCGTATTTCCGATGGGGAGTAGCTAATTTTCATGAAGAACTTCATAATACCATGCCAAAGAAGAATATAATATAGTTGAAATATGGAATTCAATACACCGTAGTAATGAATGAATGACGCCACGTTTTTTTTTTTTTTAATGATTTTTAATTTCTGCTTAGTATATTTGATCATTAATTACTCAATATAGCTAAAAATAAAATAACTCTCAGTACTAATAAAGTGTAATTTATGGTGGAATAATGAAGCGTTACGCTAATTTAATCAGGAGTAGAAAAATGAAGTGTTACGCTAATTTAATCAGGAGTAGAAAAATGAAGTGTTACGCTAATTTAATCAGGAGTAGAAAAATGAAGTGTTACGCTAATTTAATCAGGAGTAGAAAAATGAAGTGTTACGCTAATTTAATCAGGAGTAGAAAAATGAAGTGTTACGCTATTTTAATCAGGAGTAGAAAATTATTTTTTATTTATCTTTTTCAAACAGAGATTGCAGAAAAATGGCTGTCCTTTAGTACTTACGTATAGTAAGTACCATGCAAATGATAAGGTACGGTAGGTAAGACTTAAAGATATTTCAGCTGTAGTATATTCTTGTAGGAATTGCTATGAAGTTTTATGATATAATTAACACATTAATGAAAAGCAGGTATCCATTGTTAAAAAATGATATAGAATCATTTATTAATGCATTATATGTACATCCATGCATTTAAACAGTAGTAATAGGGGCAAGTAACAGGGTGGGGTAGGTAGAGAGGGAAAAAATAAATAAGAGCACACCCTGACGCACTCTCTCCGTGGCTTGGGTCTATGTTATATGATTAAGAAAGGAGATCACTCTTCCAGCTCCTTTTAACCTTTCTGCCAGTGTTTTCGCACTTTACACTTGTGTCTAACTCTTCAGAATGTCCTTTGAATTTGTTTCGAAATCGTTTATTATGTCTGAATATATCGTCAACTTTTAGATGTGATTCCACTAATTCAGTCGAGTTGCCGATGAGCAAATACGTTTATGCCATTCTTTCAAATTTGGCCTTTTGAAATATGTTTATTTTTTCCAATTCTAAAAATAACTCGTCTTTTATCGTTAATCAAAGGATTTGTCAGGTTACAAAGAACTTTTTAAATCTTCCTACTTTTACAATCATTAGAATATTTAGTTTCCAAACGTTCTTCCAATAGAATAAAAGGAAAGGATTTTTAAATGAAATTTATGCATAAGGGTCATTTTCAAATAAAGCAGCACTTTTGAAATCTGAGCAAATTGGAATTTCTTGGAGATTATTTTCGTAAATGCGTTCTGAGTCAAATTACAATACTTCTGAACACCTACGTATAGTTGATTTGTTAAATTTTAGTTTCCTTGAATTTTGGTAGTTTAAGATATGGGGCCCTCCATCTTAGAGAATTTATTTTCTGAGCAACTTTGGGTTATCAACAGAAATAACCATCATACTAGTTTAAATCATTATTTAATATTTGAAAAGTAACAAACATTTAAAAATGTTAAACATTTACAAGAGAATAGGGGCCCAGTGGATCGCGGGGTAGCGGGCCCATGGAGTTAAGGATGGACCTGGTTATAAATTCAGTTAATAATCTATTACGTTACAGTATTAAAATCCTGTACTTTTCCATATAATTCCAATACCGTCTCGGTAACGCAATGGAGAAGTAACGTAATGAAGGTTTCGGTAGATTTTTCATTGATAATCTGTTTACTTCAATTACTTATCAAATATAATTAACCTTGAAAAAATTGTATCCATGACGACAGAATTTCAATAAAATACGGAGAACGAATCAATCAATTAACTTTAAAAAAAAAAACGGTAACGTAATGGAATATTGAAACAAAATCACCTAATTTTCATGGGAAGGTGCAACTGCCAGCGGTTGAGTCGGGAACCGAGTTGCGACATTCTCTGACAACTTCCTGGTCTCTGTAGAACTCTTTTTATCCCTTTCCATCTCCGAATCCTCCTCTAGCTCTCCACCAACCTTGGTAATCTAAAAGAGGTAATGTAGTTGATATATTCTCGGACACAACATAAATCTCCACCAAAATCTCTAAAATGCAATTTAAACTATATTTGTCATCATTTTCGACTAATATAGGTAATAAAAAAAAATATTGGGAACCAATCTTTCCGTATTTTCATCTTAAAGATTTCTGTAAGATTTTTTTACAAGCTAGCTCTAAGACGGTAATGTAATGGAGGTTATTTTAATAATAAAAAAAATAGTATTGAGCAATTTAAGCTAAAAAATTAATGAACCATATTAACTCAATTTGATATGCCCTACAATTTGCAACCAATAGAAGTCAATAAACAAAAATATTTTTTTTTTGATAGGGACTCAAAAAACCCAGAAATGAAAGCGGCATTTTGTATGAAATGGCCGATGAACTATGTCTAAATACTATCTTGTTTTTGCTTTGTAGCTATTCATATAAATTAAATTTTCCAACAACTAATTCATATGAAGTTACCAGAAAAGGAAAGAACCTTAATTATACATGTTACATAACAATCCAATATTTTCATTTTATTTATTTTTATTTTTGCGATTTAGGTACATCTGTAAGAGCGGTATAAAAAGAAGAACTTGTTATTATTAGCATTCTAAAATTTTCGAATTCAAATTTATTGAAGTAAATAGTTAGACACCATAATGACAGGAGCCTAGCTGCTACAGATATTATATTTCATGGAACCCCAGGATTGATTCCTTCCTCCCAGAATCAATATTCACTAATAGCGTTGGTTTTCCTCCACAATAACCTAATTATCTCTTCATACGTAACAAGAAAGTAAGTAAAGTAACTAGTTCAGCATTCCAGGGCCGGAACTAGAGGGGGGAGGGGGACGAAGGGGACACATGCCCCAGGCGGCAGAATTTAGAGAGCGGCGAATTTAGAGCGATTTTTGTTTTTAGGTTCAAGTAAATAATTTTTTTTTCTGCTTTTTGATTGTTTTGATCTTAATTCAGTCAATAAAATGATTTAATGGTTTGAGATGATGATGATGTTTATTTCGAAATATATTACCCAAGATACTGTTGTAAAACTGTTGATTGGGAGGGCGGAGGGAATGAAGCAATTGCTTGAATAGAATTGTTCTTGTAACTCCGAATTCGGTATCCGTTGGGGAGGTGTGTGTTGTCAGATGGCACATCCAAAAAATACGATAGAAATAGATGTTTAAAATATATAAAAAAGTTTCCCAGTCATGTTCGAGTAAGTTTGCAGTATTTTGTTTTGTAGTGTATTTTCTGTCTTTCCTTTGTAAAAAGGATTTAAATGTAAAACATTGGCACGCCATTGCTTGATTGGGGACATGCACCTCCATACTTCCCTTTAATAAGATAGTAATCTAAAGTTTGGTCTGTATTTTTTCTATAAATTCTTTATGCTTTAACAATAATTAAATTATTACCCGTTTAGTAGCCCTCCTCCTCTGTACCTGCTTCTTGTTACAGAAGAACAAGTTTGTATTTGTTTAATGATAAGATTTTAAGAAAAATATAGATAATTAGTAGGTATGTAAAAACGAATTAGCCAATTGCGATAAAGCTTCTTTGTATTTACAAGGAATAATTGAAGTTTCTTATTTCGGTGCTTACACATTGACTAGATTTCCGTCAATGCGGGTTGAATCCTGCTCAGTCTAAGCCCTTCTAAGAAAAATCTAAACCCCAGGTCTATTTTTATTTTTATTTTTCATCACTATTAATTTTAATCGTTTATACTTATAAGCGCGTGGAATTTAAATAATCACACATGGAATAAATGGAAGATCATTTAAGGAAATAAATCATTTGGAGGGGCGATTACGACCAAGTGTTAATTTCCCTGGTGTACCGCGGGGTTGGTTGGCAAGTGATCCTAGATTGTGTCATAAATTACTAAAATTAAACCGGGTCATAATAAGGCAGTCGAGGGAAGTGCTATTAGGATGATGGGGCCTCCTTAAAAATATGAGTTAGTACCAGGAACAGAAGGAAATAATGGAAAAAAGTTTTGTATTATTTTAACCCTAAGAATATTTAACTTTTAGCAACATTTATATATTGTTAAACTAACTATATTTTCTTATAATAAATTTTGTAACTACAATAGTTTTTTATTTCTTTTAATTAATATCTTGTTTGAATCTTGCCATTTCAAAAATTCCAAGATATAGAAGCTATACTAGTTTCTTTTATTATATATATTATAATATTTGATTAATTTTAATAAGTTTCTTAAAGAAATCAGCCCTGGAGCAGCCCATAAAAGGCTTGGGGGCAGCTTGAATCTGAATCTTTCTTTGAGGACTCCTATAACCACACAAGTGTGGTTATCACGCTGCTATAACCACACAAGTTATTCCCTAAATTGATTTCTGTTAGGGTTAAATGATACCCGGCTGGTATTACTCCAGTTTTGCTACTGTACTTGTCGAAACTAGCCCAACTTTTACTGAATGACTAAATTTAAGTTATGGTAACGCCACAACCTCTACTGAAAAGGATCCGGTACAACTTTCCAATCAGGACGCCTTAGGCCTCGTACGCACTTGTAACAAACTGCCGTTCCGTTTCTCCGTACCGTACCACCGGAGAAACGGAACTCTCCGTACCGTACCACCGATCCGAACATTGTTTCGAAGAACATGACAGCGTTCCGAACATTGTTCCGTACGAATTGGATACGAGAGGGCGATCGGGACAATCGAGCATTCTTCTGAAGTTTTGGTCGATTTCTCGCCCCAGTATCAATCATGGCATCTCAGCAGCAAGTGGCAGCAGCCACATACATTTTGTTTGATTACCTTTTGAAAAAGAGAAAGAAAAAACTGCGTTGGTGGACAGCGAAATTATATTCAAACGGGAACAATTTGGTGGGAGCAGCCTGTTGGCTGGATTGAAGTTCCAGGAGGTCAACGGCCTGTACAAAAATTTTACCCGGATGCATCCGACGGATTTTGAATTCTTGCTAGAGAAAGTAATTCCGAAAATCACGAAACAGGACACGATCTTTCGAAGAGAAATTTCCGTGCAGGAAAGGCTCGCGGTGAGCCTACAGTTTTTGACCAAGGGTGACTCCTTTACAAGCTTACAAAGCGTTTGAAATCATCTCGGAAGAATGTCAAGTGATAGTGGAAGAGTTACTTGAAGACTACAAACCGGTAAGTATATTTTTATTGGCATTCTAGCATGCTGTTTAATATTAAATATTCATATTTAGCATTAAAGTTTTTTTTTTTTCTTAAGCCTACTGCTCTGAATCCCAAGTTAATTTGTTCGGCCATTTTAATAATAGATGAATATAAAAATCGTATAAAGTTTGTTATAAAAGTTATACGTAACATAAACATATTAATAGTTGTTTTAAAATGTTTATTAAAGACTGAAATGATGATCATTGTACATTCTTAGATTTTACGGATGCATTGAAAACTTTTTTATTTTTCTTCAAATAAAAAAATAGATAAAAATAAATCTTATTAAAATGAATCATTATAGAAGTTACTCAACTAGCCAATTTACAGAAACCTAAGTTTATTCATTAATGAGATTAATATTTTATATATTATTATTCATTGATCGTATGTTATTATTATTTTTGAGTTTCCAATAAATGCTATTAATTTGTTTGCTATTTAAGGAATTCGAAGAACGGAGGAACGGAACGGTGCTACGTTCGATCCCGTCCACACTACTCTCACCCCGTTTCGAGCATTTCTTTGATGCGACAATGAAAAACCGCCAGCGGAGCGATCGGCCCCGATCCGTTCTTTCGAACATTATTTGTTTGAAGTTTTGCCGCCCCGATCCTAGATTTGTTCGGTTCGGAGGAACGGAACGGCAGTTTGTTACAACTGCTTACGAGGCCTTACCACTGGCTCAGACCGAACTTACCCGAAGATCGCCGCACTACCACTTTCTAGCGCCATTTGTGCTAACTAACTAACTTTCTAAAATTCGTATTCATTAGAATTATTGAAATTATTATTGCTTTAATTAGATATTATTGAAAATTATTAGTGCTGTCGACTTCTGGTGTTCTGGAGAAGTTGTAGAATTGTAGTGGTCTAGTAATAATTTAAAGTAGTAATATCTTAAATTAGGATAAGGCCGCGACCTTAACTGAAAAGAAACTTTTAAGGGTTTGTATATCTCCTGAGCGAGCGTAGCGAGCGGAAGTCGACAGCTGTGATCTAATTGAAGCAGTAATAATTTAAATTACGGTAAGCAGTTGACATCCGCATGATGGTACAGAAGGATCAATCCGTAATTACGGTAAGGTCTCGACCTCAAATGAAAAGGATCTGTTGGTGTTTTCTTCATCTCTTGGGCGAACGTAGTGAGGGGATGTCGATAGCACTAATAATTTTAAATAATATCTAATTAAAGGATTAATAATTCCGATGAATACGAATGTAAGTTTTGAATGCAAAGCAGTTAGTTAGCAAAAATGGCGCTGGAGAGTGGTAGTGCGGCGACCTTTGGGTAAATTCGGCCCGAGCCAGTGAGAAGGCGTCCCGATTAAAGTAGTAATAATTTTAATATTCACTAATGATCTCAATGAATACGAATTTTTAATACCACCACGCAAATTCGCATAAATACGAATCGTTGTTAAGATATAATAATTACTCTTTCAGTCCCCAAAACAAATAATTAATAACAGGTTTGTTTCACTCTGTTAGTTTCAGTATGCACAGTGATTATTTATGATCTAGTCTTGTACCCACCCGTCATGTTGGATTAGCAGAGTTTCACCCTCGAGCCCACCAATGTTTTACTATGAGAACATTTAGAATACCAAGCCAGGATTTTGAGCAGGTTTATCCAGCCCTCTCCTTATATCGAATCTCTCCCATATCCCGTTTCCAATTATTTAGATATTTTGATTATAAATAAAAGACTTCTCTGCTTTCATTTGGAATTATGAATGTGTGTCTTCTTAAGTACGAATTCTGAAATCATGTAAATTAGGTTTAACAAACTAACTCTAAAATCATGCAATTGAATAAACGCTCACCTATATCTATACAATACAAGTATTATAGAACTGAAAATATAATTGCTAATTAAAAAATAAATGACTTTATTTATTCCTAAAATTGAAAGATACTTCAAATAATCTTTGTAATTAGGCAAATATGTAATTTTCCAGTATGTAAAAAAGCAAAGAGGTATAAATTAATAAATCAAACTTCATTCTTTCAAATTTTATATATTGCACCTATATATTCATTTGTAGTACCTTTATTTCTCTGATTCTGATAAGGACACCGTTGGTGCTTTCTTTATCTCTTGAGAAGTCAGCAACAATGACTTAAATAAAGATCACAAATACCCAATCATTTTTTAAAAAAATATTTTTGGCTGTTTCCTTATTTATTATTGCCACTCTAATACTTAGCGTTCTGGAATGAATGTAGATTCATTTCAAATGGTTTTAATTCCCTTCAACGTTTACTCGAATACTTCCGTTTTGAGAAATTTGGAATTTACAATGGGAGTGCACGATTTGTCCGTCGCCGATTTTGATAAATTTTTTTCGGATGATTCTGCATTGAAAAAAAGTCGACCATATCCTGCCCGTTTCTCCAGTGGGACCTATGAGCTGAGAAAAAAATAAAACTGCTGAAACTGCTTTATTTTATATCTCGTGTTTGAAAAATTATATCGACGTGTCTTTTCCAGCTAATCATTTGTTTTTTAGAGTATATTATATTAATTGAAATTTATTTTTGATCTGAGAACACTTAAAGTTTAAAGTTTTGTTATCAATTAGATAACAGGCGTATTAAAAAGGAAAATGTTTAATGAACGCAAAATAAAAATAAATGTGTTTTTTATCAATGGTACAGATTTTTGCCAAGTTAAGAAACTGTCGGGCGCAAGCACTTGACAGTAAAACGCAGTACGGCGCGGGAAAACGTCTAGTATTGTAGAATACCCACTTTAATAAAGGTAATGTGCTGGGATTTGTGTGGATCTATTTTAAACGTACAGTTTTGATACCATTCTTGGAAGTTGTGATTAAAACTTTAGAGTTTGGAATGCAATAAATGGATCGTTATTCATGAATAACTTATCCGTTATAATAACTTATCAGCGTACTCTGTATCTTAAATTAAAATTATTGGCAAGAAAATTCTTGGACATCTTTTACATTTTTCTAACAATTATGCTACAAAATTAAATTTCATGTCCTTTTTAAACTTGTATTAACTTCTTTTTAAACTTTATTAAATTCTTTACGGACAGAAATACTTCGAAACATAACATTTGTTAAAAGTAAGAGAATAATAACCTTAATTCTATTGGTCATAAGAGCCAGAACAGATGGCACTGTTGATATAGAAATTTCACAAGTTATTAGAGCCATCTCGGGAAAGTTGTGGACCAAGTTTCTTCTTTTATTGCGGTTCTAAGGTCGTCGCGCAACTAAGGGGCTGGAGCTGAACACACGCCCATAAAACTATAAAGTTGGCAACAATTAATTATTTTTTTATTTCAGCTTTTTAAAACCATTAAATATACATGCAAGTAAAATAAATCTCAGCAAATTACCCTTACGAGTTAAAAACCTATCATACCCTTTAATAATATAAATGTTTAATTAATAAATAAAAATAAAACAACTTTACCTTTATTCGAAAACCTATCACACTTTTCCCTCCCGTCCCCTTCCATTGTATTCTGGTCACTGCTGTTGAAAAACACAATTTATAATAATACTTTTATTTTATATAAGTTCTTTAGATCTTTAAATACCTAGACCAAAATAAAACTTGCATTTAATCGTCCTTCAAATACATTCAAATAATTAATTAATCACAGTTGATGTTTTTATGATCATACTCCGCATGATAAAATAGTCTCAAATATTTATTGAAACGTTTCAAATGCTAAGATTTCTTGGTTTTCGGTGTTGGTCTCTATATATTCACTTTTTTTTATAATATTGTGCTAGGGACTTAACTTCCATGCTTTCATAACCACAGGAAAATGGCAGGACTCCAAATCTCTGAAAAAATAGCCTTTATTGATAGGTACAGCTTCTACCTACTTGATAACAATACTAAACAACGCCTATGATCAATGATAAACTTTCTAGGCAGCAGTAAAAATCCCTAGTCATAGGTTATTGTTGTTACTAAAAGACAATGTTGCCAGAATACTGGTAGTATCTTCACTGATTCCAAAGATGGACGTAGCCAGGGAAGGGGATGAGGTAGGACCAGCTGCCTCCCCATTTCCAATGTGAAATTTTTTAAATTTCGCAGTTAATACTCTCAAACTATTGTTTAAGAATTATCTAAACAAATAAATAAATTGAGTTCTTTTGAATTTCACTGGAAATTTATTGTATGATTCCATGGACACCCTCCCCTTCTACATGAAATAAATAACGCCCGTGACTCCAGATACAGAATTTGTATGAGATAAATAATCATCTCGTTCTTTCTCTACACCCATGTCTAGAATATATCAGTTTAAATCATGCCTAATATTATTTCTGTAGTAGGCAAAACCATGGAAGTTGATCTCATCCCTTTTAACGCGCCTAAAACGTCCTGTCTGCAATCGGCGTGTGTACCAGTGTTTCCATATTATGAGTGATTTACTCGTCTTTTTAAGAGAAAAATTGTTTGCCTATTTAACTTCCTTGTAAGGTTATTATATACCTAATATGACTTCTTGTTAGGTATTGTTAATAAAGCTAAAATAATCTGTTTTAACCCTGAAATATAAACAATTGTTATCTGTCCGACCGACGATGATAAGGATTTATTATTATTATTTTTTTAAAAAGCCAAGTGCTAGTTTCATTGAAAATTTAAATTTACATTTTAGCATATGGCCATCGATGACGGTTCTCGTTTTTTGACATTCAGAGAATAATAAATAACTGAAAATAATAAATTATAAATGAGCAAGCCGTACCGCATCTAAACATCATATACGTCATCTAATTGTCATCTACTATTGAGACCCAGCTTTTCTTTTAAAAGGGCCCCACGAGTCGAAGAAAAATTTCACAAATTTACTTCTCAACCGTCACAATTGATATTTAAATCAGAAGTAAATATGCATATAACCACAGCAAGAAGACAGATACAAAAGAATAAGAAGGAAATACCGGGATGGCTGGGAGAAGCCGGTTTTTCACAAATTACGAATGAACTGTTTTACTCCAACTTATCACAAAATTAATTATACTTAAATATTCTAATAAATACCATATACATACTAAAATTATTTAAAATGCATATACTGTGATATTTAAGTCCGGACCAAGTCGAAATATACAGCATCACTAAAAAGAAAAAAATAATCATAATAAAAACACAATAACAAAATTGAGGTTGGATCAAATTTCAAGGATCAAGTATAATTAATTTTGTGATATGTTATAAATTGAACTAAATAAGGGCCTTTTACAGAGATGCCTGAGGATGGCTTGTAGGCCGAAATTTTGTATCGTAATAAATAAATTGGTGAAATAGCAACAGCCTGCCTTTATTTTTATATATTAAAGTATTCACCTAAATCAACAAACATATATGAGGTACAATAGAATTTAATTTTTTCGCCAAATCGGCCATTCTGGACCACTGTGTGGCGGCATTTCAAAATAGACTAAATAAATAATATCGATAGATATTAGACTCACAATGCCTGGAATGTGTCCCTAAGAAGATAGGGGTTATTTGCTCCCCGGCTAAGAGGGAAATAAAGACAGGAGGGGGATGGTGGATGGGAGGGGGTGCGGAGGGCAATATTTCCAGCTAGGACAGGTGAATAGGACGCCGCACAACTCTTCCCCGTACAATGATGACGACTTGGCGAGGCATTAGGTGGAGCCTGTCAGCGGCGAGTATTCAAATGAGATCAGTCCCTACGGATAAGACATTTGTCATCTGGAGACATTAGTCAACCGGAATCTGTTTTATGACAAGCCATTTGCGGCCCCATGAACCAGTTGCCCGCACCTCTACGCTCATCATTAATAGCTGATCCACTTTTCAGAGCTGTCTTAGCCGGACCGGAGGAAATTATCTGTGGTTTCTTCGAAGCGTGGATTTGATGGTGTTTGGTAATCCCTGTCGTTACTGTAATCATTGGTCATAAGTTGATATCCTGCCGAAGTGGGATAGGCCTGTATTAACTGTCAACTCTTGTCATTTATTTCCTTACGCCATTATTGCTTTTTGTTAGATGTATTGTGGCTCTAGATTAGCAAAAATAATTATTATTTTTACTCTGTTGGGACTTGAAAATTATTTACATTTTATTATTTCCCCCCAAAAATATGAAATTTTTTATTATTATTTTGTTAAATTCATCGTAAACCATCAAGATCTTGCCGTACAAGTATCCTATCATAATATTTCGGTTGTCACTGTTGAAGATACCTGCTACCTAGGTCTTTATCTGGACAACCGTCTTGGAAACCTCATTGTGTAATGAACAAACTACCAAGAAACTGCTCTTAGTTTCCGACTACAAAGTTTACTGGGCAAATGGTCTATGCTTTTAATTTATTACAACTGAATGATTATAATCAGGTTTATTTGGACATGAGGGGTTAAAATCATCGAATTCCTTCCTCATCCAATCCTCATAAAGGAAAATCCTTCGAAATACTCAATTCTTCTTCATAGGTTACAAATAAAATTACCTATAACGACTTTTATGCCACACATATTGGCGATTTGGCCCGAAATATATAGTTATTCTAACATTATAAACTTCACACTTACCCAAATCCTGTAGTTTCTAACCTCGCTTACCGATTCATTCACGATAATCCTTTGAGGTTTCTGAAAAGAAGATTGCCTTAGGAATATAGATAATAAATTATATAGATAATCATATGAAGGATAATTGAAGTTTCTTTTATTGTAAAAAAACAAAAAAACACCATTGAAATGGATCCAGTATCAGCAAAGATACAGCTTATTGGACTAACCGTAAGTGGCAATTATATCATGGATTTTTACAATTTTCTCGAAAATGGCTTTAACGATATTGATAAAACACGATTTCTCCTTAATATTGATAAAAGATTTCTCCTTAAAGCCCTTTAACTTTTTATAAATGTAGTACATCACCTGGAAAATGCAAGAGAAACAGTTTTGACGAAAATAAAACTTTATTTGCTCATATCTCAAAAGTATGCATTTTATGGTAAATTATGTATAAAATCGTATGAAAGGTAATTAAATTATTAAATATAAAACAAAGAAAATTATCTAAATTCTTGTGTTATAACCTACACTATTACTATTACTGCTTTAATTTTATCACAACTGTCGACTTCCGCTTGCGGCGCTAGCTCGTGAGATAAACAAACCCCCAACGGATCCTTTTCATTTGAGGTCGGGACCTAAATTCGCATAAATATGAATCAGTTTGTGTTGTCAGGTTGTAACCTCAACAACATGTGGTAGACGTTGTAGTACTTAAGTATCTTGGACCAGTATTAGGAAAGAGACAGCATATTAAACTACATTAGCCATATAATCTAGTCATCTGTGATGATGTAGTACTCCAGATTAGATGGAATGCAGAGTGTGTCCGAAAGCAGACGTATGTGGCCGAACCGCACTTTCCCCCACCTAGCTACTCCTGTTTTCACAATGCGCTCTGTTTAACTCAGTTGTTAACTTCACGGTTATTATTATTATTACAAGCTTCACGAAAATTATTATAGGGTGTCAAGGGAAAGTTGTGTAATGCGCGCTCCACACCAGATTTTTATTTATTTATTAACGAGTGGGAGGACCCGTTCCGAGGCCGGCTTTAAAAATACAAAACATACTATTTATTTATTTATTCCCCTTCGTTTTAGTAAAAGACATGGGAAACAGGTAGCAGCAAACAATAGCTGCACAATCATAATTAATTAAAATGACAGTAAAGATAGTAAGAACCCATATTTTTAAAGTTATTAACCATTAAAATACAAAATAACCTAATGAATGGGGTTGTTAACTTTTTTTTTTACCTCACCCCCCTCCCCCTCCAGATGAGAAATAAGTAGTAAGAATTAATAAACATTAACCTAATCAAGTATTTTGTAAATTTTCTACGACTGCTACTACGGGTATTACTACCTACCTAAGTACATAAGCTTTTTATCAAACAGATGAGGGATTCTTAAAAACTAATGAAGTCCGAGGATTCTCTCTCGAACAACAATTTTTTTTTTGCGGACTCCATCCCAACACTAAGCATTAAAATACTTACTAATTATTATTAAAGGGAGAAGTTGGTCGGGGGTGCGGTCAAAGAATCACACTACCATAAGCGAACTTATATATTTTGTGCCGACGTTTCGGCCTAAGTTTTAGGCCATCTTCAGGGCTAAAAGGAAAACAAAATAACAACACTGAAAAAAGACTCCCCTTACTCCCCTCCTTACAAATCCTTAGCCACAACAACCCTTATGACGTCCAAAATTCCTTTCACCTACGCGAACAATTATTATCTTTTACTATTCCTGACCACTACATATTTACCTCCTTCGACGTCGAAAGTTTATTCACCAACATTCCCATAGATAAAGCCCTGCGTATAATTGAAGACAACTGGACATCCATTGAACCCCATACCCCCCTTAACCGTTCCTCATACCTAGAATCCCTACAGCTTTGTTGTAAATCCGGTTACCTTGCTTTCCATGGACAGTTCTTTAATCAAATTTCAGGACTTGCCATGGGAAATCCTCTTGCTCCTGACATTGCTAACATTGTCCTGAATGACCTACTTAATTCCGTAACTCCCCTATTCCCAAATGACATTATCTTCATTAAAAAATATGTAGACGACCTTCTCCTCACCCTCAATCCTGATAAAATTCCTGATATCCTATCAGCCTTCAACTCTTACCATATCCGCCTACATTTTACCGTTGAACGTGAATTGCAAAGTTCCCTTCCTTTCCTTTCCTCATTATAAGAAACCCTGACAACACTATATACACAGATTGGTATACCAAACCGACTTACTCTGGCAGACTTTTAAACTACTATTCCGAACATCCTTACCACCAAAAAATAAACCTCGCCAAAAATCTCGTACATCGATGTCTTTCCCTTTCCGACTCCCACCTTCATGAAACCAACATCGTATCAAACAAATCCTCTTAACCAATAACTTTCCCCTCAATACCATCAACAAACTCATTCACAACTACAAAAACCCTCCCCTTCCCATCACCTCTACCACTACTGTTCACCACCCTCTGCCATTCCCTTTTATAGATCTCTTCCATACATCCCCGCCCTTTCTGAAAACATACAGAAATCCTTACGCTCCTCAATTCCCAATCTGCGGATTGCTTTCAAATCCCACAACAAACTTTCCAACCTCTACACACGTGTAAAAGATCCCATTCCTC
The DNA here is from genome assembly GCA_948150685.1 of Rhaphigaster nebulosa. Taxonomy (NCBI): domain Eukaryota; kingdom Metazoa; phylum Arthropoda; class Insecta; order Hemiptera; family Pentatomidae; genus Rhaphigaster; species Rhaphigaster nebulosa. The sequence goes on from OX411307.1 coordinate 19,065,713, forward strand.
TTAAACACCGTTCCCATGTCGTATACCGCATCGCCTCTTCCACTCCCAACTGTAACTCTACCTATATCGGCGAAACTAAAAACCTCCTTAAAGATCGCATCACCCAACATAAATATTCCATCTCTTCCCGTAACCAGACTGCCTCTAAACTTTCAGAACACGCTTTATCCTTAAACCACACTTTTGATTTTGACAGTACTTCAATCCTCACCACAGTCCCTAACCATGACAAACGACTCCTCTCAGAAAGCGTCTTCATCCAATTAGAATCCCTTCCCGTCAATCAAAAAACTGATATAAAAAAACCTTTCTCTAACCTACTCCCAAATATTCAATTTATTAAAAAAAACATAATTTTTCATTACCCTAACTTTTATTATTTATTTTTTTCTCGTGACAACTCCTTATACAAAGTATTTATTTATTTATTTTTTTCCTTAGTAAATTTTACCCGTAATATTATTATTTAACTTATACTTATATTTAACTTAACTTTAATTTTATTATTATATTATTTTATTTTTTAACTCGTCACTTGTATTTATTTCCATTGTCATTTATTGCACCAGTTGGAGTGAACGTTTTTTGGGTGAGATATTAATTTCTAATTTAATTTTTTAACATTATTTTTTTATATATAAATTTTTTTAAATATACTTATATCAATACGTTTTTACAGTTTTCAAATCAATTTTTATGTCTTTTGGTCACACAGCATTTAAATTTAGTGTTAGTTTTATTTCAAATCAGTGAGTTGGTAACATTGTTTTAACGGTTTTCTAATTCCCGGTAATCCATTATTACGACCACACGCCTCTCTGGTATGTAATTATCACGTTTTCTTTACATTTCCTCTTCCTCATTGTTTTCTATCCTTCTTCTTTCTTCACCACATAGATTTTTTTATCTATTTTTGTTTTGGGGCTTACATTAATTTATATTTTACTCCTTCATCTCATAATTATTTAATTACAACAATGTCAACTTCTTTAACATCATTGTCATCTTTTGCATAACTTGTCACATCACAACTATCTCTGTATGCTTTACACATTACCAAACCTTCGTACTATTTGCCTTTTTAATTAATAGATTTCATAATTTTCACTATTTCCTGTGTAAATATCGCATTATTTTTGTTTTCAATTAATTTTTACATTGTTATTTCATTTATTTTATTTTACTTTTACATTTGTCTCTTGTATTATGTAATTTAGTGTTATCTTTTTCTTTTTATACTTCATAGTTTTTATCTTACTTGTATTTTCTATTTTTTATCATTTTTACTGTTACTGGTACTGCCTCTGTCTCTTTTTTCAGTGTTGTTATTTTGTTTTCCTTTTAGCCCTGAAGATGGCCTAAAACTTAGGCCGAAACGTCGGCACAAAATATATAAGTTCGCTTATGGTAGTGTGATTCTTTGACCGCACCCCCCGACCAACTTCTCCCTTTAAATATAAATATACGGTCAACAATAACTCCCTCCCTTACTAATTATTATTTAGTTATGTTAATAACGAGTTAATAAGTAACAACAAATATAAAAAGTCTTGATCATGTACGATTTTCATTATATGAGTTATTTGAATAAAAGTAAAAAGTCAATATTAATCCCATAGGTCTGCGGACCACAGTTTAAGAACCTACGGTATAGATATATCTTTTTTATTTCAAAATTTGATTGTTGTATAACATTTAATGACAGGATAAAATAAGGTTGAGACACTGTATTAAAGTGAATGATGTGGATTTTCGTTTTCTTTTAAACCAATTTATTATGTATCTGTTTATAAAGGACTGGCTTTAGTCCAAGAATAAAATGCAAAATATTTTAAAATAATCTGGGGTACAACCATAGGAATTGCTAAAATAGAGGCTTCAACCACACTGCCTTGGCGATTTCGAAAATTAGCGTTTTCTTTGAGAAAATTCAGTTTCTTCAAGAGACACTCCATATGCCTGTCGCATCCAAGCTGTGAATATTCAATGATCCCTCACAAGATGGTACTCAAATTTCCTCCACCAAGTTAAGATTTTTCCATAATATATTCGTCTTATAAAACTCGAGTTTTCCGCATCTACATACCTCTTACCCCTTGGTCCCGATGCTAATCAACGTTATCTAAGTTTTGTTCCCAAAGGGAAATCATTACACACCACGTCAACCGCCTGAGAAGTTCATAATTGTCTGTTATCCGTCAACTGCCTATCGCCATTGTGCCAAACAAGCATCTAACGTTTAAATCGGAAAGGAAGCAAGTACTTAATGGATGCATCATTGGATTGTTATTCCATTTAGGTTTTATTATTTAACCATCATAAATATAAAAAAAAGGTTTTCATTGTATGATGATTTAATTCGGAAATATCTACCAGTTAATTTAATGAACAAAATACAACCTCCAAAATAAACGAGCTGTTGTAATCGATGTGTGCGCACTAAATTTTAAAATTGTCGTTTATTAAATTTTCCTGCTTAAATAATACGAAGAGCAAACATTTTGTATAATTATTATTTTCTCTATACATATATTATTCATTAATGTTTTTTATAATCAATTTGCATTAATACGCTATCCAAATTATTTTTATGTGTATATATTTCATAACAAAATTACCTATTACAATAAACGTTTTAGTACATAGGCATTGAAACGGAAGATCATTAAAAAAAAAAAACTGACGAAAAAAAAATATTTATATATATATATATTTTATTTTTCGGTTCGCTCGAAAAATGTGGTGTTCTTACAGACATTCATTAATTGCGGGAGCACTGACAGCCTGGAGGGGGTCACCCAACCTCACGTTGCTGCGAACCATGGTTTCCATGGTGCAGCGGCAGGCTGCCCATTGCTCCATAACCGGTCCCTTTGGGGCCAATTCGGCAGTGTCCTTCACACCGACTCACTCGGGCTCAAGGACAGTGACGAATCGGTCTAGATCCACGGATTATGGCTGTTCGGAGTCAGCAGGTGCACGAGGACCTAATTTCTTTCCGCGAGGCAGACCGTCCATCTGTAGGCGGCTATTTTATGTCCTGGGAAACAACGCGATTCACAATTAAGGTACACGGGGTAGGGTCATCACACTGCTACGCCCGGTCTGTGTGAGTAGCCTCCAGTAGGCTGACGGGCCTCACATACCCGAGGGGAGGGTTGATAAATTTCTTGAATTATTACTTTAATCAAATTAAAGTAGTGCCGGTGCCGGGATTCGAACTCACAACGTTTGGGTTCGTGAGTAGGTGCACTTTATATATATATATATATATATATATATATATATGATAAATTAACAATAACAGGTACAAATCACACGACCCTCGGATAACTTCGGCAGGAGCCACTGATAATATACACTGTCGTTTAAGGTTTAGAAGAGGATAGTTTTGATTTTTTTTTTATAGTTTTGAGAATAGGGATGAGTATTTTCCTAAGTCAATGTTTGTTTGATGAGTTCATTTCTAAGTCTATAAAATCAATTATTTGGGTATTTTTTCAGTTTAATCTTCTGTCGGGCGGGGTGTATCGGAATGATCCACTTTACAATTTCGTATTTTCAGCTGGTCTGTATTATAACAGGTAACAGGTTTTATAGTATCAGTAAATTATATAAATAATCTATTATCATATACAACTGAATGTGGTTTTGATTTTTTATATTTTTATTTTATTTTACCTTTACTACCAATAGGGTTATCGATAGTTATAAATTGTTTAATCATCTTGGCCGTTAGAATCATCGAGCTATAAAATCATTTTTTATTTTATTATTATTTTAAGACAAAAGAAAAATAATATTGTTAAAATTCAAAATATCACTACTCATAAATTAGCTCAGCACTCAATAGGCGTTTCGATTCAATAATTGTTTACCTTAGCTATTTCTCAAGATAACTTTTTTATTATAATGTGGGACCGCACACGAACTCTGTCAGAAGAGGGACACCTGTTCCATTTCGTTTCTTTATCCCGTGCAATGAAATAACTCATATTTTTTAATTAATCGGAGATTCACTTTTAAAGTCATATTGTTCAGTTACAGTGTCCTCCTCATGAGTTACCATGGTTCCGTCCTCAGCATCCGTCTCTACTCCCTCTTTAAATTCTTTAATAATTTCATTCTTGTTGTCATCAAAGAGCATAATTTCAATTGCCTCGAGGCCTTTTGTGTCCAGGACATCGTATTTTCTCTTCATCGTTCTTTTTGAGTATCTGAAATGTGAAAAGTTATAGAAATTGGTGTGGTATATGATTTTGATACTGTGAACTACTCCATACAAACCGGCATTCCATAAATTTTGAAAATCAATAATAAAGCGTATTGAATGCAAAATTGTAAAAATAAACTTACCCAAGTGATTTTCATATGAAAACCCAATTTTTGTAAATAAATACGGAGTAAGGCGTGTTATATCGTAATGATCAAGACCCGATTAAGAAGTACTTTGGTTACTGGCGTGTTTTGTCTTCAAGAGGAGTAGAAGTTGGGAAGCTAGAAAAAATCTGGGGGCCATATCCTCGAAATTTCGTGTATACAAAGATGATGAAATGCTAAAGGTAGATTTTCGCTGGTACTGCCCGCGGTTGCGACTGGCAGAGCTGGCCAATCGTATTACGCCATACCTAGACTGCTGGGCAGTGCCAGCGAAATATGTCCCTACCCATTCAGTCAAAGTAGTAGTAAACTGCCCGCAAACTTTGCCGGCTGCAACCGCGGGCTGTACCATCGAAAGTCTACCTTAAGGCATCGACCTGATCCACCGCGCCCGACGGAAGGTTGATTTACGATAAATTGTATTTTTATACATTTTTTGTGGAAAGGAAAATGGTCAATATATAAAAATGGATGATTTTTATAAGGAAAAATTTTTTTTTTTAGAAAAATGTTTGGCCACGGACAACCTTTTGATCCCTGCCTTTAAAGGGCGTTCAGAGCTTGGGTATGCGTTACGTTATTACCTCACTAACTCACGCCTGAACACTTATAGCCTAGATCACCTCATATATTTTCATACTATTAATTTTTCTACATTTATCTGATTTTTAAATACTTTCGGTATTATTATTTATTTTAATTATTAAGCATTACCAAAATGTTTTATTTAGTATTATATGGTGTCTTAAAAGTTTATTTAAATTGTTTAAAAATTAAAATGGTAAGATTTTTTATTTATTTTAAAATACTTAAAACTGCTGACGGGCTTTGTCCAAGCCCGTTGATTGTAATGTAGATTTATTTTTTACTAATTCAATTTTATTCTATCCTGACTAATTATATATGTATTTATTATTGTTACTTTCGTTAGTATTAAAAAAGACAAAACAAGTTTTACGGAAATTTGATGTTTTTAAGAAATTAAAAAATCCCAATTTATTATAAATTGATTGAAAAGAGGAGAATCATTATTTTGCGACTCATATCCCGAAAATGAGCTCAAGAGGTAATAAAAAGGATAGGGTTCATATAACTCCTTATAGCAACAGATTGGCAAATTAGTAATCTTAAAATAACAATGTGTGCTAAAACTAAACCTAGTTATCAAGTTAAATCTTGAAGGATAAGTCTATTTAAAAAAAAAAAGTCTGCACTCCTCTGTGGCACAAAAGTACTGGCTAACCCGAAATACATACAATTAATCAATCGTTAAATAATGGGGAATGAAAATATAGCTTTAAAAAGATCTCTTGAGGTATTTACTGGTTTATGTTGAAATATCGAATTCACATCATTAATTGCTGACTGATTTGATACTATGCCTAATTGAAGAACATGTTTCATATACACTGTATCGATCGTATTTTAATTGTTTTGCGAATTCAATATCTAACAATGAGAGATTTGTCACTTGATTTTGAATACAAATTCGAATTGTTTAAAAGTAATTGCGAAACCATAAGTCAGGCTACGGATTGTTTACAGCAGTGGTAGCCAACCCGCTGCCCATCTTCAACATTTTTCCGGCCCGCGAGATTCATCACACTTTTACCAAATATATTTATTTTATAATGGCAAAAGTAGTGAAAACCAATGTATTAAAAAAATACATTATTTGTACATCCATATATTCGAGACACGAAGGAATCGAAGATAATGAGACAGCTGATGACCTAGCACAGAAAGGCTCAGAAATTATGCCTTACTGTAGCATATCTACTAGCCTAATCTGGAGAGAAATTGATACCTGAGAAACAAATAAGAAGGAAACATACTGGAATTCTAAATCCGGTATGAAACAATCCAAATTCTTCATTAATATGCTAAATGAAAAGGCAAAATTTTATCTAAACTTGACGAAGAATAAGTTGAGAACGATAACGGGTCTCCTCATGGCCCATTGCCCGCTAAAATATCATCTCAAAAAGTTGAAGATAATGGAAGATTCTACATGCCATCTGTGCCTTGAGGAAGAAGAAAAAGCAGAACACGTTCTTTGTGAATGTGAAGCTCTTGCCTTCCAATGGCTACAACACTTACAACAGGCAGTAATTAAACTTGAAGACTTGAATTAAACCTTAAGGAATTAATGTACTTCATAAGAAGCATACGATTCTTTTGGCATATCTAGTCAGAGATGTATCTCACAAAAGATCCATATGAGTCGCGATGAGGAAGGGTTGCCCTCCCCTCAATAATAATAATTCATATATTCAAAACTTAACTGTCAAAATTATGAGAAAAAATTAACTTTGATTTTAAAATAATATTCTTTCGAATATATCACAGATATTGCCTGTTCTATTTATGAGTTTACAGTTATGAGTTCGTAGAATAATTAAATTATATTCTGCGAACTCGTGATGCGCGCGCATCTTGGAACATCTAATATAACAGGTTCTTTGTTTCACTCTTAAGTGACCTCAGTGACCTTCCCAAGCTACGCACAGTTGATTGTTGATACCAAAACAGAGCAGACTCTCAGTTTCAAGTGAAAATTGGCTTTTTTTGTGTGCTGTGACTGCAGGATAATTGTTTTAATATACCTGTACTTCGACAACATATTTAAAAAAACAACAACCAAGTAATAAGTCCTATTAAATTAACAATTGAAAATAGATATAATTAATATCTCTCTTATTTTCATTATGACTGCAAAGAATAGAAGAATAGTGGGGGAAAACAGAAAGTATATCGATGAATGGGAAGAAAAGTACTTCTCCATAGTTTTTCTATTCTTCTTATCTGGCATCACGGCGCACTTGATGAGTCATAGCCTGCACCAACAAGGATTGCTAGTCCTCTCTATTGCGTGCCACTGCCTTCCAATTTTTTAATCCAAGCAGCTTTTTGGAATCCGTAGCCACACAATCTTCCCAACGAAGCTTGGTACCATTCACTTGCTCAGACATAATTTTAATGGCATCTCGCCCTGATTCATTCTCATGGCATGAGTAGCCCAGCGGAGTCGATTTGATGAAGGCGATGACATTGACCTCTTTATACATCGGCATTTGACATTGACTTAGTTCGGCATTTGTCCGTCTTCTCCAGGAGCCCTCCTCACACACATCTCCATATATCCTGCGGAGCACTTTCCTTTCGAATCTCAGAAGGGCTTCTTCTTGGGCTTTCGTCATCGTTCAGCATTCTGAACCGTACCTAAGTACAGGTCTAATAAGCGTCTTGTAGATCCTAGTTTTAGAGTCTTTGGACAATACGCTGCTCCTTATGTGCTTTTGGAGTGCAAAGTGTACGGTTCGCGGAAAGAATGCTCTGCTCTATTTCTTCTTATATGTTATTTTGGTAGTTAACTTGAGATCCTAATAGATAAATGACTGTACTCTTGCGATTTGGTGTGAACCTATCGTTACAAATCTTTCTGCACCTTCCTCTGGAGGTTAGGTACTCGTGTATTTCGTTTTATTATCAAAATTTATCCTTAGGCGCAAGCATACCGCTGATTTTTCCAGTGCCTCAAAAGCCTCCTTCACTGCGTTGAGGGATCTTCCTGCAATGTCCAGGTCATCGGCAAATCCCAATACTTGCGTTGATTTGTTTATTAGAGTTCCTTCGGTCTGGATCCGCGAGCCTCTAATTAGCTTTTCAAGAGAAAAGTTGAATACGAGACAGGCAAGGCCTGTCTGTCTAACTTCCGACTCTGTTCTAAAACCTCTTGACAGTTTTCCTCACAAAGCATATATTATCCTCCATCGTCATTTTCACTAAACGAATCAGTTTAGGAGGGAAGGAAGGTGTGGAACGCAGCCTTCTTTCTGTTGAGATTCGGGCCCTTATTTTAGCAATGATAAGGAAGTGGTCGGAGTCCATATTAGCTGCTCGGTATGATCTCACGTCCATTAGCGAAGACCTATGCCTTGAACTAATAAGCGCATGATCGATTTGCGTGGTAGTGACCCTAGCATTAGCGAGATGAATCCTTTTGTGAGGGAAACAGCCGATTCCAACAATAAGTCCCTTGGAAGCTGAAAAATTTGCCAGCCTTTTTCCGCTATCGTTTGAAATCTCGTGCAAGCTATGAGGTTCTATTGCAGGCTGGTATGTTTCCTCTTTTCTGATTTGCGCATTGTAGTCGCCAAGTACGATCTTCATATCGTCCTGGGGGCATTCATCTAGACACTTTTCCAGTGTTTCATTGAAGGAATCCTTCCCATCATCCTCTGACATTCGGTGGGGGCATGCACATTTATTAAACTGATATTATAAAATTTTCCTTTTAGGCGAATCATTCAAAGTCTAGGGGTGACCGGTTTAAAGTCAATAACTTGTTGAATCATCCTTTTACCAACAACGAAGCCGGTTACAAATGTATGGAGGCGGTCATCACAACTATAATAGATAGAGTGGTTTTCTTTTCTTAGGCTACCTTATCCAGTCCACCTGATTTCTTGGATGGCAGCTATGTATATTTGGCAGTCATCAAAAATATTAATAAGCGATTGGAGCGCACCAGGTCTATATAATGTTAAAATGTGCCAAGAGGCAATCGTGTAGTCCAGTTGACTTTTTCCGGTCTATTACTATTAATCAGTCCGGCTAATATTTTTTGAGCTTTGTTGTTATCGTAGATTTAAGAAGAGTACTTACTTAGGTGTATCGGCCCACGTCTCCCGAATCAGGTGGAGGGGCTGCCTCCTCAGAGCATCCTGACGTGCTCTTCCTTCCGGCGTGGCTACCTAGGGAATGCGATCCTAAGGTGTGCACTGTATGTGATCTAATGTATTGTGTACTGTTCTGAGTGCGTTTGTGCAGTATACTCAGCTGGGGAGCCCGGGGGAGCGTTAATCCCCACTAACCTTGCACTAAGCTAGTTTCAATATATCTGTATATTTCAAAATATATTGCCGAGAGGTCGTTGCTGTATTTAAGGAATATAATGTTAAGAGGCATTACGAAACAAATATATGGATTATTTGAAGTTAGATAAAGAAGTGAAACAGTCGAAGCTCAAGGAGTTTCGAAAAAAAGCTCAAGTCGCAATTAAAGGCACAGCAAAACATGTTTGGTGCTGCATTACAGCAACCTTCCAATATTGTTAAGGCAAGCTATTCTGTTTTCTTTTTTATTGCAAAAAAAATGAAAACATTTTCGGGTGGTGAATTTGTGAAAGAATGTTTGAAAGCGGTTATGAAGGATATTTTGCCTGATAAAAGTAAACTTCGAAGCTAAGCCTATCTCGGCAAACAGTGAGCCGTCGAATTAATGACATTTCAAATGAAAATATCTTAAAACTGCGCCACAAAATTCGAGATTTCAAATATTTTTCCTTGCCATTTGACGAAAGCACAGACATTTCAGACTCAGCTCAGCTTGTAGTGTTCCTTCGTGGATTAATGAATCATGTCAAGTAACTGAAGAAATATTAAATTTATTAAGTTTGAAGGTGCAACAACAGGATAACATATTTTCCATGCTGTTGAAAACTGTTTATGCGAAAACAACTTGGATTTGGAAATACTTTCTGGAATATCAACTGATGGTGCACCTGCTATGATAGTTAAAGAAAAGGGAGCTATAAAATTACTAATCGATAAAATAGGACCCAACAACAAAACTAGTAATCGCTCCAAAAGATGTTATGCAAGTAGTTATAAAAACAGTGAATTACATTCGATTACATGCACTTCCGCATCGACAATTTAAGGAGTTGCTGAAAGAATTAGATTCTGAATATGGTGACGTTGTATACTTCAGTCAAGTTAGATGGTTAAGTCCTGGAAGATGTTTACACCGATTTTATGAGTTACGATGAGAAATTGACTTGTTTATGAATGACAAATAAAGACCTGAACCAGAATTAAAAAATTATGAGTATTTATTGGATTTATGCTTTGTAGTGGACATTGTCGAAAAACTTAATCAATTAAATATATAACATTGCAAGAAAAAGGTAACCTTATAATCGATACATTAATCACATAAAAGCAATTCAGAAGAAATTGTTGTTATTTGGATTGCGATTGAAAAGTAATAACGCTCACCCCTTTTCATTGCTGAAAGAATTTTTATAATTCAAAATGTAATAATTACATCAAATATGCAAAAGAAATAAGAAAACTTACAGCTGCTTTTCAAAGCCGATTCATTAATTTAGTTGACATCCGCATGATGGTATAGGAGGACCAATCTAATTAGGGATTAATAAATTATTTGCCACTTCTATAAATTTGTTTTATTGAAAACTAGTTTCGAATGTTATACATTCATCTTCAGTTCTTAAAACACACAAAAAATTCAAAAATAAGCAATTCTTCTGAAATGCTTTTATGTGATTAATGTATCGATTATAAGGTTACCTTTTTCTTCCAATGATATATATTTAATTGATTAAGTTTTTAGACAATATCCACTAAAAAGCATAAATCCAATAAATTTTTGAATTTTTTGTGTGTTTTAAAAACTGAAGATGAATGTATAACATTCGAAACTAGTTTTCAATAAAACAAATTTATAGAAGTGACAAATAATTTATCAATCCCTAATTGCATTAATTTAGAGTTAGACAAATAAAATAAAATATATATTCATCTCCCTTTCAAGTTGAAATCGAGTCGGCTCCAGAATACCTCCAAATGGAACTGGTTGACTTGCAGTGAAATATTTAATTAAAACACATTTTTGAAACATCGGAATCAAAAATAGATTTTTATAAAACTTACGTGACAAAAGAGAAATTTTTCAATTTGAGAAATCTGGCACAAAAAGTTGTTAGCGCTTTTGGTCCAACTTACACCTGTGAATCGTTTTTTTCGAAAATGAAATTGACCAAACACAAAACACGCTCAAACATAACGGACGCTAGCCTGCAACACCAATTACGATGTACAAACGCCCAAATTGAGATCGATTTGCTAAATCTTAGTGAAAGAGTGGAGAAACAAATATCGCACTAGTAAAATAAATATTTTTTAATGAATTCATATTTTTATTTTTTTTATTTCATTTATATTTATATATTTCTTTACAATGTGCGTTTAGTACCATTATTATTATCTTATATATGTTTACATGTAAAAATAATAGTAAACACAATAATAATAACTCATTAAGTTTCAATTTTTCACTCCAAAAAAATGTCTACAGTGGGTCTAAATCTAATATGGGGATATATAATTTTATACGTGGCCCGCAAGATCATTTGTGTTGGCCACCCCAGCAGAATATTACAGAAATATTTTAACCTGGGTAGTACCAACCCCACACCCTCTTGTGCACTCAATCCTTTGACGTCATCCCCGGTCATAATTTACAATATATATGTAAATTGTTTTAATTTAGTTTGAATGAAAAGCGTCGAACGAAGTTATTTATTTAAATGGATATTTATTTAAAATAATTTTACCTGAGACTATAAAAAATAAATAAATACAAAACATACTTAAAATAAATTTTCAAAAAGAGCAGAGAGGACTTTGGGAACGTTGGCCGGTCTACACGCCCTTGCCCTCTTTAAAAAAGCCCCTGTCGCTGCTTTATTCTCTTGCTCACGATATCTTTATTTTAAATATGTTTTGTAATTTATTTGATAGTGCTGTAGAGTAATTATTTTCTTCTTTTAAATATTTAAGCGTTATTTATTTTAATTTGTCAATGCTTATTTCATTTTTATTCTTAGAGACAGTTTTATTTCACATTGTATTTCAGAATTGTTTTCGTTAATTTACAGATTTTTTTTTATAAAGTTTTGTTTTATTTCATGAAGGAGCTTTTTATTGTGCACTTCCTTGTTAATTTATTTACTAGAAACATAGTGAATTTTATACATTTCATTCTCAAAACTCTTCTTTAATTCCACACCACACTTTGTGGCAGATCAGGAGCCTATTCTAGACGAATCCCAAAAGAAGTTTCGGCTTCATTTATACGAAATTAAAGCTAGTTATTTATAAAATAAAATAAATATAAAAATAAATAAAAAGTATAGTTATTTCTAATAGATTTTTTTTTTTTTAATAGGTTCATATTATTTTATCTTTTTAAATTGGCTTTTTAAAGTTGTTGTGTCTCAAATTCTAAGGTATATGTTTATACTATAGTCTATTCTTGTATGACTTGGTATTAACAAGTTCCAGTTTGATATTAACAAGTCAAAATTTTGCTGGCCGGTTCCCAAAGAATTAGAGACCCCTGCTTCCTCTTCCTTTCCTGGTTTTAGCAGTCATATCTTTGGTTATTCCATTTTATTTCGGTTTTCAAAATAATATCTTGCCAATGATATAATTTTCTGGTTTTGGCAGTTGTATCTTTGGTTATCCCATCTATTTATATTATTTCGGTCTTCAAAATATTCTCTTTCCAATGATATAATATGGGTAGTTGTGCAAAGATGCCACAGTGCATTACTTCGAGCTATCCTATCCGTTATGTCTGCATGCGTGCTATCTGCTGTTTATTTTGGGCCTTGAAAAGGCAGTGAGATATTCGGAGAAACAGACAACAGCAATTATTGTCAATCGAAGTTTCCAGATCTTAGGCTTTGCGGATAATATTGACATAGTTGCTAGTTATAAATCCGAGCTGAGGAGCGCCTTCCTGGCAATCCAACAGACAGCTTCACTGTTGAGTCTTGAGTTAAATGAAGCCAAAACTAAATATATGGTGGTGAAGTGGGACAGGGGCCCAGCAAGGCGAAACTTTTATAAAGATTGGCCCTTACAAATTTGAAGGAGTGAAGGAGTTCACCTTCCTCGGATCCCTCGTAACATCAACCAATTATATGATCAAAGAAACAGGAAAGAGGATTGTGGCGGCCAGCCGTTGCTATTTTGTCTTGAGGAGGCAGATCAGGAACCGTCTACTCACAAGGCAAACAAAGGTCAGGTTGTATAAGACCTGGTTTAGTTTATAAAGCTCGGAATGTTATGCTGGACCAGGCATGTGTTTCGGATGGATGCAGGTTAAATTCCTAAGAGAATACTAGAGGATAAGATTGACCGAACCAGACTAAGGTGGGTGGACAGTGTGGCAGCTGACTTAAGGGTTCTTATCAAGACACCAAACTGGAAGGCGGGGACAATGTAGAGAGCTGGAAGGCGGGGACAATGGATAGAGCTGGATGGCGGAAGCTCTTAGAGGAGGCCATGACCTACCCTCGGGATGTAGTGCCACCTAGATAGATAGATCCTATCCATTAATCTTGAATCTTTGTCTTCATACCATGAGGTATTTACTGACTAGTTTCCTCAAAAAATTCTTCTTCATATCTTTTTAGCCTCCACCTCAAATGGAGACCCCCAAATCTCTCGTTTCTTCTATCTAGAGGGCTTATCAGAGACTATTTATAATAACCATGTACTCCCAGTTTAAGGTTCCTTGAGAATTTTTGGTGTTCCATTATTCCTAAGTGTCAGGATAAGATAATATTCGCCCCTGTTTTACGCAAATTTGTCTTTGTTAGTTAATGATGTCTTGAGGTTATTGTAGAGCGAGATATTTTAATCTGTGTACCTTTAAAAGTACACTCCATTTATGCCGGTTTTGTCCTCTTGCTCAATATTTAATAATTATTCGGAAATAGGAAATTCCAAAACTTAACAAATGAAGTATTGCTAACAATTAAAATAATTTTTAATGTATAATATGTAACTATTTATTTTGAATGGTTCAGTCAACGAATTCAAAACGAAAACATAAATTTTTCAACTGGGTCAGCTAGTGTAGAAGGAAGCCAATCCCTAATTGGTTGAGTATAAAACCCTTCCCGATGCAGACACCGATATGCAAATTTTCTTGTTCCAGTATCCTTTAATTGTTGCATTCGATTGGGAACTGCGGTACAAATAAAGAACACAACTGAATTTCATTCTTCAAAGTGATCCGAGTTTCAATTCCAGATAAAATCTGTTCCTAGTGGAACTAAATCAAACTACCACGCTATGTCGTAGTGTTACCATCTCATTCAGTAGTCAGAAATGTCATTATATAGTATATCAGACTGAAAGAAAATTATGATAGATGGATGGATTTTATAACGCTAAAAACCGAATGGTCAAGAAAATTAGAGAACTGTATCAAGAATTTAAATTTTTAATGGATTATTTATTGTAATTAGAAAACCATCATCAATACATATTTTTCTTTTATTATCTCTCTTCTTTATTGCAAGCATACCTTTTTATTAGGCTCAAGGCCTGTTTTTAAATAAATAAAATTAATGGCATTTCTGAAAAATATATTTAAATTAACTGATTTACAGATACAGTGGTAAAATTGTTCATATTTTACCTTTTTTTGATTCTGTTTAACAGGAAATGTCCCAGTAGAGTCTATTTTATTCAGGAATTGCGTTTTCGGTAAATTATTTATGATATTGTTGTTGGAGGAATTAATGAACAGACATGGGTTGTAGTACGATGATAATTATTTTTTATGAATGTAATTTTTCTTTTTTTTTATGTATCACAAGCAGTTCTTATTAGATAAATATTTTTGTGATTTGAATATGCTTTTGTATTATCTTTATTTTTTTAAATATAATTTTGATATTCCTTTTCTTTATATTAAATATTACTTATAAGCCTACCAATTATCTCTTTGCTGTGATAAAAACGTTTTTTTTTAAATGAATGAAGTTTATATATTAATTAAAAAAAATAAAAGAAGATAATCTTTTGCTTTGTGATAAAACCATTTTTCCAATGACAAAAAAAAGTTGTAGAATACTTAAAGGAATTACGAGACGTATTTATTGATTAAAGGTCACGTCATTAAAATTCAGTTGTGCCTTTCTTTCCCCAGTAAACTTTATATAAAGTTGGTAGAATTAGAATTTCGGAGGTCTAAACTACCCCCGCCTTTGTCCGCAAAGCTTGTGGTCTGCTCCCACAGACCGCAAAGAGGGAAAAATTATATTTCTTTAATTTAGAAATATATAAACAGAAATAAACAAATATATATAGTTCTTTAAAAAATTGTTTAAACATTTCTGAAAAATTAATCTACCGCAATCAATTGTTGACATGAATAGGCGTTGATAAACATTATTTAGTTGATGTTTTTATAATTACCTAAAAAAAATTCTCTGGCTTTTTTTCCTTTAGTTGGATTTTATTTTATTAGGTAGGCAGATTATAAATGTTTGGCTGCTTTAACCTGGCATAAGATAGAATAGAAATAGAATATAGTAGAAAAATAAACTTTATTCTGGGACTAAGTCCCTTAAGAATAACAAGTATGTACGAGTAAAAAAGAAAACAGAAAAATACTACATTTATAAAAGTCAATAGATATTTAAAATAATCTCAATTGCAATATACAAGTAACGAAAAAGAAAAAAAGGAGATTCTTCTGGTAAAAAAATAAAATAAATATAATTGCACTGACAAAAAAATTAAAAGAAACCGTAGAAAATTAAAATATAAAAATAATGAAACAAACCAGAGTTAAAACAATGTTAAAAACCATTACTCACTTCTAAACAGAATTTCATGATTGGAGGATAAAAACATGATGAAAATAATGCAATGATTCACTGAGTTGAAACTTTATATGTTAATTAAAACAATTATTTACTACTAATCAAGATATTAATATTGATTTAACGTTGCAGTCAATAACAAAAATAGAACAAAATGTGTATCTCTCTTATAAATCAATATATCCAGAAATATTAAATATAAACATCAAAATCAAATATTTTATGCATGAAACTATTAATTTGTAAATATACTTTGTTAAATTGTTTACATAGTCATAAAAAAAAAAAATGTAGTACGCGCATCACACAACTTTAACATACCATCCTATTAGATATAAATTTTAACATTTACCATTTAGTTTCCATGGGAATTCCATTTAGTTTCCATAGAAACATTTAGTTTCCATAGAAATTATTAACAGTAGAAATTATTAACTACATCAATCAATCACTTAAGTTTATGCGTTTTTCGTCTCACTTTCTATTAATTTACACGACTTTATATATTTTTCCTAAAATCTTTAGCTTTTCAACGGTATAGCCTATCTATCTGGTTGGCACTACAACCTTGGACTGGGTCTTGTCCTCCTCTAAGACCTTCCTTCATCCAGCTCTATCCATTTCCCCCGCATTCCAGTTTGGTGTCTTGACAAGAATCCTCAAGTCAGCTGCCACACTGCCCACCCACCTTAGTCTGGGTCTACCCCTCCTTCTGGTTCGCTCAATCTTATCCTCTAGTATTCTCTTTGAAATTTCTCCTTCTTCCATCCGAATCACATGCCCGGCCCAACCTAACCTTCCGAGCATTATAAAGTCGACCACATTTAGATCTGCATATAGGACATATAACTCCCGGTTCTTTCGTCATCTACAAAAAAGAGGCCATAAATCCGCCTCGAGATTTTTCGTTCTGCTATTAACAGACAGACCATTTTAGTCGTCCTTTGTCCATAGTCCATGCTTGTGAGGCCTAGGTCAACACGGGCCTAATCAAGGTGTTCTACATAGAACGTGACCTTTGTTTGCCTCTTGAGGAGACGGCTTCTGGTCTGCTTCCTCAAGACAAAATAACAACCCATCATTATATTCTGGGACAAAGTCCTCTAAGAATAATTACAATGCCTTAATGCTTACAATAACAGCGCACTCGTTGGATCTAGCTGTAATTGTTATTATAGATGTACACACATTTTGCATCAATGATATGGTTTGATGAAGGAATAAGTGCTGTTTAAAGGAAAGAATAAGGGAGGATTGACGAATAGAGACGGGTGAGAAATTCCAGAAGGAGGTAGTTCGAATTATAAAGAATTTGCTGAAGGAATCAGTTTTATGGAAGAATATATAAATCAGTGGGTTGAGATCTTGTATTTAGAGAGTGAATAGAGGCAAGTAGGATGAGGCGATCGAGGTCGTAGGGAGGCTGTTTTGTTCTAAGGACTTGGAAAAGAAAGACACCAAGGAGATATTTTCCTTGTCGTCGGAAAGTAGGAAAAAGCCACTTCAGCTCGGTATACCAACAATAGACATCAAAGCGCCTAGGAAACCTGAAAATTAATCTTATGAAAGATATAATTTAAAGAATTGATTTAAGAGATAAAATTGTCTTAAGGAAATGCCAGTAAATAAGTAGGATAAATGTATTAATAAAAGCGCTGTTAATATCCTTCTTCAAAGACTCAATAAGGTTTATTGCACTTTTATCGATACAATGAGCCACCCTGATGAGCTATAAAGAGCAAGGCATTAAGGGCTGGTGAGCTACCGGCCTCTCCAACCGCCCATATAAAATTTACCGTAAGTTAACCGTAACAAAATTGGTTTATCGCTCTGTCGATTGGTGAGATTAATTGAATCGAGTTAATTGAATTTGGTAAACTGAACTAATGCAAGATAATTTTAATTTTCAAAACACAGTTCAATGTGTGAATGATGTGTGGATTCGTAATTGATGCTGTAGGCGTGGATTTACTTTGTTCATCTATTTTGATATATCTACCCTATATGTATAGTGATTTATATGAAGGAAATATACTTTTAATCAAAATACCTTTCAAACAATAGTTGTTCAGCATAAGTTCACCTACAAAAAAGCTCAGTTTCATTCTCAACTTACGACAATCGCTCTGCGGACCGTTAAACTTATGAAATGTTCGGTTTTTTCCAGAAAAACCTGCTTGTCCCGAACTTTATACATACTCTGCTGATTTAAATTATTAAAATGAAAGAACTGGTAGAAGGAAACTATGTTTGAGATAAATACGGACGTCGGGTAGCTATTGACACATTTCGTACGCCCACCCTATCGGCTAAGCGAACACGCAAGCCAGAAGTCTTTTGCCATCCTATAGAACGTTCTAGTACCTTCCAGCACTTGTTATTCTTTCCATATTTTATTTATTATTATTATATAAATTATTGGTTAAAATTAGCTGTACTTATTGATTACTTTCAAGAACGAATTAGTTGCTTGTGTTTTGGCAAGGTTTTAATATTGCTGTGTATTGAGGATATGGAAAGCCTATATATTTTGATTGAAAATAATAATTAAATAGGTAATTCAATTTATTATATAAATAAATATTGTAAACTTGAAAAATGGAATTTTTCCGACTTGGGGAAATAAGAGCTAATAGAAAACCTGTAAAGATCTTGGAAATAACCTATGAGGAACCTATATAGGAATTACCATGGGAAACCCAGCCGTTAGGGTTAAAAGTACTGGTAAGATACAAGGTTAAGCAGGATCGGATCTAGGAAGGAAGGAGGGAGGGGATGGGGAAGGGAACAGTTGCCCAAGCGGTAGAATTTAAGATGGCGCCAAATTTCTAGCGGAATTTTATTTAAATATTTGTTAGGGTTAAAAGTACTGGTAAGATACAAGGTTAAGACATCAGCCAAATCATCAGATAAGGCTTGAATTAGCTTAATAAAGTTGCTGGAAGTTGAAGACAATCTATGACAGTGGATGCAGAAAGACAGGACGGAAAAGATCTGGAAGTTGATTGATGCACTGT
Organism: Rhaphigaster nebulosa; assembly: GCA_948150685.1. Classification (NCBI taxonomy): domain Eukaryota; kingdom Metazoa; phylum Arthropoda; class Insecta; order Hemiptera; family Pentatomidae; genus Rhaphigaster; species Rhaphigaster nebulosa. The sequence goes on from OX411307.1 coordinate 19,084,607, forward strand.
CTGTAGCAGGAGACTTGAAGGTGATATCCCTGACTCTATGACAGCGGCTGGCAGAGGAAGGAGATAGCAAGAAGGAGGGCTAGCAATCCGGTAAGTTTCAGTCTCATAATATTCATATGTGTACTTTCCATGTAATATTGTGCTGTAAAACCATTTGTAAATCGAGGGTGTTACGGTAAGGTAAAACGAAATAACCGCCAATTTTTAAAAATTGGATTTTTGCATCATCCAACTCCTTGTTACATTTAAATTGCCGTTTTTCAATCTTTCAACATTTTCTAAGGGTTGGATGACAGAAAAAATAGAGTAAAATGACTGCAATAATTTAAATATATATATATATATATATATATATATATATATATATATATATATATATATATATATATATATACATAAATATAATAAATTGAATTATTAAACTCTATTTAATTATTACTTTCAATCAAAATATACTCCCTTTTCACATCCTCAATACATAGCTAGATTAATTAACACTAGCAACTAATTTCTTCTTAAAAGTATAGCCGGCATTAGGATTTTATTCGTGAGGGAGCAAGCATAATTTTGCAGACGCTTTTTTCACTCCCGCCCCTCCTCAGTCCACACTTCACAGTTTTATAACAGTGTTATAGTTGATATAACGTATTTCGAAATAAATAGCTTCTTCTCATAACTTTAACTCATTTCATTGACTAAATTAAGGTTAAAACTATAAAAAGTAGAAACAAATATTTTTTAGCTGACCTAAAAATAAAATTCCGCTAGAAATTTGGCGCCATCTTAAATTCTACCGCTTGGGCAACTGTTCCCTTCCCCATCCCCTCCCTCCTTCCTTCCTAGATCCGATCCTGCTTAACCTTGTATCTTACCAGTACTTTTAACCCTAACGGCTGGGTTTCCTATGGTAATTCCCATATAGGTTCCTCATAGGTTATTTCCAAGGTCTTTACAGGTTTTCTATTAGCTCTTATTTCCCCAAGTCGGAAAATTCCATTTTTCAAGTTTACAATATTTATTTATATAATAAATTGAATTACCTATTTAATTATTATTTTCAATCAAAATATATAGGCTTTCCATATCCTCAATACACAGCAATATTAAAACCTTGCCAAAACACAAGCAACTAATTCGTTCTTGAAAGTAATCAATAAGTACAGCTAATTTTAACCAATAATTTATATAATAATAATAAATAAAATATGGAAAGAATAACAAGTGCTGGAAGGTACTAGAACTTTCTATAGGATGGCAAAAGACTTCTGGCTTGTGTTTTCGTTTAGCCGATAGGGTGGGCCTACGAAATGTGTCAATACCTACCCGACGTTCGTAATTATCCCAAACTTAGTTTCCTTCTACCAGTTCTTTCATTTTAATAAGTTAAATTAGCAGAGTATAAAGTTCGCGACAAGCAGGTTTTTCTGAAAAAACCGAACATTTCACAAGGTTGATGCTCTGCAGAGCGGTGGTCGTTAGTTGAGAATGTAACTAACTGGCCTTTTTCTGTAGGCGAACTTATACTGAACAACTATTGTTTGAAACGTTTTTGATTAAATGTATATTTCCTGAAAAAATATATCCCACTTACAGCTGATTTTTTTCATGAAATACCGAAAATTTCATTTAAAATTTAAAATTTAAAATTTAAAAATTTCATTTTTCCCTTATCGTTAGTTTTAGCTTAAAATGTAACTGGTCCTTTTTTGTAGGTGATCTAAAGCTGAAACTAATTCCGAAATCCGGATCATCATATTCGGATCCTGAGTGTGAAGGTTGCGAAAAGCAGGTTTTTCTTGAAATGCCGTAAATTTCACAGATATGACGATCCGTTGAACCGTCACCGTCAGTTTTAGCTTAAAATGTAACCACACCTTTTTTGTTGGTGATCATTACATGAACGACATTTGTTGAAAACTTTTTTTGATGAAATGCATATTTCTAGAAAAAATAACACCCACTTACAGCAGGTTTTTTCTTGAAATACCGAAAATTTCAAATGTTTGACGCCCTCCCTGTAGGTCCGTTGCCGTTAGTTTTAGTATAATATGTAACTGGATCTTTTTGTTAGGTGATTTTAGTTTGAATAACTTTTATTTAAGACTAGTTTTGATAAAATGCATATTATCAGAATTAATAAAGCCCACATACAGCAGGCTTTAGCTTGAAATACCGAAAATGTCACAGGTTCGACGCTCCGTAGGTACGTTATCGTTAGTTTTAGCTTAAAAAGGAACTGAACCCGTTTTTAAGGTAATTTTAAGGGAAACAACATTTGTTTATAACTTTTTCCGATAAAGTGAATATTTCCTGAAATAATAAAAATAAACTTAAAAAAAAATTTTTTAAAGTTTATTTTGGCTAAAATTATAACAAAAGTATCTAATTCGATTTTCGGATTATGATATTTGTAATCTACGCAAAAAAACAAGACAAAAAAGAACAGCTATGCGGACCTTACCGCAGAAGTGAGCCAATGTACAATTGTACCCAGTAGCTGATGGATTAATAATATATATCCTTATTCCTCAAAAACTCAATTTTGGATACGATCTGGTTTAGTATACCCGTTCATCATTCCTTAAATCCAAATTGGGTCTCGGTAATTTTTATAAACAGGATCTAACAAATGAACTGTCGTTTCTTTTTAAACCTGGTAACATTCTCATCAAATTTCATTTAAATATATTTATTTTTCTTCAAATTCCATAATGTTCAACAAAGTCGGGCAGACTTATAACTTATGACGCTTGCCTATCATTGGTATAAACATTCAAAACCTGAACCTAAATTTTTGTTATTACATAATCTTTCCCTTATGTCGGCCTATGGGAGGCACACTGCCCCCAAGCTCCTAAAAAAAAAAACCTATTACGATTTATCACAAGCCGATGTCAAACTAGAAGCGAAATGCAAAGAGGACCAGAAAAAAACTGATGCCGCTCTCAGATGAGAGGCTTATTGGGCCGTTGTAGAAATTTCATTTAGCCTGACCCGTAAATCTCGATTGATATCGCATAAATTAAAGAAAAATGCAAAAAATAAAAGGAAAAAGGAAAGTTTAATTCCGGTGACGAATGACGGGAAAAGCGTAACCCTGATTTGTAGCTTGTCAACTTGGACCAGGCTGGCCAACACCTGTTCCTGTCTCCTTTGGCTTGTATCGACAATAAGGTCCTCTTTTATTCAATTTATATCTTTTAGCAATAAATGTATTTATAACAACATTGGTACAAGTTACGGATCTAATACTAATAAACTATCCGAACCAGTGATCATTCATTTTCATTTAATTTTTTTAAAACCTTTATCTTTTTAAACCATTTTATGATCACATGTTCTGGTTTTATAAAAAATGGTCACAAGAATTTCTATCGAAACTAATTTATTTTATTTTTTAAAAAAATTAAAACTAATACATGAAAGGCGTATACTACATTATATATTTTCTTGTTTTCATTGAAATTATATATTGTTATATTGACAATTATTGTATATGAGATATTATATACTTTTTATTTGTTTGCTTTTTTTTATTTAGTTATAACGCAGGTTTAAACAAATTTAAAATAATTGGTAAGAAAATAGTTTAAAGTGAGTAGAGCTGCTGAAGAAGTAAAGTAAATTATATATAGTTCATTATAGCTGTCCTTCGATATGTTGCTCCAGGGCAGTAATTGCTAGTATTTTTAATTTTTGGTTTATTGTGAGTCTCGGTTAACGATTTGCTCTTCGCCAGATATTTCCCACTTCTAGAGTAAGACTTAATGATATATTTTTAAAGACTTATTTACATCTTAATAACCAACATTTAAAATCCATGTAAAGAATATTTATTATTATAAATTTGTTTATGTGCCCCTTTTCGTCGGTTTCTCTTATGACTCCAACCTAAATGCTGAACACGGAGGATGACAACAACGGAAGATAAAGCCGGACAATTACGTGCCTTAAACTATGGCTGCTATCTGGTAGAATAGTTGCCGACCATTCCTAGTTCCATATTTGCTCGCCTATTCAAGAACTGCATTCCTAAGTTGTTTCCTATGGTTGCATTCCTCAGCAGCCCTGTTTTAGTCTGGCCTCCTTTGTGCCGATTGCTCAATACGGCGAATCTCTGGGAAATAATTCAATAATATTGGCTATGCTTTCTTATAAACATAGATCGTTTACGTTGTAGGCTAAGTGAACATCATTATTTTCTGTTTATTAAGTGTTCAGATTAGAAAATATTCCAGTGATAACTACTTCATTATGAAGAATCCATTTGATATTGCAAGATTATTATTAATTAATATCTTCAATGATTGATATTTACGATGATATTTACTGTTTAATAATAATAAAATAATATTGTATTACTGTCATCCAGTCCGAAATCCGGTATGTTTAAAAAAATTGACTTTTCTCAACCATTTATTGTGAAAGTATTTTTCGTTTTTTTTTTTTTTTTTTTTATTGTAAATATTTTTCATAAATAAGCGAATGGTTAATGGTATTTTCTGTCATACTGTTGCACTATATTTGCTGTAGTTATAAAATTACTGCAGGAATCAAATTACTACCAGATTATTATCGAAGTTACAAATTTTGGAAGAAACAAACTGACTTCCGGCTCAACTTCTTTTCAAAATGTTTAAATAGTCCCGGGAATGGAACCAGTAGCTACGTGATTCGCATTGAGTGGTTATTCATGGATACGGTCTATTGGTCAGTTAATTGATGTTACTAGATAGATTATGAGACAACCGGAGAAGTACAGGATATGCCTAAAACCACTGAAATGATGCCTTTATACTTAGTCAAACCATAGTTCGGCCTGACCAAGAAGTGTAAATCAAGGATAGCAAACATTGTTGATAACAAGCTGAAGATGCCGAAGTCAGAAAATAAGTCTTGGTGACCTAAGCCCGATAGAAGCCTGCCCTATAAGCCCACTCGGGATAGGACTTAGAGGCAAACAGAGCGGGACTTTACCTACAACGAAATCTCCTTGCTCTGTGCTGAATGGGTTTCAAAATTCTGGAGTTTTTCAAGGGAAATGTACGATAAAATAAAATTAATGCTAATACACCAACAAATCTAATCATTACATCCATTAATATTCAAATTTGACTTTTATACGAGCACGGATTATGTAATAATCCTAGTTACAAAATATTTGATTCTACAGGCTAACTTAATCGAACCTGTAGAATCAAAGGTCTACCTACCTTTTTTTTATTTATTTTTTATTCCCCCTTCCTAGCCATTTCTGGCATACGGGGTTCAGGAGCATTGAGGAGGATTGATTTCTGTAAACTAAAGATTATATTTTTAAAAGGATAAAAGCTGACACAATAAGTTAGTATTTTCTGCCCTGTTCAAAAAGTGGTTGAGTAAAAACATATAACCGTTAAACTATAAAGTTTTATTCTGGAAATTGATATTGTACAGCCAGTACATTTTTTTTTATTATATTATTATTTACTTTTTTTTTTTTGGACGTAATTACTACACAATACTATACCATTGAAACCATAAGGAAGATCTGGTAACATAAGCGACCATGTTTAACATCCGTTCAGCAAACCAGCGATGTCTTAGACAAATGATTCAGTTCATTGAGCTACCGTTCTTCTTTGTGGAATCACAGTTCATTCACTGGGTGAGTGGAAATGCCAATGATATCGAATTCAATCCGATACAAATCGAAAGGGGGGCATCGATTTTGAAAGGATTTATTATTATGAGTATCGATACTTCCACTCTGTTACGGAATCACATTTCGGAATCCGCATTGGACTTACAATAAAAAAAACAACAACATTAAGCAGCAGCTCGTCTTTAAGCAATCTATTTGGCATTATTTGAAATTATTATAACTTTATTGACTAAATAAACAACTTATTTTTCGTGCATGTTTGGATCATGCAAATTCTGATAATGATTTAGTCATAACAAAAAAATAAACAGAATTACTTTAATTACAGTTTTGATAACTGGCTTACAGTCTTATTGTCAATATTCTTTTATTCTTTTCGTTTGGTTTTTAATATTAAAATTGTATTGTTAATTAAAATATTGATAAGCAGTAAATTGAAACTTGATGTTGAGTCACTCAATGCATTAATTCATTCGTTAACCAAATTGTAAATTCACAATTGTTAGAGTATTCTGTTGGCCCTAAAGAAGATTCTAAGAAGCCAGGTTTAATAATTTCGCACCCATTGACTTTGAGCATAAAGCCTCTATTGTATTTCCGTCTTCTCAATTTCCTCTTATTTTAACTAAGCCAAACGGGGCCTCCTTTTGTCATATCATACTTTCAGTAATTAGGTAGTGTTAGTGATTTTAAGTTGCATAAATTTGAACTGTTTAACCGTCTCTTGCTAATGTGAGATATATATATATATATATATATATTTAATTTGAGGAAGAAATAGTTGTATGCTTAATATATTTGGTTGGTTTTCAAACAAAGCAAAATGTTAGAATAGTCTATAAATACTGAATTCATCACGAGTTCCTTAGCATTGCTTGAATTTGTTTCGGGGTACGATCAGAAAAAAAAACCCTATCAGTTTGTCAATTATTTTCTTTTCATAAATGCTTCATATTCACCGCAATAGTTCCTGGTTTATCTTTATTGCAGGTTTCTAACAATTACTTATGAATAAGAAGAATGAGAAAGAATGATTATTTTCTTATGGAGAAGTAATGGTTTAAATTTTATTTTCCGTACTAAATCATTTTTATCACAGTGTAATGGTCATTTTCCGCGGTCATTTTTCATGATTAAGATTATCAGTTGGTTGGAAATTCTTTACGATCATAATCTATTTATTTATGGAAACCAAACTTGTTTTATTATAAATAAATAAATAAATATATATATATATATATATATATATATATATATATATATATATATATATATTGGTCAAAATAAGTATTCGTACATTTTTGGGGCAAAAGTATGCATTATTTTTTACAGATGAAAGAAATTAGAAACCCGTACAACCTAGTTAACAACAAAAATTGAACAATTCATCTTTTCAACTAGAACCTAATTTTTCCGGTTTACGACATATTTTAGGGGAAGTGGGTTGTAAACCTAATTAACAATAAAAATTGAAAATATATCATGCAAATAAAGTATTCATGCAGAAACAGTTGTGAAAATAACCTGTTAGTTTGTTCTCAGCTCATGTTTTTCACTTAATACATAGAGAAATCGAAATAATTAAGTTCTACCTGAAAAGACAATTTGTTATTTTCACGACAACTCTTACTGTATAGATACTTTTTTTGCACGATATATTTTCGTTGTTAATTAGGCCATTTCTCTATAATGTATACTATATAAAACTAACCATTTCCATAAATTGGGCCGTAAATCGAAATGGTTAAGTTCTACCTGAAAAGATAAATTATTCAATTTTTGTTGTACGGGTTTATAATTTCCTTCACCTGTAAAAATTAATGTGGAAGGTTTTTTTTTTTTATCATATCCATCAGTTAATTTATTAAACTCAATTAAGCTCAATAAATTATTAAACATATATTTAGCCGAAAAATTAAGTGTACGAATACTTATATTGGCCACTAAAAATTACAATCTATATTTTTTTCGCTGACAAAAGAATATTGTTAGCGGAATATTATTATTTGCAAATACGGCAAATATTATTTGCATTAAAACTAACTGATTTATACTGTAAATTAAATTTTGCCTTTTTTACATGAAGTATTGCTGACTTTAAAAAAGTTCTCTCCAAATAACTAATATTTTTATATGTCAAAAAAATATATTTGTAGATAGATAAAAGTTGGCAAATAATATTGATATAACACAGACTACTTAAAAAGACTGTTTTAAAAACCTGCATATTCTTTTAGATATAAATGGTAAGGCTTCATTTTTAAATATTAAATTTTTCTTGCCACCTTCAGTTATAAATTTATATATGTATATATACAATTAAAATTATGAATTACCATAACAAGTAAAGAATAAGCTTAAGTAATACATCTACTTGAAAGTACCGTGGAGGTTGTCTTGTATGAGGGGTCTGAGGTAGATAGGTCGATTGGGCGAGAGTCTTGAAGCGCAAGGCCATTTCTTTTTGATCAAAACGTTGAGGATTTGATTACCGTCTTTGTGTGATGAACTTATTTTGTTGCGATCACACGGTCAAGTTGGCAACTTCTAGCTTTATTTTTTAAAAAAAAAGGGGCACACTTTGAAAATTTTAAATATTTGCTTTTTATTATGTATTATTAAGATAGTTAAAAAAACTGAAAAATAATTTTATTTATATAGCAATAACACCCTTATAAATTTTTACTTTCTTCTGTTTTCTTTTTTTATCGTCAACGTTTAGGACCATTTTGTCCGTTTTCAAGCGTTTTACTTTTCATCTATATTTACGTTTAAAAATTAGTCTCAATTATTTTTATTATTATAAGTCTAAAATTATTTTACAAATTTTGTTTCTTTTAAATCATCAAAAATTATACTAAACAAATGAGAAATAGCCAAAAAATAATGTCTTACTCGTCTTTATTATTTTGAATTACATATATATGAATGACAAAATAGAAAAAGAGAACAAAAAAAATGTAATATATAAAATAAAATGCGCACAATGTCCCGATTATTACATAATTACATAAGTGAAATATCTCAAAATTAAAAAAAAATAGAATAAAGCAACACAAATTCAAAATAAATAATCCAAAATATATTAAAACAACAGCTCTTGCAAGACATATTATAATGAAAAATTATAAATTTGATTTCAATAAGATAAGAATCTTGAAATAAGCTAGTAACAATATAATTAGAAAACATGCCAAATCAATTGATATCACCAAAAATATTAACAATGTTAACCAAACCCGCGACTTATCTTTCCCCACTCCTAAAGTCGTAGAGTCATGTTTCAATAAGCACATCAGACGAATTTAATGACTAAATAAGGGTAATTATATAACATTACAGCAATAAATTTAAATAGATTAATTGTTTCTGTGATATTTTACTATATGAAAAATAAAACAAAATTGAAGAAATTGATACAATGTTGACTTTTGTTTTTCATATATCAATAAAATGAAGTACGTTTTACATGCTAGCTACTCTTTAAATGTAAAAATTGTTTAATAATTATATAACAAAATATATTACCTTACAAGATAAATGTAAATAAAAATCGACTAAACAAATATGTTCTTTCAGACTTTTTTTTTTTTTTTTTTTTCCTGATTTGGCTTAAGACTTCCATTGAAGTCCTATACAGCCCGTAGTATTATCATGTGAGTTTATGGAGGGTAATGTAATTGGTTTTTAGAATTCTATTCTACTTTCTTCTATGAACCGACATAAAGATTGTATGTTCCCATCCAGGTTTGCAACTTTTTGGAGAAATGTATTGTGGTTTCGTATATCAGGGTATTTTATCCGATAACTGTGGTATTTGCTGCATTTAACGATAACATGTATTGGGTCTTCGATGGTGTTACATTTGGAGCATTTGTCATTCTTATTAACTTTAATTAGTGTTAATCCGCGATTCGTTCGGCCATGGTTGATTCTTAGTCTAGTCAATAATGATATTTCTTTTCTGTTCAGCATAGATATGGGAGAACTATGGTTGAAGATTGACATTAGGGTGGATAATATAATGATCCTTGCCTTTCGATCTTGATTCCCAGGTATATCTTTCTTGCCATTCGATAATATGTTGTTTTTTAAACCACCTGACTAGTTCAGGTAGAGGTAGCTTAGCGTTTTTTGCACTTTCTGTTCCCTGCTTTGCCAGCTTGTCAGCCCGTTCATTCCCATAGAGACCAGCATGCCCTGGTACCCATTGGACCTTGAATCTGTTATTTGTTGTGCAATGGACCTCCTGTATTATGTTGTTGATTAAATATGATGGGATTTGTTGTCTGTGGATGTTTTGGAGAGAGTTACATACGGATGCAGAATCTGTTAAAATGATTACTTTTTTATTTTTGTACAGTCTATTGGCTAATTTAAAAGCCTCGGTGACAGCGTATAATTCAGCACTATAAATTCTAAATTTTTCGAGAGATTCATAGATGTTTCTTGTTTAGAATGGGCATCGTATATCCCTACTGCAACCTTGTTTTTATCTTTAGACGCGTCAGTATATATTTTATGATGATGTTTGAACTTTTCTGACAAAGTTTCTATGGTTTTCTGTCTTAGAACTGTTGCTGGGTAATGTGGTTTGGGCAAGTCTGTTTGATGTAGTTTGGAATTGGTTTTAATAACGATTTGTGACTTTGGAATGGGGGTGCATAGGCCGAGTGGTCCGGCAGAGGTAGCGAGTGAGTTAAATGAGTGTCTCATTTGTTGAACTATATTTCCTGCTTTTGGGATGTATAGGGTGCCCTTCCGGATAGATTCATATAGAGGATGGGTACTGTTAGATGCTACTTTTAGAAGAAATTTTTTTGTTATCCACTCCCTTCTCAAATAAAGAGGCATTTCACCTGCTTCGGCTTGTAGAGCATTTACAGGGCTTCTGCGAAACGCTCCTAAACATATCCTTAGAGCATTATTTTGAATTGTATCTAGTTTTTTAATTAGTGGAGAGTTAGACTCATTGTATATTATGGATGCGTAGTCCATTATTGATCTGACCATAGTTTTATAAATGGTAAGTAAATTGTGGGGGTGTGCTCCCCAGGTAACTCCTGCTATTAATTTTATTATGTTTAAGCTATTGGCTGCTTTGTTGTATGTGTGTTTTAAACGAAAGTTTGGTGTCAAGGTATACTCCTAAGAATTTTACAGTATTGGTGACTTCTATTACTCCTCTGTTTGTGGGAATGATTAATTGTGCTAGATTTAGTTTTCTTTTTTTTGTAAAGGAGATAATTTTGCATTTTGATATGTTTATTTGAACATTAAGTGCATGAAGCTTTTCTTCTAATGTATTAAATCCTTTTTTCAGTATATGACATCCTTCAGATATATTTGAACAAGTTGTATAGAGTATTAAATCGTCAGCATACTGTAGAATTTTGCATTTATCAGGGAGGAACTTCGTTATCATGTGTGTGTAAATATTGAATAAAATGGGACTTAAAGGATCTCCCTAGGGCAAGCCTGTCTGTGAATGAACTTTGACCTCTCCCTCGGATGTTCGTAAGTAGTATGTTCTAAATGATAGGTAATTAATAATCCACTTTATCATTACTACCTGGAGATCAATATCTATTAAGATTTCTTTTCACTTTGTTATGTTAACTTTGTTATAAGCGTCTTGGAGGTCCAGGGAAATCGCTAGGAGAATATTTTTGCTATTATATGTTTTGTATATTTCATTTATAAAAAACATGATGCTGTCGGACGTTGAACGTTTTTTTTGAAAGCCAAAACTGTTCTGACTTATTATATGATTATTTTCAAGAAACCACTCTAGTCTATGTTTAACGATAATGTTAAATGTCTTAGCTAAGCAGGAGATGAGGGCGATGGGTCTCGAGCTGGATAGAAGGGAAGGGTCTCTGCCAGGTTTGAGAATAGGAATTATTAGAACCTGTCTCCAATCAGGAGGGACATTTGATGTTTCCCAAATATCATTGAATGCTCTGAGTAGCTTAAGCTTCAGAAATCTAGGTAGAAGAGCCATCATCTCATAATTGATTTCATCTAGACCAGGGGCTGTGGATTGTTTGCCTTGTAGAGCGGCATCCAGCTCTGATTCATTAAATTTACAAGCAACTGGATGAGCTGAGGTGTATTCATTTTTAGGTAGATCTATGTTTGCCAGAATGTGTGGTGGCATAGGCATCGAGTTGTCTCCAATCTGCTTGAGGAAGTCTTCGGCTTTGGCTTTACATGAGGTAATAGGGTTTGTCGATGAGGAATACTTTTTACCCTGAAAACATCGAACTTTGTTCCACATCGATCGATAGTTGCCAGGATCGATTTTGCCTGCAAAATCGTTCTTCCAGCTATCCCTCTTCGCCTTTGCTATAAGCTTTTTAACCTTGTTTATGTTTGTTCTCATTGTCTTATAGTTCTCAATGTTCATGTTTTTCGATAATTTTTTATTGATGTGGTCTTTTGTTTGTACGCTGCCTCCAAGGCCTCATTCAACCAAGGTTTTGGGAAAAAATTTTTGCACGGATTTTGTTTTGTTCGAGGAATTGCCATCTCTCCTGCCTGATTAATAAGCGTCGTTAAATTTTTAATGTTATTCTCCACGTGGAAATTTGAACTATCAAGTTGTGTTATATATAAATCACGATTAATTTTCTTGAAACTCCTTCTAGCTTGTACCATGCCAGTGAAAGAACAGGAAGAGAAGGAGATGGTCATTATTAGGTGGTCGCTACCAAGATTTTTATCAGTTATTGACCATAAAAGTCTATGAGATAATTCCAGAGTTACAAAAGTAAGATCTGTGATAGAAGTTTTATGACCTGGACTTCCAAGGCGTGTGGCTTTACCAAATTCATTTAGTAATACAATGGGCTGTTGAGAAAGTTGTTCGATTATTATATTGCCTCTTGAGGAGTCCCGTGAACTACCATAGAATTTGGAGTCAGCGTTAAAATCCCCTCCTATAATTACACAGCAGTTACTTAGCTTTTCAGGAATCGAGAAAATTTTCGCAAAGTGGGAGATGTTTGGTCTGGCAGAGGGAGGAATATATACAGAAATGAAGCAGATTTTCGGATCTAAGTTTGTTGATTGGTTAGCAAGTACTTCTATAGGGCCTGTATTGTCTATTGTGATTTTTTCGTATTCTATTGAGTTGTGAATGATAATTCCTACACCACCATAATTATCTTTCCTATACTTTTTTATCACTGAGTAATTTTTAGATTCATATATATTTGTTTTGTTGAACCACGTTTCCTGAAGAAGAGCTACATGCACCTGGTTTATATTCATGTAATTGATAAGTTCTTGAAATTTATTATTAATACTCCGGCAGTTGAATTGGATGATTTTTAAATTGTTGACACGTTTGAAAAGTTTTGGTCTTGACATAGTAGAAATTGTTGTGATATAGATTTATATATATTAAATTTTGAAATATTAAGTGTAAACTAGTGAATGCCTAATTATTTAAGTTGGAAATACTACTCCATGCTATGTGTTCTTGTTTCTCCATATGGTGATAGACTGTTTATGATTTGTTTGTTGTCCTGAACAAAATTATAAAATGATTGACCGATTATATTGACAGTTTCCTTTTCATCTGCTGAGTTCCTTATTTTCAAAATTAAAGAATTGAGGAACTGTATATATTTTGAATCTGGTGTGCTTTTGTGTGGGTTACTATAAGTGAAACTTTTTGGAATGGTATGAATTGGATGAGATGCCTCGGAGATGGGAGGAGGGGGTAAGTCCCAGAAGTGGTCAGAGGATAGTCCAGTACGCGGTCTTTTAATTGATCTATCCCTGTGATTTTGAGCTGAGAAATTTGTTAAAGCTCGAATCTGATTGATATTTTGTACGTTGTAAGGATTTTGTGACTCTGTATGGTGTAATTCCGGGAAATCGAGAGGGGAGAACCTATTAAAAGTGGCTATTGGCTGTATTAGCTTAGCCGCTTCTCTGTAATTAATGGGCTGTGTTGCCATTACTTGTTTAATCTTTTCTTGACGTTTTCTTTCTGAACAGGCTTTATCTGTTGGCAAATGCTGAAGTTTGCAGTGTATGCATTTGGTAGTGTTCCCACACTCGTTAGTTTGGAGAGTAATGTCTCCACAATTGCTACATTTAGTTTTACCCCTGCATTTATCTTTTAAATGACCATAATTTAAACAGTTTCCGCAAAAGAGAGGCCTAAAAATATATGGCTGAACTTTACGCGGAGCTAGGTAAAGGGTGACGTTTTCAGGTAGGCGCTGAGAGTGAAAAGTTATTTGTACGGAAGGTGTTGGTAATTTTAAAACCTCCTCTGTCTTGACTTCTCGGCGATATAAACGACCTGTGTATTGTTTCGGAATGAAAGCTTTAAGATTTTTAGTTTTGATAAAGCAGTTAGATAAAAATCGATTAGCGTACTCGTAAGTTTTAAAATTAATTTCAATTTGATTATTATTTTTCCTCCTAACAGAAATTACTTCTGAATTGCTGAAACCCAAAAGCTTTGCAATTTTCATGTCATGAAATATTTCCAGTTTATTGTCGTCGTCTTTCTCAATAATGACAATAAAAGGGGCTCGAAAGTTTCTCAAGAATTTTGGTGAGTTTTCAAAATGTTTTGTTGGTCTATTTTCTACTGAAATTTCATTTTCTTTTTTATTTGATATGGGATCAGGGGGTTTTTTGTCCCCTGGATCGTCAAGGGCCATGCTTCGGGAGCCGTTTACGCGATTCCACCAGCACGTATTAGTTTAAAAAGAAATTAAGTAATAAAAGAAAAAAAAAATCAATGAAAAGGTGATAATTAGTACAAATTAACAGCAGACGCAAATAAGCCAGCTGAGTAAAATAATGGTTAGTAATAATATTGGACAGGACTGGCCTGATAATCCCAGCGAGCTGTAGAGGATTAAGCGATGTGCACTCGACCACTGTCAACTCACTACTCTCTTTCAGACTTGAGAATGGCCCAAGCTGGCCGAAACGTCGAAATGTTATAAAATAAAATACTTGGTGACCGAATGGCCTTTTTGCTTTATTTACTAATTAATATTGTTGTAAATTTTAAAAAAGATATACAGAAAATTGGACATAATAAATAAAATTAATAGTTAATATATAGTCTAATTAAAACTAGATATAAAAACAGAGGCGTAACTAGGGTAGCAGTCGCTCCGGGCGCCACTTAAAAAGGGGCGCAGGGGCGCCAAAATTTCAAATAATAATTTTTTTCTTCTTTTTTAGGCTCCAATAAGAAATTTTTTTTTAAATTGGATTTCAGTCAAACATACATTTAAATTAGTAATCATGAAATAATTTATATAATAAGCAGATAGGTTCGTAAGATACCGATCGAAACAAGTGAAATATCGATTCTTTCCTTTCAATACCATGTAGTTTTGGTATCGATACCACAGATTAAATATTTCTTGTGATATCATTGTGTTATCGAATATTTCGTTCAAGTCCTTGAATGAGTGCAGGTATCAATACTTTGTCAGTATTGAATTTCCCTAGAAGCAGATAGCCTGGAATTGTGGCAGGGGGCAGCAGAGCCGGAACTAGGATTTTCCAGGAGGCCTAGCTGAATTTTGCCGCCCTTTTATCCATCCTCTCTCTCTCAAAAAAATCTTGAAGTTTGCCATGGGCGCCAGTTGATCAAGCTACGCCACTATGTAAAGACAACAATAAGAGCTATGGAAAATTAGCCATAATACAAAACAGACAATATAAGTTAGTAGGGCAACAATCTTTAAACATTCTATGGAAGACAGATGTCCACGGAAATAAGTTAAATGTTTGAATTTTAGATTGCTTTTCATTAATTGTCGGAACTTGAATAAATTCATAATCTTATATTAATGTCAAGTTTCATAAAGTTTTGTTAAAAAGTGACAAAGTATAGGTGATTTTGAAGGAAAAAGACAAATAATGTATATTAACTACGGTATAATTCAAATTAATAAAAACCAGTAAGAATATATTTATTATTTGGTTGGTTATTTCTCGTTTGTTTAGTATATTTTTTGATGATCTAAAAGAAACAAAATTTGTAAAATAATTGAAATTTGATATAACAAAAGAATCCTTCTAGTTATTTGGAAACTGCCTGCTTTAGGCTCTTTCCACTTACTTAGCCGGAGTAATATAACCACAAAAGATGAAGGCGTCTCTATATACCTTTGAAGGGTAATTCCCGTCTTATTTTTGAGTTAGTACCATGTAGGTTTAGAGTAAGTAAAGTGAGCGTTCGTAAACTCATTCACCGTCATAATTTCATTTGCGTGAATAGCAATGCCACTACCGAGGTGCTCGACAACCTGTTTCGGAGAAAACAATGTGCTTTCTATAAAGAGTTGGTGTTACTCTTTACCCTACATTGGAACTGAGATATTCTCGATCTCACTCTAATAAGATTGCCTAATATTAAAAATACAATATTTCAATTTATGGCGTGTTTTTAATGTTAATATAGTGAATAATATAAAGTAACGAAAACTAAATAAGCTAAAACAATGTGATTTTATGGCTTAAATGGTTTATATTATCTTTTGTTAACCAGAAGCGGGATGTGGCCCCCTCTAGGCTGACGGGCCTCACACTCGGGAAAGGGATCTTGGGTGGTGCTACTCACCTATTTTTGGACGGTCGCTCATCCGAGTAGAGTCCAACGCTGCGCTATAAGAATGCTATGAACCATTTCTATGTCTTTCCTCGCATCTTCACCGGAATAAGAAACAGTATTGATGATATGAATGTTAGGCCGGAAGGAATAGGTTTCCTAGATCGTTTCAGCTGACATACTACAAACGATATTGTCCAAAATAAACCTTGGTGTATAACCACCAATGCCCTCTTTTCGAGATGAAGCAATGCTTCGTCCAACTTATTCAAGTTCTTTTAGAACTGAATCTGAATAAGTTCTTTATTTTTTAATCTGTTTTTGTATTATCTTTCAAATACATGGTTAGGAACAATGAAGGCGATTTACAGTAAGGGGAAAAAGTATTTGAGGGCATCATTTTTTAAAAATAAATACTACAATGAATTACATTTTTCAATTATTTTAAAACCAATGCTCGTGCCTCTAACCTATGCTGTTATACACGGCAACTAAAAATGTAATCGATTAAATAAAAAAAAAGAAATATATATATATATATATATATATATATATATATATATACGCTCCATTTTTTTTAAACAATATATAAAATTTAAAATGAAACTTAACTCTAATAAATTTAGAAATGACCGAGAATCGTTTTCTGAAGAGGAAAAAATATTTGAACTCACGCCAGAATTTTCAGTTACAGAAACTTTTTACATATAATAATATTAAAAAACATAAATTCAATATTTATAATAATTAATCAAATATAGATTAATAATGGACCACTATAAATCTCCAAAACAATTGTATTATTAAAATTCCACATTGCTATTTAAACATTATAAAAAATAATGTGATATTTCGATCTTTTCAATGTTGGCCTTTTTAGTTTTAGTTTATTTATATATATATATATATATATATATATATATATATATATATATATATATATATATATATATATACATATATATAAAATGAGTACACCATAGTATAAATTAATATGTTCAACTTTTGGGAAGTATCTGTTTGAACTTGTGGGTTATCCCTTATTCCCTGCCTGATATTCAGATGTGAAATTGCCCCTAAAGTGCTGCGATCTCTTAAAAAAAATCTTACTAAAGTTCGGTACATTTAACCTTAAACACCCCACCTAATTTTTTGGTGATTTTTGCGTAGTACTCATTACACTGTTAATTATTTATTATTATTAATATTGTTATTATTATATCTTTCGAAACAAAATTATAAAGAGGGGATAAAAAAAAAAATATACCTCAATTTAGATGTAGGGAATGATTACTTCACTCAGATACTTGCGCACCCCACCTAAATTGTTTTGTGATTTGTGATTTTTACTGCTTTTCTTCATTCAATTGAAAAATTGATGCAATATTATTAAATGACTAACAACAAATTTTTAAATTATTTGTTATTACAAAAATACAACAAATTTAGCAGTATTGGAGGCAAATTTCAAATTATAAAATTGTTTGAGAAACATCCCGTTTTGTGATAAAAATAATTTTGTTTTTACCAGTTATAAATCAGCTCATTGATTAATGTAACAGATGCTACCAATGCCGACAAATTTGGTTTTTCGGGCTAATATAATTAATAAAAAACTACATGTTTTAATAAGAAGCACTGAACTGGATGATTTATTGATAAAAATTAGATAAACCTAGACGTAGATGGGAGTTCAGCGTTAGGTCTCGTCTTACAAATTTATGTTTTCATCTATTTTACTAACAGGTTATTTATCGATGCTTAAGGTACCATATCCCCTTTGACATAGTACTCAGGGTTCCATCAGAGGATTTAACCCGCACTCAAGGTTGATAAGCAGCGATTACCAATGGCGCATCAGGGGACGACGATACCCCTCCGAATGACGCTGAGACTTTGCATCTCTCATGCAAGATTGCCACCAGAGGCGACCGGATTGCATCTGTTGCAGACAAGAGCTAATTTCAAACGAGATCTGTCGAGACATTTCACGGGCGCTGTCGGGCTCCCTGCCAACAGCCGCTATTCGACCTTTCCGTTGAATAATGAATAATAGCCGGGAGAAAAGTCAGAGGGTCAGAAAAAAAAAAAATAAAAGAAGAAAAAAAAACAAGAAACTAACGGGTGTCTGATCTCTCATTACATCGGTGATGGACACACCGTAAAATTATAATGGCGATGAGTCCACGTCTTGAATATTCAATCACATTATGGTAAATTACTTAGATTTATAAACGAAAACTCTATTTGGAGTTCATAATTAAACATTTAAATGTGAATACAAATACATCAACTTATTCTTAAATAATAAACTCTTAAATAAATCAACTTAAATAATTACAATACAATTGATAACTATCAATATTTTGTCAAAAGACAAAAGAATTAAAATATATTTAAAAATAAAGCCCTATTTATTTGTCATTTTCAAGTACATTAAAATGTATAACAAGCGAAATTCTCCATTGATAAGACTCGAGACTGTTAAGCAATAGACAATATCAATGTTTGGATATCCCGAGGGCATCTTCTTTTCAGACGCCTCAGAGTATTATCGGGTATTGATTGTTGAAGTTAGAGACCCTTGAGTTATGTATATGAGGATTTCATATAATCGCTAGTCCTAGGTCCTAGATCTACAATGATTAGAGGAGTGTTGTTTTAGGATCGGGAGCGGATCCAGGAAGAGAGGGGAGTGAGTGACCGCCAAGGTCCCCGCCCCATAAAAAAAAAAAAAAAAAATGGCTTATTCATAACATACAAAAAATAAAATAACATAAAATAAAAATAATAAAAATAACATAAATAAACAAAAATTAAATAATAGAATTATAAAATATACACCAAATGAGTTTATTTGGTAGAACCTAACACCTCTCTGATCACGGAGCCCTACGCTATATAAAAATTAAATGAATGAATTATAGAACAGGATGATTTTTTAGTTTATATTTGAGATTGCCCGATGGATCCCGCACCATATAAAATTAAATGAGTTAAAATCGCAGTACCCCCTAAATTTCTCGGTAGTTCCTCTACCCTAACAATGGGAAACGTCACATGTTGTATCGCCAAGGGCTCCGTTAAGTATACTCTTGTACAGGATGTTGCGATTTTTGTGACAAAATGTAATTTGATTGGATTCGTCGGAAAAATCCGAAATTAATATTATTGATTATGAAATAAAAACAAATATTTTTTTATGCTTGATATAATACATCTTTAGAAGTTTGATAATTATGTTGTAAATCATGAGATATTGTGGATGTTTATAGCCGTAATTTTCACAACTTCGATATCTCAGATGTGCTAAATACTATGATTAGTGATGAAAGAGTGAATTTACAAGATAATCGAATTCAACTTAATTTTGTATTGAAAGACACTGGAAGTGCATGCTTTATGCACATATACGAATTAAGTTTTTCTTGAATACGAAAATAACAATTTTTATTTCAAGTACCGAATTCTACGTTACAGGAACTGATGTATATAGGATGTCCCAGGAGGAAATGTCAGTAATTGAGGCAGGGGTATTGAGGCAGGGGTATTGAGGCAGGGGTATTCTATCAAAAATGTAGTTTATGGCCGCCAACTACACCTTCTTACCTCAATCCGTTTTCGAGATACGATTAAAAGTCCAAATTTCTCTTCTATAAGTGAACATTTCTCAACTTTTGTCTCGATTTTTGGAATCTACGATGAATTTCCTATAAGATAGCAACCAATTTGTTGATAAATATTGCTTCGTCAGGATATCATAGCAGCCAAAGCAAAGTATACATGTAAGACAAAAGTATTTACATATTTATGTAGTATACATATTTTAAAAAAAAAATACCAAAAAAATACAATTAATGATATTTATTCAACAACCACCGAAGATAGGCCCATCCCAAAACATTATGTCTTGATTCCATATTACGGCCCTACATCTACCAAAGTCGGAAATGAATTGAAAAAAACTAGGATTAAAACCTGCATTTAAAATAGGAAAAAACCCTATCTTCATATCTTTCTTCTCCTAAAGACAAAATAGACCCTTTCCATAAAAGCAGAGTATATGAACTAAATTGTAATGATTCTGCAGCCAAATAAACGGGAAAAAAATGGAAGATTGCTAAATCAGAGATTAAAGGAACATATATGTGCATGTAATAATAAGACAGAGAATTCCAACTTTGCAATTCATTTAAATGAAAAACCCCACAAATTCATCAAAGACTCGGCAGTTAAATTAATACATCACGTTAAAAACAGCCTCAAATTAAATATATATGAAGCACTTGAAATAATAAAATCCTTCAAATCCAATACAGATTTTTGCTTAAATGATCAAATAAATATCTCCAATAGTCCAATCTTAAATTTATTCCCATCTATAACAGATAAACCAATTACTCACCGGCAATACTGGAAAAACCCTGAACCTTAAACCGTTTACCTATAACCATCCCATCTTTTTTTCATTGTTAGTTCATTTTGAGAAGAAACCAGTACAAACTCTTCTGTTTGATATAATCCATTTAAAACTTGGTGAATACCAACATATATTTGATTTCTTGTCTTAATTAAATTCATAATTCATAAATGTTTTATAATACTGATTTATATTACATCTAATTTAATATGTATAATAATACCAAACTACATTTCGAATTGCTTATTTTTGAATTTTTTGTGTGTTTTTAGAACTGAAGATGAATGTATAACATTCGAAACTAGTTTTCAATAAAACAAAATTATAGAAGTGGCAAATAATTTATCAATCCCTAATGTTATCCTTCCTACTGTTCTGTACGGGTGTGAAACATGACCGCTAAACTTGAAGGAAGAACGTCTTATGGTCTTCGATAATAAGGTATTGCATAAAATATTTGTGTCCGAAAAATGAGTCCATGAGGAGAATTAAGGAGATTATACTAAGCGGAACTGCGGAGTGTGCACCCTGTTAATATAATCCAAGTGATATCATCGCCTCGGTTGAAATGGGCTAATAAAGTTGTTGGGCTCATTAACGAACGAATCCCTAAAAAGTTAATTAATGCTGAGCCTGCTGGTAATCATCCGAGGGGTATACCGAAACGTAGGTAGAATGATTGCATTAAGGGTGATCTTAAGGATTTCGATTTCGACGGTAGTCGGTGGACCGAGGTCTGTACAGTGATTGGTGGTATCGGCATCGAACCTTCGGTTTCACTAAGCCTGATTTTATTTAATATATATATATTTATAATATATAGAATGTTTTCAAATGAAATGAGGTCACCTTGATTTTTTTTTTTATAAGAATAACTGAATTGTGCAATTAGTTATATTCATATATTTATATTTATATTTATATTCTCCAAGTTAAAAAACTGTTAAAATGAATGGGATCCATAGGGGTGGGGAGGCCGGGGGCCTTTCAAAGTTTTATCTCGATAGGAGATAAAAGTTGGCTCTGGCATTATGGAGTTTTCTTCTAACTTGATCTATCATTTCCAGCCACTTATCACTTATCTTATACGCGAAACTAGCGTCTTCAATCATAATTTAACAAACAACTTTTCATGTATTCGCCTTTGTACTGAATGGCAGTTTCTAACAGTTTACCAATTTTTTTAGTTATCTGGAATCTGGCTTGATGAGGGAAGGTGTTTTGATTCTCAGAAAGTAGTTAATTTTGCCAACATTGCATTTCCTACATGCTATAATATAGGAGTCATTTTAATTTTTTATATATCCTTACGTTTTTAAGATTAAATAAAAATATAATATGGACAGATGTATAGGAGCCGTATTGAGCTGCCAAATTATGTTAAAATCTACCAAGCCAGCCAAGATGCTAATAAATAAACGAAGTAATAATAATAAATTAATCGATAATCATTAACGATATCAATATATAGTAATATAATTTATTTATAAGGATGGAGTATAAAGATGGAGGGACCTGCTCAGACAGGAGTTTGGTTGAGGAGACCTTCACATTTAAGAAATTCCTAAAAGAAGAAGAGTTTATTTATAACTTATCATTTGAGTATAAAACAAGTACTACTAATTATTGCCTAGTGAAAAAGAGCTGGTGTGGTGCGCGCATCACACAACTTTCACTTACCACGCAGGCTACTTGAAATAAATTTTAAAATTTCCTATTTAGTTTCCTTGGAAGCATTTATTTTTCATTAAATAATATAATAGTATAAATTATCAACTACAGCAATCACTTCAATTTATGCTTTTTTCGTCACTCTCCATTAACTTCTACGACTATATATGTTAAATGTTATTTTTATTTGTTATAATAGAAGAATCTTCTTCTATTATATTTAAATAAATTTAAATTTAATTATGCGTATGTAGTCAGTTTCTTCCTTTTTTATATTAAGTTTTATTAGAAATGGTTATAACATTTTTACATTAACATCTTTATCAACGCTTCGGAGAATTTCCCCATCTTCAGGTCAACCCATTCTAAAAATTACAGAAACAACATTATATTTTCACTTTATAAATAATCAACACTCTCTAATAATTAACCGAAAACTATACATAGTAATATTCAAATATAAAATTTTTATATTTAAAACATATTAAACTATTTACAATATTTAATTTTTTTATAAAAAACATATAAGTTACTTATTAATTGTCTTATTTTTCCAATCTTTTAATCACATTATAAATTCCTATATTGTAAATTCCTTTTTATATTGTCATGTACAGTCATTATTAATTTTTAAAAAAATTAATAAAAAGAATGTACAAAGAACCTTTTACTTTTCTCAACGGTTTATTATACTTCTATATTTCAATTCTTATTTCCGTAATTTTTTTTTCAACGTGGGAAAATATTTCTCTTTTTTTCCTCCTTAAGTTAATTATAAAATTCCTTCATAGTTTATATTTATTTATCCATTTTTCAATATTAGAAATAAAAAGTAGATAATTATTTCAAATAAACATAACTAGAGGTACTTTAGGAGGAAGCCATTTCGAAAATTCAGCATTTAAGCCCTATTAGACTACTTCAAGGAGGATAAGACCTTCCTAATATAAAAGAAAAAAAAAAAAAAAAACTCGTACCACTGCAATTCATGAATGGTCTTGGGCCCAGTATTTGCTAAGGACCTTATTGTTTCTAAGCCAACGGGTGTGCAAGGAGGTGATTTGGCCGAGATCACGCTTTTCCCCGAATGAAGGGTACCCACTTTATAGAGGCTAGATCCAACAGGACCGATCCATGGCTGAAAACAGAATAAATAATTACCTACCACAGCTGGTCTCAAACCCGGGACCTTGAGATTAGTAACAAAGTGCCTTTCCCACTGAGCTACCCCGCTCCCTTAGCCGATATTAAATAGTATTTAATTGTACATTGATATAACGAGTTTTGATCCAAATCGTTAGAGTTTTTTTTTCAAAAAAGTGATAAAAATGTGTAAAATCGATTATATATAGTGGTACTTCGGGTATGTAGATTTTGGCAAAAACATTGCTGTAACATCACAGGCTTATTTCTTAAATACGCAATTTAAATTTCTTATAACTTTTCGTGTTGTAGCTAGACTTCTTACCACACACCCACAAACATACAGACCATTTTTCGAGATTTTGTCATTTGGATTCAAAGGACCTCCAAACGTGTATTTTCGTGCAGATTCGAAAGTTTTTACGATCACTTACTTCATATTTTAATACTTTCCCTTACTGTATATTTCATATATAGGTAAGTTAATGTAAGTGATAATACTATAGTCAATAAATTAATCGTATATATTGATTAACGTATTTTAAAAAATGAATTATTGTTATTTCGCCGACTGATCAAAGGCTGAATTTAGCCTAGCTGACATTGAAGCGTAGCACTGAGGAATGTAGTTAACATTGCAGGGTCATCTATTATTGCGCTTGCTTGCTATCATGATTGTGTTTACTACCCTGTTCCGTAATTCAAATTTAATATAGTCCTTTAGCTTTGAACAATAATCTAATGTTGATTGATGTGAAGATTTCTGTGGATTAAATTCCTTGGTTGTTTAATTACTGCAATTCAGCATAGCTTTCCTAGTATATGGAATCCTTTGCTAAGATGATAGAATATTGCCATAACTAACCAATTAAATTTAAAGCAATAATGAATGATTCAAACTAGAAAGGTAGGAATCTCTCTATGTGAGGGTGGGGGTTTGAGCTTTTCTCTGAGGAAATGGGCTTTTCTCGAGTATCTGATCCTTTTAAGTATGTAAATATCGATTGATAATAACAAACTGCCTACATTAATAAAAATCAATAAGTATTTAAATTATAGTAAATAAAAATATCTATAATATGTAAGATAAAGGTATACGTCCCTTGAAAATATATAATTGTAGTAAAGAAAAAAAATAAAAATCGAAAAAATAGAGAAAACAAATAATGAATTAATTACTAAACTTGAAAATTAAACATTAAAAACACTTATGTATTTATTTATATTAAATATTATATTCAAAAATTAAAATATCATGATTAGAGAACGTCTGGATTCTGAGAAGGTGTTGAAAAAGGAGGGATTGAATGAGGACAGGGAAAAAGCATGGCGGATATTAGAAGGGGAGAATTCCTGAGGGTAGTGTAGCGGGCACGAAAGAAACGTGTTTTAGTTCTGTGAAAAGGGGTATAGAAGTTAGAAAGGCGCGATCTTGTTTCATGTGAGTGGACTGAGGATTTCAATTGTAGGAGGCTACAGATGTAGGAAGAGGGTTGGTTTGGTTAAAGGTAAGACCCGAGGAAACACTGTCTCCGGGTGGAGGGGAAGAGCCGCATTAAATCGCTTTAAAGTTGGGGAACTTGAGACCGCCTCGAGGTACGGAAGACAAGTCTTAAAACCTACAGTTCATGCTTCGCTTCCATCTGTCCTCTAATACAATTGAGAGATGGTACAGTCGTATACCTCACAGCCGTAGTCAAAGTGGAGAAAAATAAGTGAGGATACGAGGATCTTGCAGGTGGGCTGTGGAAAATGGTGGCGGCAACTATGGAATAACTTAAGGATACTATAGGCGATATGGAGTTTCCAGGACAAGTTTTGTTCAATAGTGATACCTACATTTTTAGCAGAATGCCTGAATGTGAAGGGGTAATTATTTAGGATAAAAGTAGGCAAGGCTGCGTTTGGTTTGAGGAGGGAATTGATACCTATAACAATGGCCTGAGTTGTCATAGTAGTTATAGTCATAGTAGTTAATCAAATTGGTCCAGGCACTGATCTTTTCGATCATCCTGAATATTGGCAAATGCTACTAATATACTCAGAAGGAGGAAAGGATAAACAGATTTGGAAGTCGTTAGCATATAGCTGTTGGGAACAGCGGTCGATTGAATAAGGAAGATAACTGATAATATCAGTTATCTTCCTTATTTTATAGGAATTGAAAAGGAAAGGGGACATACTCGAACCTTGGACTACTCCTGAGGACAGGGTAAGGAAGGAATATAGGATTTGATATGGAATAGGAACTGCTCGAGTCCGATCAGGAAGGAAAGATTGAAACTAGCGAATAAAGCTCTTGAAAAACGCTAGTGAATTTAATTTGGCAAAAAGGATATAATGGTCCAGGGAATCAAAAGCTTTAGAGAAGCCAAGGAGTATTGGTACAGTTAACTTTCTTTCGTCCATAGTGGTATGTTGGCCACTGGTGATTTTGACGAGAACGGACAGTGTGGAGAAGCCGGGTCGGAAACCAGATTTTAGAGGATCAAGTTGTTTGAACTATTCGAGGTAATTCGATATTTGTTATTGGACTACTCTTTCTAGAGGATGGAAAGGCTAAAGAGGATGGAGATAGGGCAGTAGTCTTTAGGACCTGCAGGTTCTACCAGATGTCGGTTTATTAAATGTTTATACGAAGTTAATTTAAACATAATTATCACCATAAAATCGCTACCACAATCTGGTTTAGAGTCCTTACCTGCTCCATTAGCCTCCCTCAATTGGGTTATTTGCAACTGCCTTGATTCTTGAAAAGTAATGTTCACTGAAAATAAACAATTACTATCGAATTAAAATACGTTGTATTCAATATGCTCCTCACTTGTAAATTAATTGCTACATAATCCAAATATACTGTAGTTCATAAAACTAAATTTTCTGAAATTAAAGTAATATCCAACTCTGTTAAGAGGGCTATACCCAAAGATAAAATAGTTAAAATAAAAATAAAAATGAATAAACTAGAACTTTAATTGCGTTAGTAATATGACTCCAGAATGAATGAACTTTCTAACTATCCTTACAATCTATTTTGCCCTTTATAACCTCCCAACCTTTATTGTCATAACCTACTTTATTAATTAAGCCATTTGTTATTATATCTTAATAAACCTTCACTAAAAAAAATGTATTCAGAGTGAAAATTACATTTTAGATAAGTTAAAAATAGGTAAAGTTAAATTTGTCATTTATTCGATGAATAGTCTTTATTTCGTTCCAACACATCTTTCCTTATGCTATCTTATACCTTCCTACTCACAAGATGTTATTTTCAAAACTCGAGCTAATACTTCTGTCCCATCGCTTCCTTTGAGAGTTTCCTGGAATTCTCCTTATGTTATATGTTTACACACTATACTGGTCGTTCGATTGGCATTAACAAAGGTTTCCTCGGACTTATCCAGCCTGACTTAGGACATTTATAGACATCCTTGAAGGGGATCGGTCAGCTTTACCAAAGAGGCACGGCTACTTACAATTGGAGAAGGAATCGATGGTTTATCCCTTTATTCGCGGCACTGGCCCGTAAGGGATGCCCTTGATTGCAGGCGGTGACTGTAGTCATTCCAAGACAGTAAGCAGCCCTGTCTGTGTCTTCTCCATTGGCCTCGCCGTTCATCTCTCTTGAGCCAGATTCCCGGTATGGAATATTTATATTTTTAAACTATCTGATTCTTGTATAAAATATGAATATTGACATATCCTTTGTCTAATTATGAAGTGCATTAATTAACAACAAGTTATTTACAACCATTAATTCCTTAACCTTTTTTTTTTTTCGATTATATACATAAAATGATCGTTAAATAAAATTATTTCACTTCAAATTGGATTTAAGATCGTTCTTCCCTAGTTCGAATTTAAGAAACGGAATGAACAGGATGATTTGGACTGTCTTTTTCAATTATCACTTGTTTAGCTGCTAATACAAATATAAAAAAATAAATGCATCTTATTAAGAAAATATCTGGTGCGTCAACTCTGGCGAGTTTCCTTACCGCTTTGGATGCAAAGTCAAACACAAAAATTGCTAGCTGTAAATTTACTAATACTGATCTCATTAGTTTATCTTTGTAGACAATTAAATTGTTTTTCAAATGAATATCTTGAATGTTCCGGGAGATGCATAGTTTTCGAAAAGTTCAAAAAATTGAAAAAAAGAAAGAAAGTAAACGGGTTTTCATGGGAACAGGCACAGAATTCTTTAAAATGGTGGCTAAAAAGTCCATTACGATGTATCATTGCTAATACTGATCCGATTAAGACGATTTTTATATTTTTTTTGTAGAAAATGTTATTACTTTTCAAATGTTTACATATAAAAATGTATATTTTTCGATCTATGCGTTAGCAAAGTTTTCTCTTCGTCATAAGTTTTTTCTTATGTACTGTATGATTAGTCAAGAAGCTTTAAGGAGAAGACTAAAATCCTTAGAGCCGTTTGAGCGCTAAAGTTTGTAGTAAAACAAGTTTTTGAGCTATTGTGCAACTAGCGTGCTGATTTGATACACGAAGCATCGGGCGCCGAAATCCTACAAAAAATAAATAAATAAATAATGCAACAAAATAGGTTGACCGTTTTAGATATGATCGTTGCACAGACACAGAGGCAGATATGATCGTTGCACAGACACAGAGGCAGATATGATCGTTGCACAGACACAGAGGCAGATATGATCGTTGCACAGACACAGAGACAGATAGACCAATGGCCGAAACTGCTTTTTGGGGCTCAGTCGGTTCTAAAACACATAGATCTGCTAAAAACTGCACATCGAAAATTCGATCCAATTAAAATTCCTTCCTTACCTAGCTGTTTAAAAAAGTAAAAAAACATTTTATATTCATAAACATGTTGCACTAAACGGTATAAAATAATTTTCTAACGATTTTACTATGGATTTTATTATATAAAAAGCTGTAAGTCAAAGTTATAGTATATTGAGTCAACCAATAAAAAAAATACGGTGAAAAAACATACGAAAATTAATGGTATAACATAGATTGATATTTTAATAAATTACTAGTTTAAGAATTTATTTTGGTTTTAAAATCTAAGTGTACTTTTATTAATTTGTGTGTAGTTTTAGTTATTTTGCAGACGAACACTGGCGGGGTTAGAGAGAGTGCGCAATGCGACATGATCACACTATTAAGACATAATATTCAACAAACATAAATTTCTTAAATTCATTGAAAACTTCTAAATCACTTGGAGATTTTTTTCCAAATATTGAAATATTGAGTATATATTGACTGAAAGTTTCTTTTAGATTCAGCCTCGTATGAGGATTCGATGTGAGTCGCTTTAGATATGAATCTTTAGATTAAGGGTTTATTTAAAAAATAAAAAGGATATCATTTAACTATACAGGACTAAAATATGTCTTAGCTATCTAACATCACATTTTATCACCTAAGAGAAGCTTTCTGTCATTTATCAAAACTTGTTACCATAAATCTTCGCATCTCCCATCTTTTTCAAAATTAAAAGTTCCTTCTTTGTAGACCGGGAATCCTAAACTAAACTTGAAATATGATATGTAACAAAAAATGCCGCGGTTATTCGGAATATTGGAATAATTATGCAATAAATTTATCACGTTTAGGCCTAAAATAAGATTACATGTTAAACTAGAGTATTAAAGTGCTTATAAATATTTCTTATATAAAGAGTTTATTTTGTAGTTGAATTTATTCATTCATAAGTAATGAGAGTGTTAAACTTAGTATAATCAATTATAAAATTGAATGAAATTTTTTTTTATATTTATTAACGAGAAAAGAGATGTCTTATAAATTTGTAGAATTGAATTAGGGGTTACTTAAGATACGATACATTAAATATGCAAATTTATGCCGGTTATGAGGCACATAAATTAATGAGGGTCGGTAAGTTGCAAAGCAAGATGCTTGAACTTGGTACACATTTTAAACAGAGCCCGGAGTTGTGCAAACAACCATAGGATGAAATCTCTTATAGAAGCTGTTTAGCGGGATAGCCACGGTGTAAACTTATTTCGTACTTAATAACTTTTGCCTTATACACCTCCAATGGCTCGTCTG
Source organism: Rhaphigaster nebulosa (assembly GCA_948150685.1). Lineage (NCBI taxonomy): Eukaryota > Metazoa > Arthropoda > Insecta > Hemiptera > Pentatomidae > Rhaphigaster > Rhaphigaster nebulosa. The sequence goes on from OX411307.1 coordinate 19,114,154, forward strand.
TTTTTCGCGATAAAATTTCCAATAAACAAAAACGGAAACATCGATCTATCGAAAACAAGCATTAGCAGCTCATTTCGGTTTTTAAAAATGTTCGGTAACTTTCCGAACCTTCTCTGCCAACGATATTCGAAAGCTCATCAATCTGTGCATTTGAGTTTTGAGCACCTAACTTTTCTAATATTCTTGTGAAGCAGAATGAAGCTTGTGAGATGACTCATTTTTTATTTCTGAATACATCATTGAAGAGACTGCATTACGAATCCAACCGAAGTTGTGAAATGGTTTTGAAAAAAATGTTCTTTATTTTTACAATTAGTTACTGGCTCTAAGCTTTTATAGAGTATACTGGTCGAATAGGTCATTGATTAATTCTCTACGCAGGCACTATGAGTTTCTGCGAGTTTTGGAACAAATATCCTTTGATAATAATACTCCAATGACGGATACTGGATTTTGAGGTACTACTGAAACTCAGAACAATAGGATATAGGCGAGACCTAACCGGGGCGGTAGATTTCACTGTAGAACGGAATAAGATCTGTATAAATTGTCTTGTTTGCGAAAATAAAATCTCTATCTAGTTTCATCTATCACTATAATCCTCCTCCAAGTTCGAAACCACAGTGGCACAGAGACCTTTGGTAAGCATCATTGCAATTCTAGCGATACAGCTTCTTTACTCAAATCGTGTGACGCTGCGCGCTCTATCAGCTTCCTCTGGCATTCAATAATATGACGTGGCTGAGAGAGAAGCGCTGGGATTTCCTGATGTACTCCAAAGTGGCAGATTTGTAATATTTGACATTAAAAATGGAATTAAAAAAAAAAAAAGATAACTTGAGTTTATTCTAATGTTTCCTTCCTCCTAGAGTGCCCTTGTGTCACTATGCTGATGCACTTTTTTTTTATAATTATCTTGCTTTTACTGCTACGTTGAGCAATAATTACATTTTACCGATTCGGGTCCGTCAAATTCGAAACCCAACGTATTTTTATTTTTCCCCCGTTTATCTTTAGTTATTAAGTTATTTCCCGACCTTTTTCTAGCAATTAACCTTTTTCATTCGAAACATAACATATTTATTCGTAACGTATTATTTCTCAAAACAGTATGAAGGCTTGTGCTAATCAATCACTAATAAAACGGTGGCCTGGTATTGCCGCGAGAAAAAAAACGAAAAACAAGGGCGAAACGAAAATTCCTGTTTAAATATTTTAGATAAATTAACTGGTAAAAACGCACAAATTTACATAAAAAGTTTATGTACGTTTACATTAACTTACATGTTATTGTATATCTATGGAAATACATTTTTTTACGCATTGCTTTAATAATAGATTAATACTTCTTGGACGTATAATCAAACAGAAAAATTGATCTAAAATCCTCCTTGCCCATATATATATATATATATATATATATATATATATATATATATATATATATATATATATATATATGGGCAAGGAGGATTTTAGATCAATTTTTCTGTTTGATTATACGTCCAAGAAGTATTAATCTATTACAAATAAATCTTTCTTTCGAGAATTGTTATGACACAAGCTATGCAAATGTTAAGCTGTCAAAGCCATAGTAGGAAGTAGGCTAGGGGTTTCCATTCTTAACCGCATAGAAGGTGAGTTCTTAATGATGCTTATAACATTAAATCAGTATCTTGTATTATACAGTGAAATCAATGAACTTTATATTTTTGGATTTGTTTATGCTAATCAATTATAATTATAGTTTGGATTAAATATAATTTAAAAAATGAATGTTTCAGTTAGAAAATTCTTTTGTATGTATCTATGCTTAATTATTACAGCAGTTTCTTAAAGGCTACAAATGACTAGCTTATAGTAGAAGAATAAATCGTATTTGGCTTCGAACTTTCATCATAATCAGCCAATGAAATCTTTAGTAGGCAGGAGTCTACTCAAAATTTTAACCATCAGGGTATTTTTAGAAAATCCAGGGCCAGAATTGAGTATAGTAATATTCTAGAGAATATTGAGTAATATTCTTGAGTAATAATACACAAGGTTGTAGGCTACATATGAAATTAACGTTATCAGTTTGTATCCTGAAGATTGGCGAAACACTTTGACTTTTTTTTCATTATCAAATTTTTACTGAGGCATTTAATTAGGAATCTTCAAAATATGCAATAATAACTGAAATTTTAGTCAGGCATTTGAAAATATCATTCTAAGGAGAGGGTCTTTGGGTTTAACGTTAGTGGCAAAGGGGTCCGTAGGATAAAAAGTACAGTTTCAATGGAATTAGAAAAGTCAAAAGCGTTGAGTTATTTCTGGAATCCTGATTGAGATAGTAAAAGAGTGATCCGCAATGGCTACCCCATATATTTAAATTTATCATTAATTTTCAAGTAATTATTTTTCAAGAAAATCAGAATACATTTATACACTTAGGTTTGACTATTGTGGAGTACAGTAAAACTTCGATTGACAGTTGGGAAAAATTGTTGATTTAGTGGCCAAAATTGTATAACCCTTGATCAAAAGACGATAAACAAAAAATTCTGATTTGAAGGTCTGAAGCTCTATTTTTAAACATTACATATATTTTTAGGCCATTAACTTAGGCATAAGCCTAAAATATGCTTCAATTTATCTTATTTGTCATTTGTAATTTTTGTACACACGATAAGTTTCGAATAAATAAAAAAAATAGTATATTGTTAACTTGAATTTTTTTTTCTTGAAATAATAATTATTTATAAATCTTGTAAACGCAGTAAATACCGAAAAAAGGAAATTATATACGTATAAAGCTCTATAGAGGAGGATATTAGTTAATTTTTACCCTTTTGTTGGTTCTATACCTAATAAACTGTTTTATTTAAAATAAAGTGATGAAATAATCTACTAAATCGACAATTCCCACTGTGCGCCGGGACCAAGCGAATAGACGTATGACAGAAATAGCATAATAACTTAGTCTATAAATCCCAATCCATTGACTCTAATTCCAGTATACACCGAAATTAAAAACGCTTACAATATATAAACATTTTTTATTAAATAACTACAAAAGAATTAGAGTAGAAAAGTAGAAAACTAACATGTATTTAAGTAATATGTAAGTTACAACGTAGGCTTATAAAGTAATTATTGACTTTGAAAATCATGGGTATTTTTGTATAAAATTTATCAGTTTATAATTCCTCAGAATACCTTTTCTCATTTTTGTTCCTTCACCTCCTGTTGACAATTGAGTGACGGTTAATTGAAGTTTTACTGTAACTTGATTAGTAAAATTTTTTGAGAAGAAAGTTATTTTGGATCATTTGCCATTTTTTGTGAATGGAATGACCGTCAATGTTCCAGATAGGTTATTTTGCATGAATATTTTTAATATGATGTTGACGATTTGTGAACATCCATTTTGTAAACAAAACATCAAATCATTGAGAATCTTAAAGCGGTTGAAATGGAGGTTGGGGTAGGGGGGGGGGGAGGAGTGGATTGTAGACTGTTTGCCCTCACTCACAACATCTTCCCTTCTCGTCTTCATTATTAAGAAACCTTTCTCTTTCATCACTGTGCTCGTGCCTAGCTTCGTTTATCGACGGATTTCATTTCTTCAAGCCTTACCACCGCCATTTTCTGTATTTTCTTTTCGTAAGAGCTTCCTCTGTTGTAGGAAGTGTTATATAGAAAATTGTTGCGATTCGCCACCGTGTCCTCACTAGCCATAAGGTAAATGAGCAAAACGAATTTTATAAATTTGCGGTATATGAAACATTTGAAATTGGTAAATATCAATTATATTTCTGTAGCTCAGAGGTAGAAGTTCGGTTTTCACATTTATGAAATTTTGCAGGATAAGAAGAAATGTGATTTTCGCCTTGGAAACAGCTCATAATTTTCTCATCAATTTATTAATATGCACCAGAATACAATATTGAAATGAATAATATTTACTATATGTTTTAATAAATTAAAATTATCATAAAAAATGTAGATTTTAATGGACTTCTGACCTTATATCATTAATTCAAATGCCTGAAAACTGTTACACGCCAAGTTTTAACGGGCTTCCAGCCTTAAACCGCTTACCGAAAAACCAGAAAACATTTAGATTTATTGACAAGTAAAATCTATTAAACCACTTTGAAAAACACCATGAATCATTCATACAAGAATTGATAAATAAAACATGTTTTAAACAATAATCTAAAAGATATTTTACCTTAGTTATATGTATTTATTTTTAAATCAGAATTTGGTATCATTTCCTGATCTTCTATATAACGGGACACTATGCCAGTCAAAAGTGAAACATGCTAATTTTGAAATTACCCATTACAGACTACACAAACTGTCATAAATTTACGTTAGGGTAATGTGGACTAAGTGCGTAATCGTTTCGTCAATTTTAAACCCTCAACTTGTGAGAATTGTCCTTTTAGGAGCATGAAGCCTAAACTGTTGTATCACAAATCAGCCAGGAGATTTCGCTAAGGTGAAGTATAACCAGTTGTAAAGATATCAATTCCAATCTGTGGATTAAGTTGTATTTGTGTTTCAACTTTTGCTGTGGAGCAGTGTCCACCATCCCTGTTTATCCACCACTAGACCTTATTATTATTTATCTTTTTTTCGGTAAGTGGAACCTTCAGAAGCTTTTCTTCAAAATACTTTGTGATTTACATTTCTCCCTGACAGTTTTCTATTTTTAAGTGCTACCCTACAGTTGCCCCGGCAAGACATGATAGTAGGGGTGATTGCAGATCTGTTGTCGTAGTAGTACGTGTGATGAAAGTTACCCCTAATATCATGCTTTTTCCGGGACAACTCCGGACTAGCACATTGAAATAAAACTTTTATTTTTTTAAATTCATTTATTTATTCACTCATGTTCCACATTCCACTTTTATTACTGTCACTGAAGGTTAAATATTTAAATCTCGACAATTTTGAACTTTTTTCAATTATTAAATCATCATAATAATCCTCCAGAAATGAAGCGTTTTGCACATACCCCATAATTGCTACTGCTTGAATCATAAGTTTTCTAGAAACCTCGTACGCACTTACCCCAGGAAGGCAGGCTCAATTGCTTACTAAGTAATACTAAGTTAAATTAGCAATCTCATCAAAATTGACATGGTTTAAACGTGAGGTTGGATGAAATATTGAAACATAATCGTCTAAGAAACATGTTTTACAAGTGGGAAAATCTAACTTCAAAAATAAAGATTTTACAGTTCTGTAAAGTCGAACTTGGTAAAATTTAGTGCGCACATATCCCTCATTATGGTACCTATATTTCCTAAGAAATTACTCAAAAACCAACCATCTTTCTCCCTATCTAATGGACATTTAAACTTTTCTCACTGTGAAATCTGAAAGCAGACTGAGCACACTATATAACATTATTCATAGATATGACTTTGGGCCTTTTCAGGTAAAGAATGGGGAATGAAAAATGGGCGGTTTATCATCTCTGCAATTCTCCTGCTGCCTGATATAGCATATTATATAAAGTATATTAACACATGTATATTGCTGTATATTATACTGTATATTGAGATCTAGTTCCACAGAAGCAAAACATACAAGTTACAGCGGTGAAATGGGCACCCGGCTATTTACCTCTAAAAATATCGCAGTCAAATATAGAAAAATAATAGCGGAAAAATGTTTTTAATAGACATGCGACCATTTATCATGATCTGTGTATGTGGACATCCGACCTTTTACCACTTATTATCTTAAGAACTCTGCAGATTTAGACTTCAAGATTTGATCCAGTGGAAAGAGCGTATAAATTATATAAAAATCAGTAAAAAACTCATTTTCGAGAAAAAGTGGACACCCGACCTTTTACCTCTGAGGTACAGATCTTTCAATGCCATTCTATAATATTTATAACATGGTAATTGCAGGTGCGCTTTTAAGGGGTTATTCGAACCCGCAGTACCAGAGTGTTCGGCGGTTGGGTTCCGACTATCTGTCTGTTCTATGTATATGTATACCCGACTTCGCTCGGGATAAGATGGTCATTTTCATTTATTGACTGCAATTTTCTGACTAAACTTGCATTTTTTGGCTGTCATAATTTTAAGGCAAATGAATTTTATATTTCAATAAATGTTTGAATTGCCAAAATAGTCCCATTTATGTTTTTTAATTATTATTAGTAATACTTGTAGAGTTAAGAGTATTTAGAAATGTTGGATGAAAGGGGCATCCACTATTGCAACAATGATTTCATGAAAAATATGTTAAGAATAAATACAATTGATTCATATTTCACAGACAAATATAATTAAGAACGAAACTAAAAATACATAATAATGTAATAAATTTAGATTAATGATATATCATTTGTTTTGTGTTTATCTTAGCGCTATATCATAAACAATATTTGATGGAACTTGACTATAGTGCCACTTTATAAATATAGAATTTGTTTATAACTACAGCGCTACCTATTGGATCCTAGCATAACTTAAACCATCGTTGAGACAAGTGAATTATCTAAAAAAATGTGTTAATTAAATTTAATCTTATAAAATAATGATGGTCATTGTATTTGAATATAATGCCGAGGGGAAATAAAAGAATAACTAAGAAGGCATACATAAAATCTTTACAAAATTTAAATAAATAATAGTATTTAATGTAATAGAGCAACCCTAGTGGGCACCCTTAATTGGGAGAAAAACCTGGCGGTTGAGCGTGATCTCGGCCAAATCAACTCCTTGCACAACCGTTGGCTTAGAAACAGTATGGTCCTTACCTAGTACTGAACCCAAGACCCTCAATGGTTTCTAGTAATACAGGTTAAGTTATATATATTCTTCGCATTCTGCTTTAAGCAGCTCTTAGCAATTTTTATGGCTGACTCCCCTCGACCATTAGACTGAGAAAATCTCGGACTCGACGTCACACATCTAAAGCTCAATGAGCCAGCAAATTCACGGAACTCTTCTGAGGCAAACTACGTTCCATCTGACCGAAGATCAAAAGAGATTCCATATCGAGCAAAAATTTCTTTCATTGCGAGGATAATCGTAGGGCATCGAAAATTAGGTAGTAAAGAAATCTCAAGGAATTTGGAAAATTATCTTGAGCTACTAAATAAAACTTTGATTTAAATTCCAAAATGTCAGCACCCACCATCTGCCATGGACCGTTCTGTGGTTCTGTGGAAGATCTTAAGGGCTTTGTTACTTTCGATTTGCGTTCCAAACATTTGATACATGACTCCACCTTACGTTTAATGTCGACCGTGATTCTCGGCTCCCACACTAACGTGCCAAACACTTGACTATGCTCAAATGCTCACTGAAAATATGGGACACAATTTCAGATCTGTAATCCTTGCGAATAAACGCCCTATGGCCCTTCAAAATAAGACCATCATGCACACTAAGTCTCCTTGCTCTTTGTAAAAACCGGTGTGCTCAAAGTCTAGGTAACCCTCACTATCGATACATTTCTTTAATTTCTTGCATAATGTGTACTTTTTCTGATATAAACGGATTTTCTTCATACGTTTGTCAGAAAGATCTATAGACTGAATAACATGGGCCAAATATAATTCCAATTCATCAAAGACGTCTTGATGTACCCTCTCTGAATCAAGCGAGTCTCTTGACAAGGCATCTGCAATTACGAGATCTTTTCCAGGGAGTTACACCACAGTGTAATAAAATCTAGATAACTTCATCCAAAAACGCTGGAGCCAAGCAGTTAAATATTGAATGGGTTTCTCTCTTAACAACAGGACTAGAAATTTACGATCCGTCCACAATGTGAACGAGACCCCGAAAACAAATTGAGCGAACCTTTCACAATCCCAGGTCAACGCTAATGTCTCCTTCTCCACTTGGGCGTATCTTCGTTCTGCTGGACTCAGCGTCCGTGAAGCAAACTGAACTGGACTCCACACTCCTTGTACTTTCTGCTCTAGCACTACCCCTAGTCCATAGTTTGAAGCATCAGCCGAAATTCTAAGTGAACAATTGGGATCAAAAAGAACTAAAGCTGTCTTCGCACTTATCTTCGCCTTAATGTCTTCAAAACATCTGACATGTACTTTCGACCAAACCCAATCGCTCTTTTCACTGAGAAGGCGGTTCATCAGCGATAGACTGGTCGGGGATAAACTTCATCAAATAATTCGCAATACCCATGGAAGACCGCAATTCACTACGATTTTTAGGCGAAGTCAAATCATTAATCGCCTTCACTTTGTTTGGATCCAAAACTTTACCATGTGTAATTAAATGACCCAAAAATGATATGCTAGTCACCTTAAACTCACATTTATCAGCACTAAGTGTCACACCATTACTCTCCAGTCGCTGTAGTAATCGTTTAAGTTTCTATCGTGTTCCTCTTCTGTCTCCTCATAGACCAAAAAATCATCTGATAAATTGGAGACACAATAGATAAACCTTCAGTAACTATCAATGTCTTTTTTTGAAAATGTTCCGGGGCCGAAGTTAACCCGAAAGGGATGCGATTCAAGAAAAATCTCCCGAAGGGGGTTAAGAAGCTTTTAAGCTTTGCCGTCGAAGCTTTAAAGGCACTTGCCAGAAGCCACTATGGCATCATGTCGTCTAAAATATTTTGCTTTGCCTATCAATGAAAGAGATTCCTCAACTGAGGACAACTAGAGTTTTTCCCTGAGGACATTTTTGTTTAATTCAGTGTAATCGCCAGCCATTCGAATACTCCCATTCTTTTTCGGAACGACTACTGTTGGTGAGCACCACTCGGTAGGTCGGGGATTAGGCTTCAACTGAATATGTTAAGGAGCCCTCTTAAACTTACCCAGTCCCTCCAAAACTTTAGGAAAAGACTTTTTAATGCCTACAAAACCCGAAAATGAAGCTTGCTCAACATGGTCAGACACCAGATCCCTAAAGTCAAATCCTTCCCCTGAATTACATAAGCTATCTCCGTATGGACGGTTGTCTGGTATTCCAATTTTATTTTAACAGAAGTTAATACTGTCTTTCTCACATACACCTGACGCCAGCCCCAGTGTACAATTTAAATTTTCCGGTAACTCCCTGAATCTTGCATGAAAAAAAAATCCCTTACTGCGACTAGTTTTCTTCTTATTCTCTGAAATTTGCCGTTATGATACCAGAATACTATCAATGCCCAGGTAATTTGCTGAAGACCTGGAAGACGTTGAATAAGTGTCAGAAACTTTATTGACACGCTGACGATTACGGCATTTAGGCTTAATATGCCCCAGCTGATGACATTCTATCCTTTTAGCCCAACATTTGTCAGCTCAATTCCGCCTTTGACTCCCGCAATGAAAACATTTAAATTTATCTTTTCCTTTCCTGCCAACCGCCCAAAACTGCCGTTCTCTGGGTCGGGCGTTGGCCGCTTCAACATGGGGGCCCTGCTTCTACCCTTGTGTCAGATACGGAACTCCGAAGCCTCTCCATCTGGCGAACCCTGTCGATCACCTCTTTCAGTGCCATTTCGGGCAGCTGCAGCTGGGCACTTGACTGCCGATCACACAAACCTGTAACAAGCTAAATAAAATCATTACTTCACTGTAACTGGCATGGAAACTGCTACAGACTCAATCGCAACGACCTGCCTTATTATCATTTATACACGTGTCCACCACAAACACCAGCTGTTCGCTGGTGAGCTATGAACCGAGTTCTTTCCAAGAATTAATCCTGGTTTCTTTAAACAAAAATGCTCTGATAGAGCCTTAGCAACACTTTCATACGATCCCTTATTTTCTGCTGGCATACCAATCACATTACGAAGATCGCCAGCACCAGGCTCCATAGAGTATATTAACATATCAATCTGCTGGGGTTCAGGTCATTTATTAAGACCTGATCCACAGCCAAATAATGCAAACTGACTAAGCCAACTGGGTCATTCTGCTGGTTCGCTGAGATTAAAATGATTTTAAGGTTTTACCTGAAATGCTGGCTCAGAGACTGCTGAAGCTACCGGATCATTCCTTCCGCCAGCACATTGTTACCGACAAAATTCCACAGCTACGGTGGCTATGGCTTCAAGCATCTCTTAATCTAAAATTCGATCTTGAGGATTTGGTTTTCGATGGGTTTTGGTGGGCAGAGGTATGCAGGAAAGTTTGCTAAGCCGTTTTATTACTAATATTATTATTATTATTTCATTTATTTATATTTAATTTTTTTCAATATATATATATATATATATATATATATATATATATATATATATATATATATATTCAAATTTGAGCTGTAACGAGCGCTGGTTTCACTTAGATAAATCACTCAGTTTACACAGATTCATTCCAAAAATTACAACTAACAACTTCAATTTACTCAAATCCACAAATTACAAACTCACGCAGATTTTAATTGAACATGGACAGACCAATTCATACTTTGAAATATTCTATTTAATCAATGAAAGTACTTGTTCTCTAGGCAGACAAGAATAAAGTTTTAAACATACCTACAATTTATGACTACCAATTATATGAGAGGCAAAGATCCAAATTAATTAATTCAGTACAGATTTTTGTGATCTTATAAATTATTTATTCTATGGTATATAGTATACACATGTGTAGAATTTATCAACAATTAAACGGATTTCGTTTATTCCTTTCAAAGTAACCTTTTGAAAGGAATAAAAAAAATATGTGTGGGTGTGTTTGTGTATGTGTTGTGCGTGTGCGTACGTGCGCGTGCTTGTGTGTGTGCGATTGCGTGTTAACATACTGTAAACAGAGAATTTACTGTAAGTTTAGACTTTAGGAATTAAAATTATTTGTATCTAATTGTACAGTTATTTTATATCTAATCCCCTCAGAGCCGATTATGTAAACACCAATTGGCGTCGAATTGGACCAGGGTCGGGTTGCGCCAATAAAACAACTATCGCACGGCCTTTACAACTGTCCATGACTTGGAAAATGCTAGCATACGATTAAAAGTTTGTTGGAAAGAAAAACCGGAGGAAGACACAGTGGAGGACGATTTTATTCTGCCTGTCGAGTTTCGATTACTGGGCGGCCGTTTAGACAGCGCGAACCGTCGGGAATGTTAACTCGGCCAAGAATTAGAAAGTTGGCTCCTCCTTTGGTATTCTCCCTCATTCTCGCCGTTTCTTCAAAGTCTTATAACCCTGCCTCACATCTAAATCCACTAAACATATTACTTCCTTTTCGATATATTAACTTTATTTCAACACTTCTGTTCGTATAGCTAACTCCCTTTTCGTACAACCTAGAGCGTAAAACCGCTTCTGAGTTCTGAAAAAGGTAAAGATCTCGTAAATGACTTGTGCGCCTGCTAACAATTAAAATTTTCACATTCTGTTTGAGAAAAAATCGGGAATAGCCATATTATTAAAAATATACTGATAGATAAATACATCAAAGGCGGAAGTAAAAATTAATAAATATGCATATAACAGAAATAATGATTCACTACTAAAAAAGTTAATAAAAACGATTTTTTTATTTATCGAACGTGCTTCATAAATAAACGTTTTGACACCGACAGTAAATTATTTCAATTTATTTTTTTATGTCCTAAATATTTTGTTTTAATGTTTAAAATTTCATACCGCAACTCTACCGAAAAACTTGAAGAAGTAACATTCAAATGTTTAAGTACACATTCTAAAATTTTGAACCTAAGCGTTTTTCTAGAAACCTTTTATTTTTTTACTTTCACTTCTCTGTATATGAAATACATAGGAAAGGGATTATTGAGATCATGAAAAATTTCGATTACGAGTTTTCAGAGAAAATACAGGTTTTGTGGTCCCCTGATTCCAAATAACCAAGTCCCGCAAAATGGTCTGTGTGTCTATGTATGCATGCACTGGTACATGACGTTTAAAGAAATTAGAACCTTCGGCGCACAATTATTTTACTCCTCCGAGACTTTGAATATAAATATAAAACTTAACCTTACGTGTTATAGGTTTTAATTAATTTAATAATTAAAAAAAAAAAATTGTTTACCCTTTGATCTGCAGTACATCAGGGCGTTTCAAAACAACCATGTATAGCCAGTTGACATCCGCATGATGGTATAGAAGGATCAATCTAATTAGGGATTGACAAATTATTTGCCACTTCTATAAATTTGTTTTATTTAAAACTAGTTTCGAATGTTATACATTCATCTTCAGTTCAAGGTTTAAATGGATTATATCAAACAGAAAAATTTGTACTGTTGTTAGTTCAATGGGAGAAGAAACCAGTACAAACTTTTCTGTTTGATATAATCCATTTAAACTTTGAACTGAAGATGAATGTATAACATTCGAAACTAGTTTTCAATAAAACAAATTTATAGAAGTGGCAAATAATTATGTATAGCATTGATGCATACAACGGACCACGTGTGAGGCCAAAAGCAGATATAAGGACTTTTAAAAACATAGTCTTACATCTTAATTTATTTTATAAAAATGTAAGATTAGTAAACAAGGGTGGATATCATTTTGTTAGCTGCTAAGTAACGCCAAGAGCCGTATAAACTATGGGTTATTATATTTGACAAAACTAAATACAAATTCGATTAGTATTATAAGGTATAAATATATTTATGTTAAAAAGTAATTGTAAATTAATATCTTCAGGATTTTTTTTGCGAGGTTTACAAAATTTTGCATAAAACTGTGACAGAATTCCGAAAAATCGTATTATATTCCGCATGTAGGATTGATTTTGTTTATCCTAGCCATGAATATTTTACGAGATGTGATCGCTCATTATTGAATTATTGCAAAGTGGTAATGATCATGGGATCAGATTCATTGAGACTAATGCAAACACTAACACTGATTATTTAGCTGACAACAATTAGTATGAATACATTAAGTTAAGCGAGATTAGGTTTACCCAGCGCTGCTAATTTCTAGTCAATTACTGGCCATTCATCCCATAAATGAACCTTTATATGCTATTAACCACGTAATCTGAATTATCCTCTAGTAATATTAAAGATATTTTGTATGAATATTAAATTTGATTTATATAACATATTTTAAAATTTGGGAGAATATTAGAAGTCGATAAGACTACGGTTACAGAGGATATATATTTTTCGTCATAACGATCAAACAAATCGGATGAAATGGAAGTGTTAACACTGCATACAGAATATATATATATATATATATATATATATATATATATATATATATATATATATATATATATATATAAATATATATATGTATATATATATATACGGATTGTTGGATGTAAGTGATGATAAAGGAGAATTATAAATAACAAAGCTAAGTAATAAAAAACAGTAATAAATAATAATAATGAATCAGTAAATAATAATAAATAAATAACAATAATAAATGTAAAATAAATAAACAATATAATTGACACCATTATTGAAAGTCTCGGTTATTGATTAAATAAATAAATGTAAAATAATAAATAATATTAAATAATAAATAATATTATAAAATAATGGTAAATGTGTACCTACGAAGAGAGAAACACTTTACTATGAAAAGGGTGTTGGCCGACTGTATTGGGTTACTACATACACAGCATAATTAACCCATTTTTATAGAAAATTTTTAATACTTATGAAATATAGTATAATTTCAAATTACATAGTAGATATAAAATTTTTTTTCTATATATACATTTTTTTTTAAAATCATTTTTACCTAATTTCCTTTCCCACCTTTCTCCTCATTCCAAAAACTATCCACTCACCCGGATACACCTCTTTCGAACCACTACAAGATATTTCAATACACTTCAAGACCACGAAAATTCACCTAATATTAATACTAAAACTTTATTAAAACTAAAGTATAATTATAATAAATAAGCAAAACTATAAAGTTATTCTGCACACCAGCATATAAAATCGTTTTAAAAAAATTAACATTGATAACTAATTACCATATACGTATAAAAAGTATATACATAGCCCTGCCCCTCAACCATTTTTCAATTTATCGGATACCATGCACGTAATATTATACTATGGCATCTAATATTCTTCCAAATCTTAAAATATATTATATATTTATATGTTGGTTTTATATTATATATTTATAATATATATATGTTGCTGCGAACCATGGCAACATGAGGCTGGGTGACTCCCTCCAGGCTGTCTGAGCTTCCGCCAGCGATAAAATGTCTGTGGAAATACCACATCGCGCGGCCAATGTCTATAGTCCCAACAAAATATATATATATATATATATATATATATATATATATATATATATATATATATATATATATATGTGTGTATATTTTTCTTCCCCACGCCACATTTGGTCCCTTCCAGCGGCTCCCTTTAGATAATATTAGCTGAAATTCGGCATAAAAATGGCATAAAAGTGGGGGTAAATATTCAGTGTTTCGGCCACTTTGACGGACATTAATCAGTTTTTCACGGATTTAAAGCTTTTACGCATCTCTACAGCCCCTCGAAATTGAGTGATCGGGTTGAAAATTTGTATGAGGATTGAATTGGTGTTAGAGAAATGCTATTTGGAGGTCTCAACTTTATTTTCCCACACCCGCCATTTTGATATTTTCAAATTTGTGTTTTAGTGAAAATACAATACGACTTTAGTGACGGAGTTCTGTTCTTAGTTTTAATTTTTATTAGGGATTTATTGTTACCAATCACAATTACGTGTTCAACAACTTTAAAAAAATATTTGTTTACTGTCTTATCCAACAATATGAGTCAGTAGCAACGTTTTGTCCCGAAGATGTCAAAATATAAAAGCTGGAGAAACGTTTATTAGTTTTCAAATATGTTAAACTGCGGAAAATTAATTATCAAATTATACTTTAATTAGTTTTCCCGGGAATCCATTTCAATCTTCATTGAAAAAAATTGGACATCCACTTTTGCTAAACTCACATCCTATACTCATTACACAGCCCACATTTCGATTCAATTAAATGATATCTGCACTTTTACTTCTAGATTCTAGAAGCACATATCTACATATATTTGTTTATCACTTTTGTATATTACCACGTGTGTGAATATTCGAATCCGCGTTATAAACAGTGTTCATGATAGTCAAATGTGCATTTTAGGATACTAGGCTCGCAGAATATTTGGAGAAGAGGACTAGAGTAAGGAACAAGGAAAAGCAGCTTAACTTTAGAGGGAGCGCACCATGGACCATATACGAAAATGGGGCATTAGTTTATCAGTTAGTAGGAGGCCGTATGGAATAGATAATAGGGCAGATTAATGCACTAACGACCATGGACAAGCTAACTTGCATATGCTTTGTCCACTAGTTTGCATACTATATCTCCTTATCATTATCATTATAACTAAATAAGGGCCACCTCTTGAGATCAATTACACATTCTCTCTAATATCATAACCCTAAGAATTAATTACGAATATTATTAATTATATGTGTATATATATATATATATATATATATATATATATATATATATATATATATATATATATATATATGTGTGTGTGTGTGTGTGTTTAATGAACACAATTGAAAGTTTCATAACAATTGTATGTATAAATGTAATATTAAAAAATCATATTAATTGAACTTAAAAATGGAATTAGTTTACCCGTTCAAGAGATAATTGTGACAGACAGACCAATGACCAAAAATGCGTTGTTTTTTTTGTTTTTTTTACTAAAGGTAGAATTTCGCTGGTACTGCCCGCGGTTGCGGCCGGCAAAGTTTGCGGGCAGTTTACTACTACTTTGATAGGTAGGGACATATTTCGCTGGTATTGCCCGGCAGTCTAGATATGACGTAATACGATTGGCAAGCTCTGTCAGTCGCAACCGCGGGCAGTACCAGCGAAAGTCTACCTTCAGGAGGCTCTGCAACAAGTAGAACGGTTGAAAACTGCACATAGAAAATTCGCTTATGGCCTGCAAATCGGAAGAACTTAGGAAAATAAAAATATAGCTACTTTGTCAGTGCGCTGTATCTTTGTTAATAATGGTCCGATTACAATGATTTTGGTTTTGAGGTTATTTGTTATGTTTTTTTACAATGAGGCCAGTTTATTTTATAATTTAAAAACTTTTTGAAATTTATTTTAGAAAATCTAGAAACTTTAGAAAATCTATTATTTTTAATTTTTAATATTCTTCCTTTAATATAATTTATAAAACAAATGTTTTACTGAAAAAACAAGCCGATATCATTTTTCAAACTCGAGACAAAACATGAAGCAGTTTCAAGGTATTTTATTTTTTCTCAACTCCTAGGGTGTATATCAGATGATTTTTACTATCGAAATTTTTATTATTTATTTATTTTTTTGTAGTGAATTTAACTATCTTTTAAATGAGACTTCGCACAATCATCGCAAAATGAATACTTTTCGAGTTATAGGCAAAGAATATTTCCTTCATTCAATTTCAATAATATATTTTAAGATTTGGAAGAATATTAGATGCCATAGTATAATATTACGTG
Organism: Rhaphigaster nebulosa; assembly: GCA_948150685.1. Taxonomy (NCBI): domain Eukaryota; kingdom Metazoa; phylum Arthropoda; class Insecta; order Hemiptera; family Pentatomidae; genus Rhaphigaster; species Rhaphigaster nebulosa. Next base: position 19,130,615 of record OX411307.1, read on the forward strand.
CATGGTATCCGATAAATTGAAAAATGGTTGAGGGGCAGGGCTATGTATATACTTTTTATACGTATATGGCAATTAGTTATCAATGTTAATTTTTTTTAAAACGATTTTATATGCTGGTGTGCAGAATAACTTTATAGTTTTATATATATATAACTTTATATATATATATATATATATATATATATATATATATATATATATATATATACACATATAATTAATAATATTCGTAATTAATTCTTAGGGTTATGATATTAGAGAGAATGTGTAATTGATCTCAAGAGGTGGCCCTTATTTAGTTATAATGATAATGATAAGGAGATATAGTATGCAAACTAGTGGACAAAGCATATGCAAGTTAGCTTGTCCATGGTCGTTAGTGCATTAATCTGCCCTATTATCTATTCCATACGGCCTCCTACTAACTGATAAACTAATGCCCCATTTTCGTATATGGTCCATGGTGCGCTCCCTCTAAAGTTAAGCTGCTTTTCCTTGTTCCTTACTCTAGTCCTCTTCTCCAAATATTCTGCGAGCCTAGTATCCTAAAATGCACATTTGACTATCATGAACACTGTTTATAACGCGGATTCGAATATTCACACACGTGGTAATATACAAAAGTGATAAACAAATATATGTAGATATGTGCTTCTAGAATCTAGAAGTAAAAGTGCAGATATCATTTAATTGAATCGAAATGTGGGCTGTGTAATGAGTATAGGATGTGAGTTTAGCAAAAGTGGATGTCCAATTTTTTTCAATGAAGATTGAAATGGATTCCCGGGAAAACTAATTAAAGTATAATTTGATAATTAATTTTCCGCAGTTTAACATATTTGAAAACTAATAAACGTTTCTCCAGCTTTTATATTTTGACATCTTCGGGACAAAACGTTGCTACTGACTCATATTGTTGGATAAGACAGTAAACAAATATTTTTTTACAGTTGTTGAACACGTAATTGTGATTGGTAACAATAAATCCCTAATAAAAATTAAAACTAAGAACAGAACTCCGTCACTAAAGTCGTATTGTATTTTCACTAAAACACAAATTTGAAAATATCAAAATGGCGGGTGTGGGAAAATAAAGTTGAGACCCCCAAATAGCATTTCTCTAACACCAATTCAATCCTCATACAATTTTTCAACCCGATCACGCAATTTCGAGGGGCTGTAGAGATGCGTAAAAGCTTTAAATCCGTGAAAAACTGATTAATGTCCGTCACAGTGGCCGAAACACTGAATATTTACCCCCACTTTTATGCTATTTTTATGCCGAATTTCAGCTAATATTATCTAAAGGGAGCCGCTGGAAGGGACCAAATGCGGCGTGGGGAAGAAAAATATACACATATATATATATATATATATATATATATTTTTTGTTGGGACTATAGACATTGGCCGCGCGATGTGGTATTTCCACAGACATTTTATCGCTGGCGGAAGCTCAGACAGCCTGGAGGGAGTCACCCAGCCTCATGTTGCTGCGAACCATGGTGCAGCGGCAGGCTGCCCATTGCTCCATAGCGAGTCCGTTTGGTGCCAATTCGGCAGTGCCCTTCCCACCGACTCTCTCGGGTTCAAGGACAGTGACAAATCGGTTTAGATCCACGGGTTATGGCTGTTCGGGGTCAGCTGGCGCACGAGGAACTATATTTCTTTCCCCGAAGCAGACCGTCCTCCGGGTGGCCATTGATATCCTGGAAAACCGCAACGCGATTCACAATTTAGGTACACGGGTCATCACTCCTAAGCCCGAAATTTATACATATATGTCCAAAGCTTGCTTTGGAAATATTGGGACATACAAATACTAAAATTACTATAACTATACTGTCAATATTTTTCCGACCAAGGCATCATGAAAACTACTTACAATCCACGTAATCACATTAATGTCGAATACACTCCGCTGACACACTTCGCTGACGTGACGTGCCGACGCGTCATATGTCTTGTGACAAAAAAAAACTAAATCGTGATTTAGGATAGGATAAGTTGGCGTGACGTGTCGTCACTTGATCCTTACTCAACACGCAAGCTGACGCGTCTGCTAGCTTTCTCGCCCGCTCCTCTACCCTCTGGAATTCCTTTCCTGTTAATATCCGCCATGCTTCTTCTCTATCCTCGTTCAAATCCCTCCTTTTCCAACACCTTTTTTCTTTCCAAAATAATACTCTCTGATTACGAAATTTCAATTTAAGATTAACATCTATATCAGAAGTAAACAATATTTTTTAATGCACTATTAGTAATTAGTAAGAAAAAAGGCCATTCGGTCACCAAGTTTTTTATTTTATTTTACATTATATCGACGTTTGGGCCATTCCCAAGTCATGTAAAACGTACTTCGTTTAATCTTTTATATGTAAAACAAACGTCAACAATATATTATTTCTTTTCATTTTTTGTTACTTTTTTTTCAATTATTAAGTGCATCCGTATGGTGTGCCGATTGAAGCACGCCATACGGATGCACTGAACTTTGAGTAGCTTTAACCCTTCAATTAATTGCAATAGTCGTTTTACTTTATCCCAGGAAGCTCACACGTCTACACTAAATTTTAGGCTGTTGTTAAAACGCCAGTTAATGTTTGCTCTTAGCACAGCAGTAACAGTGAGTCTTTTATTATTGTAAAAAGAGAAAAATTTTATAACTTGTATAATAATCTAATGTAAATTATAGATGAAGAAGCCAGGACTAGTAAAAAATGGCCAAAAAGCTCTTAGATTAGGTTACTTCTTAATTTAAATCGTATTTAATTCATTAGGACCATTTTTTCTTATGATTAAGTAAATATAATCGTAGTAAAAGACAAATGTTATTTTAACACATGCTTGGCTTATAATTATAATTATGATAATTATTATTTTTTGTTGAGGTATTGCAGTAGAATTTAGATGATGGCTTTTGCACTTTTTTGGGGGAGAGGATCCTCCGGATTCCCTCTTTATTAGGGGGCCATTCTTCAGACTCTAGTCGAGGGCCCCTAAAGGAGCCAGTCCGAGACTGATGTAAATAATAACAAATAGGAAGTGCTTTCTGCAAAGGGTTGGCTACGATAAAATATCAAAGAATAGTGATAAATATTAAGTCAAAGAATAGACAAATATTCTCTGCTTCCCCTTTTTCAAACGCTTCTATTCCGCTTTTAGGTAGACTCAGCAAAAGAACCTTTATATTTTCTGATCTAGCTAAGGATATCTCAAGATATTCTCGTTAATGCCTTGTTCCCGTTAGTTCCAATTCGGTTAGCTGTCCCTTGGAGCAGGAGTCGCGCCCTACCGATCTAGTTTAGTTCTGCCATGGAGTTGGTGAAAAAGTGAAATAAAGATATAAAATGACAGCGCTCTACCATCGGGCGTATGGAGAGCATTGAAGGAGTAAATTCAAATGGTCTCCGCGACAAGGGGGACTGCTAAATGGATCTGTGATGAAATCTATTTGTTGGAGGCGATAAGACAGTGTTGCCAACTGTTTGCCTCGCCGCGTTATCATCCCTCTAGCACCTCGTTAAAAAACTCTTTTCTTTTTCTGTGTCATCGCAACGCTCTTTCTGGCTTTATTGGCTGACAAGGGCTACCGGTTAAAATGTTTCGTGTGAAAATTATATTATATTCTGCTTTCTCTTGATTTTTTCCTCTTCAAATTCTTTTTATTTGTATTATTTTAAAAACTGTATATTTCCCTTAAGAGTCTTATGAGTCAGACATGAAATGAGAACATTCTCGTATCGCTTGGATTCCGCCATGTTGGTAGTTTGTTTTCAGTGGTTAGTCTTCAATAATTCCTCAAGGTTTTATTGTTTAAAGTTTGATTGTTACGAATGATTACGATCCTATTGACATCACAACATTGAATATTATTTTAATGAAATAGGTAACACTAAAGAAAAGAATTAATCTATTTAACATTTGTACGTCCGAAAATATGAGACATAAATTATTTCTCGAAATAATTACGGTTAAAACAAAATACGTGGATGGTATTACTAAAGGCGATGATTCGGGTGATGTTGATATAGAAACAAGTACGTTTCAACCCGTTGAGAAATAAATTATCTTGAGTCTAAAATATCAAAAAGAAACGAAATTAAAGAGGGAATTAAACCAAATTAAATGCTTTTATTTCTCTGTCACGAAATTATTCAGTTCGCCACTACAGTCCAACGCTCTGGATAGGTACAAGTTGCAAGACTATTACTCATAAGGACTGAATAAAGCATTAAGCTTTTCGAAAATAAGTTTTTGCTGTCCTGCATGATAAGGTCAGAGGATTTAGAAATCTTCACAGTGTGGAATTGCGATGCATGCGGTAGATGAAGACATAAAGGGATGATCGTCTTTTGATAGAGTTAATGGGATGAGGATTGTAGGCAATTATTGTTCCGGATAAAGGCATCGCTAAGTTTTATTGTTATGATTATTGATTGTTGCAAATGATTAACCAAAGCGTGTTTGGGGTCAGCTTCTCGAAATGTTGAAATTTCGATTCCGACCAGTACTTGCAGAAATGTTTTTTGTGACGATGAAGGTAATAACTGTGGGCATTCCAACTGTTTTAAGTATAGGGTTACCACTTGTAGACAGCCTTGAGGTTGCTTTAAAAAGCCCATGAGGACTTGTGCATGGCTTGGTCTATATGTGAGTTAAAACCAAGGGCATCCTAATCGTCTGATGTTTTAAAAGACAATTACAACTTTTCACATTTTCTTCTTAAAATTAAGGTCCGGTTAAAATAATACATATAAGAGTGATTCTCATTTTACAGGAAAGTTTTGCTCAATTAGTCAATTCTTAGCTGAATTTTTTTCTCATCACAATATGGGAAATAAACATTTCTTCATGATAAAATATTAAAAATAAAAAGAATAAGAATAATTTTATTTTATAATTACTTAAGATACTAAAATGCCATTACCACTCACTTTCCTACTCTCAGTTTTCTAGTAAACGTGTATTTTTTTCTTTCATATCCTACGGTAAATGGTAGTGGAATTTATTTCTACTCATGAATGATAATTTAAGCATACTGAATCATTTTTTTTTTTAATGTTTGTTAACAGTGAAGTATGCTTATGTATTTTCCAGACATAGTCCACTCATTTTGATATCATTACCACGCAAACAATAAAATGTCAGATAATGCCTTGAAAAACAGGGAGCAGAGAAGAATTTTTTCAGAGTGTAGTAGCAGTCCTAAGCTAAAGGACCAGCCACCAGCTGACAACGGACTTTAATTACGGAGCTTAAATCAACGCTTTTTCGACGTAAAGTAAGTCGCATACCTTTATTGCTATCATTACCACGGTCTTCATTATCAGGCTACCTTTTCAAATTATTTCATTCATTATAGTTTAAATTTGACTACCGTGAGATGCAAGAAAGTTTGCACAGACCATATTTTTATCATTTTAGTTTAGTAGATTAATTAGTAAAATAAGTGGAAATAAATAGGCTGTTGCTATTTCACCAATTTCATTTATTTAGATGCAAATTTTCGGCCTACAAGCCATCCTCAGGCATCTTAAAAAAGTTTTTAAAATGCATATATGCAGCAACAGCCTGCATTTATTTTTATATACAAAAACATTCACCTTAAATCAACCAACATATACAAGTGGAAATGTTATTACCAAGTTGACAACTCGCATCATTACCACGTCCTAATTATTCGCGCGGTAATGGCATAAATTGTGAGGTAATGATGCATTTTTGAATGACTATTACGTAAAATTCGTTTGTGCTTTCCTGGACTTAATGTATTTAATTATTTAATTCTGATTGCCTACAAAGTTTTTTAATTGTTTATGTATCCATACTTATGGAAAGTGTGTCTATAAATTTATTTGAATGTGCTAGTTATGAAAGATATTGTATACTTTAGACTGCCTTGGTTGCTCAAATTACTTGCAAAGATTTTTTTTTTCTTGTAGGCACTCAACAACACCAATATATATATATATATATATATATATATATATATATATATATATATATATATATATTACTTATAACTTTTCATTTAAATATTTCTGTTTGTGTCTTGTATTAAATAAGTTTTAGCCAATTTTTTAAAGAACATCCAGTAAATTGTTCTTTAAAAACTAACTTATAGTAAGCTTCTAATTTTAATTTTCTTTTATAGATATATCATTATTCAAAAAAGTTTCATGAAATCTAGTCTGTAAGGAAATACAGTGTTGCTCCTTGCAATGTTTTGTATTTTTGTTTCATCTAGTCTTTCAAAAAAAAAAAGGTTTTTGAAACTTGCAACAAATTTTTTATTTGTGTACCGTTATTTTTGCATAATTAAAACTCTTAATTTAGTCTTGAAATAAAAACATGTGGATAATTGCAATTTTTATAAAATAATAGTAATTAAAATAAAATTTATAAATAATTGCTAATAATTTATAAATAATTTATAAATAGCTGTAATGGCTACTTATAATTTCCTATATATAGAGAGTCGTAGTACATCCAGCTCTTCTTCTGGCCAATTGCACTTATTTCCTGACCTCTAGATCTTAAAAAAAAACAAATAGATTGTCATTATCGCGCTTTTGAAAAACGAAAAAAAAACTCTTTTGATCATGGTCATTTGTTAAGATTATTAGCTGGTCATCAATAGAATGTATAGGTACTAACATTTTTATAATTATCATAATAATTCTTCGTAACCTGAGAATCACCTATAAATTTCCGTGCAAAAATATGTGATGCGTTAATACTAAATTACTCCATGAAATATTTATTTACTTTTTCAATTTGGTAATCTAATTACAAACAATGATAACACAGCCCTACAAAAAAAATTTATATTTTTTTTTGTGCCTAGAATTTTAGAACTGATTTTAGTTGTATTTCGTGCGCTGAATCTAAATATGAAATCAGTTTTTCTCAATTTTTAGATGCATTAACTTATCTATCAATGTGTTTTTCTACTCAGTACATTCAAGTATGGGTGACTTAATCCTATTTATTAATCCTCTACCATCCAGATAGTCCCGGAAAAATCCAACAGAAGAAATAATGAATGCTGTCCGGTAACTGAAGTGGTCTTCAACGTTTTAACTAGAATTGAGGTTAATTTATGAACATGCCGTGCGGATTCGATCGAAGTTGGCCGAGGCGATATTTCGATATCGAGCGTGATATTTCTGTTCAGGAAAGTGTTGTTATAAAGTCAACATTAAACGTACTATGTTGTATATTTTTGTATTTGTAGATTAGTAGTATTATTATTTAATTAGTAGATTGAAAATAGGGTGAGTTCAACTAGAGGATCCTGCTATTACAATTACATGAATGAGGCTGAGCCAAAAGCTTAGACTTCAGTTGCTGCAATTGTCGAAATTTTTCTGGACAAACAGGAAGCTGAAAACCATGTTGAATTGGTACACTAGATGCTAAACAGTTTCAGATTCCTTAGACATGAGCATTACGGTGCACTGTTTTCCTGATTAGACCATTTTCCTAAAATTTTAGATGACATCAGTGAGAAAAAAGCTGAAAGATTTCACCAGAATATTAAATCAATGGAAGACCGTTACTGAGTAATATGAGATAAGCACATGATGGCAGATTAGTGCTAGAGTTTAAAAAAGAGCTGTTCCAAAATAAATTGGTGGTGGTGGTTCTTATGCTGTATGACCTGGCCTAAACCAGCTCTCCTCAAGTTTACGAATGAATAATTTAGGTTTTTCCCCACAAGTCATAATTGGTCACGTCAACAAAGTCTAGAATGTGGGATGGGGATTTTGATTTCGATTTTTTATTTCACTGGTCTTGCACTTAATGTGCTGGCTATATGTCATTAGTTTATTTTCAAATTTTTTGAAAAGACTCTCGGATAGGCAAAGGGAGCACTTGCCCCAGATAGCAAAATTTAGGGGGCGGCATTTCGAGCGAAATATTTTTAAAATCATTTTTTATACTTTTGTTTATGCACAATTCGAATTAATAAAAAAGAACAAAGCTCAAACTTACAGACTCACGGTTTCGTGTTTGGAATCTTCCAATTGTATCCTTTCAATTTTAATAATATCATTCGTCATAGATTTCAATACAAAATGTAAAACAAGAGCAATAAAAAAAACGATACAAATCAATACTCCCTATTTGAAATGGAAGACACTAGACAAAGAGACAATTGGTAGACAATATTGGGTATTGTTTCATGGTGTGGACATTTCGACGTGGGCGAGGTCTCGAGTCATTCACTGTGAGTTTTCTGTTCCCAATTTATTTTTTATTATGGTGATGTGACCTACAGAGAAAGTGTTCTTATTTATTGAAGATTTTCACTTGGTACCTTTTTTGTGGGAAGTGACTAATCCTGAATATAAAAATCTTACTTAGAAATAAATATTTATCGAACTGCTGCCCCAAAAATATTAAGTGTTCATAGTTATAACATAACTGCAAACGTAACAAGGATCCTGCCCAAAAATGTCACGCATCCGACAACGCTTCTTTCGCTTCTTTTCAACTTACAATTAGATCGGCGCTAGCAGCGATCCCAACAGGGTCAGCCATATATTACAGCTTATAGATATAACAAATTTTTATTTTTTTTTTGCAAAACTGATATCAGATTCAAGTTCCTCGCATTAAAAAACATCATAGAAGCAATTTTAACCGTTAAAAAATATTTATTTTATACTTGAAGGTTTTATTTTTTTTTTCCGTTGATGAGGAAAGATTTTTTTTAAGGTTAACTGAATGAGGTGCGTCAGTTTTACAATTTAATTAAGGGTTTAAAGAAGACCTCTTGGAAATATTCGAAACTTCATCCCAAAAATCTACCACGAAATACGTTGAAAAAGGAGTTCATTATTACGAATATGAAAACCGATTTTTTTCACTATCGGTAGTTGGACATAATAAGGACGAAATTACCACCTCTTCCTATATATATTTTTTTTTTAATTATTTTATATTAGTAAATACTCAACATTTCGTGTGAAAAGCTATTTTGAAAATTTTGTGTAAACACTTTAACTAACAACGAATAAAAAAAACAAAAAAAAACCTGTACCTATTAATTTTATGGAATGGAATTGGGCCAAAGCCAATATTGTACGTGAATATCTACAGGAGGTGGGGATCGCATTGTTGGAGATCACCCTCAGAAATCCATATCTCAATTATTCAAAACATTATCCATGGGTCTTAATTTTAATTATTAATAAAACGGGATTTTCGTTTTTTTTCCACTTCATTATTTTTTCTCCTTCCAAATCTCTTGTATTTCAATCCATTTATTTCATATAAATATCATAGTAGTTTAACAACAAATGGTTCAGATAGACCTTCCTACCTAATAAAAAGATTTAAATAACAGTGCGATGCAATATTTTCGCAAAACAGTTTATTTCCAAGGATTATAAAAATAATTTCCTCTAGCCTACAGAGCTTTCAAATCTATTGACGAAACTTAAAACATTTTGAAGATAGCATTTTTATCGATTCATTTTAGAATTCTTATTACCATTACTGGCTTGAGAAGTGATCGACAAAGACAGGATAAGACTAATTCTGACATTGTAAATACGAGGTTACTCGACCAAGGGGACTCCACTCGACTTGATGGGCCTCCCCCTAAACCCTCTCCCCTCCACTTACCACCACTTGAAGGCTGCCTCTCACGTCTGCCTCATCCCCCCGTCTCGTCTAGCATTAATCATTAGCCTTAATTGGTCCACAAAGATACTATCAATATTATACGACTAGTCCTCGCTCCAACGCAAAATATAAAGATCATATTTCAAGTTCAAATATTATTCAAATACAAATAATTGGCTTGATACTGTCGGGATGGGGGTAGTAAATATATTTCTAATATTTTAAATTAAAAAAATATATAAACCGATATATATAAATATATATATATATATATATATATATATATATATATATATATATATATATATATATATATATATATATATATACATATACCTTTCCTACTTTAATCCTAAATGATCACCCCGTCACGTTCAGCTCCTCAATCAAAAACTTGGGTATTACTATCGACCAAACCCTTTCCTGGAAACCCCACATTGCCCAAATTTCCCGACGGTCAATAAGTACCCTTAAATTATTCCATCGTTCTCGACATCTTCTCCCACAACCTACCCGCAAACTCCTTGTGTCCTCTATTATCTTTCCCCACTTTGACTACGGATGTGTGGTATACGGGGGCCTCTCGAATGTGCTCGGGGACAGATTGAAGCGGATCATGAACTGCTTTTTAAGATTTGTCTTCGGCACCTCGAGACGGGCCCATGTGTCCCACCTTTACGGCGAGTTAGAGTGGCTCTTCCCCTGCAACCGTAGACAATATTTCCTCGGATCTTTCCTGTACCAAGCTATCACCATCCACCACCCTCCCTACATCTACAGCCTCCTACAATTCAAATCCTCGGTCCACGCACTGGAAACAAGATCTCGCCTTTCTGACCTCCATACTCCCTCCCACAGAACCAAAACATTCGAACACTCCTTTCTCGCCCGCTCCTCTACCCTTTGGAATTCCTTTCCTTCTAATATCCGGCATGCTTCTTCTCTAACCTCATTCCAATCCCTCCTTTTCCAACACCTTCTTCCTCTCCAAAATGATGCTCTCTAATTGCGAAATTTCAGTTTAGGATTAACATCTGGATCAGAAGTGAATAATAGTTTTTTAATGTACAAACTTTGCTAATCAATCATTATTTTTGTATTTTTCATTTTCTCTGTTTGTTTTTTTTTTTACTTTATTCTTGTTTTTTTCTCTTGTTTTTTTTGTTTTACTCAAATTAATTATATTTTTCGATAAAAAAACTTATTTATTTGCTTATTTATGTTTCTGAAGATATTGTAAAAATTAATTGGTCTGTATTCTATAGTCTTATGGCCAGATAATGTTACTGTTTTATTTGTTCCTTCTTGTTATTCTTAAGGACCTAGTCCCAGAATAAAGTTCTTTTAACTATCGATCTATCTATCCATCTATATATATGTATATATATATATATATATATATATATATACATATATATAAGTTAGCGATATATAAGACGCAAACAACAATAATAACTGTGTAAATCTTAAGGATTAGTTAAGTATTATGTATCAACAACTCTGTCTCTATATATACCAGGTAGAAAAGATAATAAAGTTAGTTCGTTTCTTGAAGTTTTGTATTGCATATTACGGAAAAACAGCGTTTATGCCAATCATAACCCTGCAGCATCAGTTGAAGAAATGCAGCAGAGTGGAAAATGCTTGTCGATCGGTCTATCCTCAGTCTATCGTACCGAGCACCAGCGAAGAGTGGCTAAGAAGAGAGTAGGCACATTGAACATGAAATGTAGGTTCACCAACCTCTGGTTGTATGGAGTATGGAATTTTTTTATTATTAAAAATAGCTAACAAAATGCATTGTTAATTTTAAACTTTATACCATAACTTTGTAATTTATTGACAAATTTAAAACCTAGTTTCACCGTTGATTTCAGTTTCAAAACTCCATTAAAATGATGTATCGGAAGGCATAGGTTCCTATACGAAATTTTAAAGTTTACTGGGTCTGAGAGATCCCGTACATTTTTTTTTTCAAAAACAGGTCGAAATTTTAAACTAGGCTGAAAAATATTAAATACGTATTTTTAATTTTTTGTATAACGTTATCGGTTCAAGAGAAATTCAGCCGGGCCATCTAAAAAGGACACCCCGTATATATATAGTATGTAGTATGTGCCTGGGTGTCTTGGTGTAGGGTGCTGTCTCTGGTTAGTGACTTTTTTGACTCTGAATGTGAGATGTACTACATTTTTTTCTTTATGAGAGTTTTTTTCTTTATATTTTTTTTCTTTCTCTTCTACTGTCCTGATGATGCCTGAATTGGCGAAATATCGTCAGATGATTGTTTTATTTATTACTGTTATTTTTGAGACTCTCGGCTTATTTTTTGGATTTTTCCATCTATGCCCTAACAATTATTTATGTCTGATTTTGAGCTTTTGGTCTTGCATGTTCAGATAAACTTTATGTTCAGAAATTTTGCCCCCAACTTTATAAATTTAGAAAAATACATTAATAGGGCCTACATACCTGTTTTTGAACTGGATATTGTTAAGTTTAGGTGATTTATTCTTGCACGAAAAATCTTAACTGTTCCTTGCTGATTCAAACATAGACAGAGACCATGACGAAAGTGGATTGAGTGATAAATGTTAACAATAAATGTGCCGCCTTTCATTTACGTCGTGTGGTTCATGGTCTAGTTAATTTAAAAATGATCAATTTGTCATAATAACTATAAATCGAAAATTGGGTTTTGAGCGTGATAAGTGATAAGTTCTGATACTGCCATGTTACGACACGAGATATTGCGGAAAAAATTTATATATTTGCAGGTGCCTGAAGTTTTCTTCGAATTTCACAACCATATAGGTCTGGAATGCGTTATGCTGATTACGGGTTTTGAAGCTTTCCGCTACTTTTTTTAAATCACTAATCAGTTTTTTCTCTAGAGACTTAGTGGACACTCTTTTAAACCTAATAAATAAAAAAAAAAGAAGGTTATAATATAAAAACTGGTTCCATCTTACTTCATATTCAACTTAAAAAAAAATCTTTAAACAGCAATCAATATGCGTATATATATGACAAAAGTGACTTTTTGGTTGATATTAAGAAAACTTTCTTCGGTTAAAATCACTTTATTTTACTTACCCTCTTTACTTGCTTTGTTTCAGTGTGGCTTGTACTAAAATTCATATTTAGATTTGTAACAACATGGAAAAAAGGAATGGTATGTTTGAAATTAATCAAATCAAAAAAAGGATATTATTTAATTGCGGTAACAAAACGTATTATCACTTAAATATGAAATTATCATCAATCAAGTAGGCTCATCGATCAAAGCCAAGAAATATAAGAAATATATCCAAATATAACAATTTTTCAGCCCTAAAATTTTTCTAGAATAATTTCATATATTTACTTTTTCAATGATTTGATTAAACAGAATAATTAAATGCTAATGAAATACTTATATATTCACGAAGATACGAATTTTTGACGCAATTACTTTCTGGCTTTGAGTGAAAAAGCTATATCAATTATCTCGTTTCTGAAAAAAATAGAGAAAAAAAAATTTGATGCAACTCATCAACGGAATTAATTCGCATGACAAAAAGTGCCTCGTGATTTGCCGGTTATTATGCTGAAAAAGTTCATTTAGCTTCTAAACACGGCACTTTTCCAAATTCAAACCTCTGACTCTTTTATGTCTCAGTCATTATATGTGCCAAACAATTTATTGTTTACATCTGTACATTTTGTTTTTGTATTTATTATTTAACATGAAAAAAAAAAATGTACATTTGTAAAACAAATTTGTTTTTTCATTTATTATCCATTGATGACTGATAACAATAATGTTTATGTTTCAGAATGAATTTAAATCAAGCCTCTGAAACAAAGCAATAGGTACTAATCTGAGCCAAGTAAAATCGTTCTTAAAGTATCTGTTCTTTAAAGTATACAGTGCAACATATAATTCTTTGTTTCTGAAAAATAACATATATTCTGTGTTACCATTATCGGAAGTTTAAAATTGTATATCTAATATTCTAGCTATAATTATTATTTGAATTAATTATTCATTTAAATAAGACAAGAAGAAGGAAGCCTGCCAAACTCAAAATTTCGAAGAAAGAAGACAACGAAATGGTATGATAATTGATTTTTTTTAAATAATAAATACGCGGCATACACTCTAATTATGCAAATATTGAACAATAAATGTGTAATGTGTCTATATTTGATGTAAAAATAAAAAATAAATTAAAAAAATTTAAGGTTCGACATCCAATAAAGATTTAGGACATGTCAGAGCGTGCCGACATGTCGCTGAGATTTTGTTTAAATAAATAAAATTCTTTTCATTTTCTTCGTTTGCTTTGATAGAGCTACTACTTCATTTATTAGGCTTTTAAGTTTGTTCAGATTGACAACTCACGTCGTAATTTTTATTTGACTTCTCAAATAATTTAATCGAATACTGGCAATTTTCAATTTCCGTGTTGCAATTTTCATATTGATTGTGATATTTGAATTCCCTTTACTCAAATTGGAATTTATTACTCTTCTGAATTATCTGATTATTATTATTTGTATTATATATAATGAGAGCTAATAGTTAAAGGTACAAGAGTATTATTATATCTGTTTGATTAGTCTGCATGAGGCTGTTGAAGTGGGATATACTTACTATCTTTAGTCTACATCAGTGTGGTTTTGAGGTTTTCTGTCCTAATGAATTATTTAAACCTTACAAGCCGCAAGCTGGTCTTAACTTCCTTTGATTTCACCAACCATATAATATATACTTACACACACATACATCCATATGTATATATATACAGAGTATTCATTTTAAGACGGCTTAAATGCATTTGACGGGAAAACGGTTGGTTTGAAAGAAAAATGCTGGCAAAAATTGTAGATGCGTATAAAACTGTTAGATTCGCTCATGATCACTATGTTTATGCACATCATTTTGAAGGTTAATACAATTTAAAACGAATGGTGCATACCGCATTTTGGTATCTTTAATTTGTTTAACTAATTAATTTGCATTTATTAGGGAAAATACTTTGTCTACCGCCTTGATCAGATTCTTATTAAAAAGGGGGTAAAAAAGATACGTGAGAATCGAGTACCATGTTATTGTAAGTCACATTAGTTTGGACGCTCGTCCGCCACATACGTGACGTCAAAGTGTCAAATAAAGGGCATATTTTGGGATAAAACTTCCCGCTTTACAATTTTTTCCTCTTGCATTTATCTCTCGGACCAACAGTTTACCCTTAAAATGCGTGTGAGCCGTTATAAAACGTTCAGGTACCCAATTATTCACTCCAACTATACTGGCATTGTTTGCAACCAAAATTTACCCATCGGAGTCTTGATCTGCCACCACAAATACAATAAAATATATACATACTCCTGCCCCCTCCCCTTCTTGGCACCTTAGAACATGAAGATCTTTGGTCACGTGTTCTAGTTATAGTCACGTGGCAGTATTTTACTGCCCAGTTTTATGTTGGCAGTGGATGTACTGAAAGCTTGGAGAGGGTAACAGCTTTACGCGGCTAAGGATGATAGTTTTCAAGGTGCAGCGGCAGGGCAGCCCTTTCATAGCTCGATGCCCGCCGACCCCTTCGAGTCCAATTCAGTTATAGTGTGATCACTAGGTCTTACACAACTATATGAGCCCTATTTCAAAATAATAAAGTTCTAAAGTACAAGCACAAGTGGGAAAAGTACAAGTGGAAAGTTTCGTGTTTGGAGGTTACAACTTATTTATTCTCATTAGATAATAATAATTTTACTATTTTTTTTTTAATTTGCTGTTTTTTTATATAACTGTTTTAAATTTTAAATGTTATAACAATATATAACAATTTGTCCTTTACTTTATAGGCACGCTTTATAATAAAGTACAAGTACAAGTTGACCTATGACTTATTACGCTTATGACTTACACTGTGAAATGTTAAAACACGATAATATTTAAAGTAGTTATATTAAAAAACCAGTAAATTAAAATAAAATTATTATCATAAGCTGTAATCTTTAAGAACGAATCTTTCCACTTTTAGTTGACCTACCTGTACTTGTAGTTTTGTACTTTCTTATGGGATTGGGTCCAAGATGTATTAATGCAATAATGGTCACGATTCACGGCCGATTGTGTTCCCTCCAAATTGGGTAAAACAGCTATATAATCTTTGACTGATTTCCGATAAAAATGAATATTGGTAATTTTGTTGCAATAAACGATTTTATTACTATGACCGTTTTGTTCATCTGAAAAAAAAAATCGTGTCCATTTTTTATTAGTTATTGCAAAGAGTTTATTTTAAATGCGCTTCAGAATAGGGAAGATTTATTCTTGCGTTTTCCCTGTCAACCCTTGTTGTGGCATGCCCGACCTGAACATTAGGAAATGTCAACTGAAAAGAATCTGAGGCTCATACCGTCCTGCATTCTTCTTAATGTTATCTTTAAGAGGCTATATTTCTTCTAGGACGTCTGTCCTACACAATTGTTTGTTTTCCTTATCAATCTTTTCAAAACTGCAAAAATTCCATTTACGTTCTGGATAAGTGTCAAAAAAATAGTTTATATCTATTTTCTATAAAAAGTCATATTCACGTTGGTTTTAATCAGAATTTCATACGTAATTTATTGAATATATGAGTATCTAACTTCCCCTTCTTTCATTTCTAAATAACATACTCTTTCTTAAATACCTAATGGAATTAGATAGTTCAAAGTGTGGTTCCAAATTAAAATTTAAATACATATTTATGGATACTAATTGTAAGTAAATGATATTTAAAATATTTTCTAAACCCTACATTTGCGAAAAATTTTAATGATACCTAATAATTTCCCAAAACGGAGATATTTCTTGGTCCGCTTGCTCTCTCGATTTAACGGATTTCGACTTGATAAGTATTTGAGGCACTCAAACAATACATTCGGGACCCTTCATTATGATGCGGGAGGCCATGCAAAACTTCAAATTAGGGATATAAACATAGAATAAACATGGAAAAAGGAAGGAAGAAAATCAATTGCTAAATACCTATCAAAGTGCATATTAACATTTATTATTAAAAATAATTCCTAAGAACTAGAGAAAAATTAATTAAATTACTTGATAAAAAAAAAAAATAAGGGAGTATTTGTAAATCACATTGAATTAATGGTGACTGAAACCTATCAAAATTATAAACCTTATATATCTATCTAGCAGATGGCGCTACAAACCTTCGATGGGTCCTGGCCTCCTCAATGAGCCTCCGCCATTCGGCTCGGTTTTGGGCTGCTGACTTCCAATTTCGGACTCCAAGCAGGTCTCGTGCGTCTTGTACCACTTCATCCATCTACCGGAGCTTGGGCCGTCCGACTCTTCTTGGACGATGAATTTCCTCTTCCATGATTTATTTAGGCATTTCATCGGGACTCATCCGTGCAACATGCCCTGCCCACCCAAGGCGTCCCAACCTAATAAAGGTCACAACATCTATATCCTGGAGCAGCTCATAAAGTTCCTTATTTCTTCTTCTTCTCCAGCCTTCCTCGTCCCTTACCGGCCCGAAGGATAAGAATAGATTTTCCGAAGGATCTTCCTCTCGAAGACCAGGAGATTATTTCTATCCTGTGTGGATAGTGTCCATGTCTGGGAGGCGTATGTTAGGACAAGCCTGATCAGAATTTTATATAAATGGACCTTTATGTTTCCATAAACACATATGTCATTTAGAATTTTACTTCAATATTGTCAGAGAAATTGACACCGTTTTGGTAACCAAATCGGGTGCATCTTGGTAATTTTTTTAATTCAATAATTTTATTTTTTATTGTCATTCCAAAGTACTCTAAAGTAATTAATATTATTATTATTAATTAATTAATATATAATTTCAATACAGGTATGTTTTACTTGCAATTAAGTTCAAAGATGGTCAAAACATTATTAGAGTTATAAATAAATGCATTTTTAAAAATTTGAAACGTTTATTTATTATCAATAATGAGATATGAGAAATTTATAACCCATCTACACAATTTTGATACACCAAATGTACCAGTGACCTGGTAAGATAACGCTTCTTCAAACGGGCACTGGTACATATCTTGTACCAGCCTATTATTTCCTAGTTAACATTTGACTTTCATAAAAAAACCACAAGAACTAAATATTAGATACTTAAAAGAAAAAATATAGTGGTAAACAAATTGTTTTTTGCAATGCTCAGTAATTTTGTCCTATAAAGGGATAAAGGATAGGATACGTAAAATAAATAAATTATATATATATATATATATATATATATATATATATATATATATATATATATATATATATATATATATCGCAAGTAAAATCTGATTATTGTGAATGAGCAAAGCTTGGATGTTTGATTATAAACATGGATGTCTGTTGGTTTCACCCCATAAAGGTGGCACTTCTCAAGTTCCGAACGTGGTTGATTATTTTTTCTGAAATAATTTGTTAGTAACTGGCACATCAAATGGAAAATTCTAATTTATGCTACCTATTTCAATTCCTACCTGCTCTCAGATTCACTATTTATTCTCTACCTATTTTTCTTTGGGGAAAATACTGATTGTAACTATGAGATTCAAAGAGTCTCTTCAGAGACTATCGTCTGTACTCGGAGTGTTCATTGATAATGGAAAACTTACTGAAATCTCTTCTACCCCACCTACTGTCGGGTTCCAATAATATTGGACAAATATATTTGTACTTCAAATGCTTCTTCAAATCAATAAATTATAAATAACATTCTGAGCTGATACATTCATTACTACAGATGAAATCATAAATCGTTGAATAGGTTATGTTTAAAATGGAAACCGTTAATTTTGCTAAAAATAAATTTTAAATATATTTAATAATTTAATATAATTTATACATAATAGAGATCTCAATGCGTAGCCTGCTCCAGATATATTATTAATAAATTATAGATGATGTTTGGGTATGATGGTCTAATCATGATAAAATAAAACAAGGGTATTACAATGTTGTTATTAACACAGCCAAGATCGGCCCAACTGTATAGGGCAGTGCTTCTCAAAGTGGGTGCCAAATACACGCCACAGAGGTGCTCCAAAATTTTTAAATAATATATTAAATTAAAAATTTATTTTTTTTTAATTTTTTTATTTATTTATTGAAATTTACAACTGTATTACATAATACAACAAGTAAATGGGAATTTGAAGTACAAGACATGAGAATTACTTGTGAAGGAGCCACCCATTGGTAGCACTTCAATGTCTATTTTAACTTAGAAGGTCCCGTGGCCATCTTCTTTTCAGACGCCTCAGAGGATTATCAGGAATACATGGGGATGAAAGGCTACGAATAAGAGGGTTGGTATGGGCAAGGAGTTTGGAATTAAAGGAGGTATATCTATTTCGGGCTAAATCTGCAACAAATGGGATATTGAGGTCTTTATGGATAATTTTATTTGTGACAAAATAAGGAGCATTAAGGATTTTTCGAAGGATTTTGGATTGCAAGGATTGGATGCGGGAGGAATTTGATGGTTTGGTGGTACCCCAAAGCTCTATCCCGTATGTCCAAATAGGCCTGATAATGGTGATGTAAATGAGCTTTTTGTAGAAAATCGGTAATTTGGAGCGTTTGTCAAGTAAGTGTTGCAGTAATCGGAATCTTCGAGCAGTTTCTTGTCGTTTCAGTCTTGTGTGAGGATTCCATGTAAGGCGTTTATCAAGATGGAGTCCTAGGTAGCGGATTTGTTCGACTGGGATAAATGGTATATTATTAAAGGATACTGTAGGACAGGATGTAGTGGGTTTACGACGTAGGGTAAAGGTGATTCGATGGGATTTGTTAGGATTTATTTTGATTCTCCAGTTTTGACACCATTCTTCAATGGCTGTGATGTGTGACTGCAGGGTTTGAGATGCGGCAAATGGGTCATTGTTCACAGATAACACACATGTGTCATCAGCGTAAGTAGTGAGGATGGTGCTAGGATGGGTTGGGATATCAGCTGTATACACCGTGTAAAGGATGGGGCCAAGGATACTACCTTGAGGTACACCGGCGGACTGAGAGAATAGTGATGAGTAGGCAAGATTATGGTTTACTTTGAAGGTTCTATCGGTGAGGTAGGAACGGATTAATAGAAAATATGTCGGGGGAAGGAATTGACGGAGTTTGTAAAGCAGTCCCTGGTGCCAGACTCGGTCAAAAGCTTGTTCCACATCGAGAAAGGCTCCCGTGCAGTACATTCCGCGCTCCAATGTGGAGGATATCACATCCACCACACGATGACACTGCTGAATAGTAGAATGGGATGTTCGAAATCCAAACTGATGGTCAGGAATCACTTGATTTAATTCTAGGATTGGGTACAGTCTCTTTAATATGAGTTTTTCTAGGATTTTGCCCATAGTGGGCAAGAGGGAAATAGGACGATAGGAGGATGGATTTTCAGATGGTTTTTTTGGTTTTGGTATCATTTTTATAATAGACAGTTTCCAAGGATCAGGGAAATAGGTGGTTCTGAGTGATGCATTGTATATATAGGTTAGGAATAGGACAGCTTTTCGAGGGAGGTGTTTTAGGATGTGCGATGTGATGAGATCATGACCAGGAGCTTTTTTGGAAGGTAATTTCTGAATGATGTTAGTTATTTCGGAAGGATGAAACGCTTTAGGAGGAAGGGACATCTGAAGTGGAATAGTTAGTTCTGCCTCAACATGCTCAAGATGGGCTTGGTTAAGGATATCAGGATGAGGATTAAAAGTTTTGAAAAGGTGTTCACCGAATATTTGGGATTTTTCCTCATCTGATCTAGACCAGGTCTGAGATTCAGTGAGAAGCGGATGATTAAAGGTTTTGAATTTTAATAGCTTTGCTGTAGTTATCCATAATGATTTATCGTTAGAAGTTAGGTTCTCTGTTATTTTCTGGAAATTTTGAATTTTGTATTTTCTGATTTCTACTTTTAATTTGTTGGTCAGTTTTGAATAATGAATTTTGTCTGATGGATATCTTGTTCTATGCCACCTCGCTCTTGCTCGGCGTTTTTCAGTTAATAAAATGCGAATATGATGTGGCAAGTTGGTTTCTTGCATATTTCTAATTTTGTGGTGTGACGTGTTGCTGTAGATAGTGGTACCTATTGCTCTTGTGAATTCATCTATAGCAGAATCAATCTGATGTTTAGTTTTTAACGGAATTTTTAAGTCAAGTTTGTTTTCTAGATCGTACCGAAAATTGTTCCAGTTTACTTGTCCTTTAATCAGGGAAGGAGGGGAGGGTTTCGGAACAGGATTTGAATGCAAGAAAAGCAGAACCGGACTATGATCTGAAGATAGGTCATCTATGGATTTTATTGTACATTGGAAGGAGGGTATCTGGGAAGTAATGAATATATCAAGGATATCAGGATGTTTTTTAAGGGATGTAGGCCAATAAGTAGGGTTCATGGGAGAGAGGATGGAATAACTGTTGGAGGTTGTGATACGAGAAAGAATTCTGCCACGAGTATTGGAAGTTCGACATCCCCATCGTTGGTCTTTGGCGTTGTAATCCCCTCCAGCAACGAAACGCGGACCAAGGGATCGGAATAAGGAATCAAGGTGGTTACAGGAAAGGGAATTTCCAGGAGGGCAGTATACAGCTGAGAATGTAGTGTTTAAAGGACGGGAGGATAAGGTTATTGAGGTTGATTGAATGGTGTCAGTTGGAGTGGAAGGAATTAGGGAGTGAGGTAGGGATTTGTGAATAAGGATGCAAGAACCTGCGTGGGATGTGTTATCTGGATGATCTGATCTGTATGTAATGTAGTCTCGTATGTAAAAGAAAGAACGCGTCGTGAAGTGAGTTTCAGTAACTAGGGCAATGTCAATGAAATTTTCGTGGAGGAATATGTCAAGTTCGTCTCTGTGATTCTGTAGGCCATTTGCATTCCACAAAAGGATAGTTAGGGTATTTTTGTTCATCGTGAGATATTGAGCGGGATTTCAGTTAGGACTCTGGTAAGTATTGTGATAAGAGGTCTTATTGTATCTTGAAGATCACGAAGGAAGGATGAAAGGATTGATGTTATATCGGAAGCATTTTGGCTAGGATAGGAGTAGAAGGAAGAGTCGTGAGGTGGAGGGTTATTCTGTCTTGGTGGAGGTTGAACCCTCGTGTGGGATCGTTGTGTGGATTCCACATTTAATGGAGCTTCTTGTGAAGGATAGGGGAACTGGGATAGTTCAGGATGTTTGGGATAGTAAGGAGGTGGAATCTGTGGCGATAACTTCACCCTTAGGGATGCGCTTTTGGAAGAAATTTCATTTCTAGTTATTTTAGGCTGAGGATGGGAGGTCTGAGGTTGAGGATATGAAGACTGCGACTGAGAATGGGAGGGGCGAGGCTGAGGATGAGAGGTCTGGGGTTGAGAACTGGAAGTCTGAGGGTGTGGGATCTGGGGTTGAGAATGGGAGGTCTGAGGCTGAGGTAAGGAGACTTGAGGCGCCTGTGGTCGAGCCAGATGTCTTGTGGTGACGTTGGAATACGTTATTCTACTCCTGGAGCTCATCTGTCTTCGTTCTGCATTGTTTACCGGAGTTCCCAGGTTCATAGGATCATTCCTCGTTGAAGGGCCAGGCATTTGGTCTTCATGAACTTCGTTCCTTGGCAAATTTCTTGCAACTAGAACTTTTTGTCGTTGCATGTTTTTATAAACAATGCAACCTTTGTAATTTGCAGGATGGCTTTCACTG
Source organism: Rhaphigaster nebulosa (assembly GCA_948150685.1). NCBI lineage: Eukaryota > Metazoa > Arthropoda > Insecta > Hemiptera > Pentatomidae > Rhaphigaster > Rhaphigaster nebulosa. The sequence goes on from OX411307.1 coordinate 19,152,977, forward strand.
CATAGAACACATTTAGCTGGAGTATCCCGAGGCTTCTGGCAAGTGTCAGACGCATGAGGGCCTGCACATTTAACACACCTGGCCTGATGATGACAGTAGGCTTTGGTATGGCCTAGACTTTGGCATTTAGTGCACTGGACAATTTCTGGTCTCTGCCTCGGTTCTTCGAAACGTATACACGAGTATACTAGTCTATTTACTAAAAATATTTCTGTATTATTTGGTCCTGGCTCAAGGTCGACGAAAAATAGTGGCAATGGATATCTTTCAGTAGGGTGGAAAACGTTGGAAATGCTTCTAACATTGTGCCCTAACTCTTCTATATCCTTCTTGATAGCGGTAGTGGGGGTGGTGGTATGAAGACCCCTCAAGACAACTCTGTATGCTTTTTCTTGTTTTAATTGATAGCAATGGAAGTCATATTGCTTTTCTGTCAAATGGTTGACTAGTTTTTTATAATTGTCTTTGTTGGTTGTATTAATTCTGATGTCCTTTAATCGGGAAAAACATTTGAAATTTGTTTGTCCAATTAAATTTGCAATTTCATGGCCAAACGACATAAAGTCTTGAATATTGCTTACAAATATTGGAGGTGGCTCTGGTTCAGAGAACTGCCGGTGAGTGGTAGATTCGGTTGTATTACTTAAGACTGCAAATTGGTTGCTTATTGGAATGGTAGGAACTGTTGATGTAGATGCTATTTCAATAGGTGCTGCAGTTTTACTGCGGGTGTTAGGTTGGGAAGTTTGTTTGGCTTTTACTTTTTTATTTTTTTTTTTATTCGGCGAATTCCCAGCAGAGCCAGGTGCAGCGTTTCGTTGACGCTTCTGGAGGGTCCTTCTCTTCAAATATTGGGAATCTGTCTCGCTTATTTCGGAAAAAGCCGTCTCCTCGTCTGTGTCCATATTCGACGATTTATCCATATTAATTAAAATAAATAAATTTTAGAGAATATAAAATTAAAATTTAACTTCTAATTATTTATAATTATGTGCATGAAAAAAAAATAATACAAAATAAAACATTCTATGAAATTAAGGGAGAAAAAAAAAAAAAAAAAAAAAAAAAAAAGATTAATAAGTCTATGGATTCGAACTCGTGACTAACCAGAGGAAGAGATCTGGTGTACAGCGCCTAGTCCACTGAGCTACCTGAGATGTGATAACAGACTGTTCCACGCGATGATAGCCAGTAGCCAGTAGCGTGCAGGTTACAGATTGCCTTGCCACGTGGGTGATCTCTCTGGCCTACGAGTACATCTTCTCACTATTAAAGTTAATTAAGGAGCACTCACCTCACTCAATGTTATTGTAATATTGTTCACCTACGTATAAAGTCAATATTTACAAAGTTTCTGAGCACAACTTGAGCTAATACCACTACGATTACAGAATCAGTGCAGAGCGATAACTAAGTCTAACTTCAGTTGCGGCCATGACACTTGATACTTAAATTAAAAATTAAATTATTAAATTGAATAAAATAAATAATTAAAACAATTATAATAAATTAATATTGCTGTTTTTATTACAAGTCTTTGTATTTTAAGTTTCTATTATATTTACTTATATGGCTTATTATTTCATTTATCCAAAAATAAGTAATAATAGCGGGGTCGGGAACTATTTTTTATAATTTCATTGTGTCGCCCGACAAAAGAGAAGCAAAGCTACTAAACCATTTAATAGGATTATGTGATTCAGAAGAAAATTTCCAAAATAAACAAAAAAGTATTTTTTTATTTATTTATTTTTTTCTGTGAAATTATTTTGTTTAAATTATTTCTCTGATGAATTATTATGTATGTATTTTTTGATAGAGACGTAAAATATAGCAATGTGAATGAAGGGACAAACGATTGATCTGTTGATAAATGTACAGCGCTAAGACCAAAATACATCGACATTTTATTAAAATAAATGTATTCATCCGATTTTTTTTGCTCTTTCAATATTCTAATTATTGTTTTACGTTAAAAACTTTATGGATTATAAAAATAAGCTAATTTCACAACAGACCTTTATGTTACTAGCATTAAATTAATTAATTTTTTGAATAAACGGTAGCCATATTTGAAGTTGAAATAATACCTTTTCAAGGAATTAAAGACAATTCGGGCTTTAATTTAATGTAGTTGATATCGGCAATATTTAAATATGGGTTTTAATTTTCCTTTTGTGAGCATCCGCTCTTAAATATTTCAATATAAATAACAACCATTTATACTGAAACCAGTTTTTAATTTAATGAGTTTAATATATTTTAATTAAAAAAAAAAAAGTATATTTCTTAAAATTTCTTTTTCTTTTGCTGTTTATCATTTCTTCCAAAAACTTGAACAGTTGGCATGATTTTTGAAAACATAGAACACATATCGTGTCTGTTAGGAAACTGAAAAATACAGGTGAAGGTTGTTCCAAAAATACAAATACAGTGAGTGATGTTCAAGTATAACAAGTATTAAAATTCATTATTTATAGAATAAAATGATAGATTATTGTTAAAAAATAAATGTTAGGATATAAATAGAAGATTCCAAAAACAAAGTCGTAAGTACCTAAAATATCGGAATAAAACTAAACAGTCAACATTTTGCAGTCTAAAGACAGGACTCGTATCATCAGTCTAAAAAATGTGTATCAACTGGAGACAGTACATCACTTAAAGACGTCTCAACACATACTGTATAAGATAGAAATTCAAGTTTAATAAACCTATTGATATAAGTCCATCTATACTTTTACAAACGACGTGACTTTTGGCATTTGCATTTGTTAATTATAAGGAGTGGAATTCAGTCATAATGACAGAGCATGTGGCTCTCTTCTGGGTCCACCAATTACTGTCCAAATATCCGCCCAATCAGATCGGAGGCAGAACCCTACTCGCCACCATTTCCTGTCTCCTTCAAGACATTCGGTTGCTTGCATCAAGTTGGCGCACGTAATTCCATGCCATCTCAGAACGAAATATGAAGTTTACCTATAACATCTCAATGATCTGAAAGCAGATAAATACAAAATATATAGGATCCATAAAACAGTGGTTGACTTGCAATGCTGAATTTATTTGATGATTGTATCTTACCTATACTACCCAATGAAGAGGAAGTATGACTATCGAAAAGAGAACTTCCTTAATTTATTAGTAGGCTGTATTTTTTTTTTCTAGTAAGGCAAGTGAGTTTTTGGGCTAAGTGCATAATTGTCTTGTTAATTCCAAACCCTCAACTAATAAGAGTTGTCCTTTACGGAGCATCAAGTCTAAACCCTGATGTATCACAAAATCAGCCACGAGAGTTCGCTAATGTGAAGTATAATGAATTGTAAAGATATCAATTCCAACCTGTTGATTAAGTTGGAACTTTCAACTTTTGCTGTACAGCTATGTCGGTATTTATCCAACAGTAGGACGGTTTTTTTTTTGGTTTTTTTTTGCGGTAGGTAGAATCTTTTCTTCAAAATACTTTGTGATTTACGTTTCTTTTTGAGAGTTTTCTAGTTTTTAAGCGCTAATCCGCTATGCCCCAGCAAAATCTGCCTGATGGGGTAAATGCAGGCCTCCGTTGTGGGACACTTTTGTTTGGTGTACACTTACCCCTACTCTCATGTTTGGCCGAGGCAATCCCGGAATAGTGCATTTCAATAAAAGTTTCTTTTTTCAATATTTTTATTCATTTGTGCTCCACATCCAACTTTCTCGACTCACTGAAGATTTTAAAAATTTTGAATCTCAGACAAGTTTTAGACTGTGTCGACGATTACATCAGTATAATAATCTCTCAAAATGAAATGAAATATTTTGCGCTTGCTCCGAAATCGCTAATCCTCGAATGAGTCTTCCAGATACCTCATACGCACGTATCCCTTATTATTATTATTTATAAAGGCAATCCACGACAAGGTGATGTCTGCCTACTCTCAACTATGTCGGCAATCCAAGATTGACCGATATCAGTTCATAACGTTCAAAAAAAAAAAAAAAAAAAAAATATATATATATATATATATATATATATATATATATATATATAAATGGAAATAAAATTAAATAATCTAAATAAATATATACATATAATTAAAGTATAAATAAAAAAGTAATAATGAATAGAAGAAAATAAATAAGTTAAAAAAAAGAAGAGAACTTAAAATAGAACATATGTTATACATGAATGGTTATTGTGGAAGCAAGAGAAATATATAAGAAACTTAAATTAAAGAATTATATCTTTAATTTTAAATCGATTCATATACGTCAATTCTCTTTAAATAATCGAATATTTCGTTAATGTGTGGACTATTTTCATTTAGTAAAGTTGCCAAATGATATGGGAGACCGGTATCAATCAACTGTCTGCAGTCAGTTAGTAAGCGTTTTACAGTCATAAGTACGTTGCACTGGGCGCATATTGGTCTAGGTGTTCCAGTCAGCAAATATTGATGGGTGAAGCGTGTGTGTCCGATTCGTAGTCTTGCCAGTACTACTTCTTCTCGTCTGCTACACTGAGTTGACGTTTTCCATGGAAGTACTGTGTTTTTAAGCTCTCTTAGTTTGTTTTCTGCTGTGTTTGTCCATTTTATTTGCCATTTGTTGATTACTTGCGATATCGCCAGTGAATATATATCATTATGAGGGATATCTAAACAATCGGATGGAAGTATCAATGATGCAGCTTTTGCCGCTTTGTCTGCTTTGCAATTGCCAGGTATATCGTTGTGTCCTGGAATCCAGACAAATAAGACTCTACGATTCTTCCAGTTTAGCTTGTATAGCAAGTGGAGTATGAGGACTATAACGGGGTGAGTTGTATACATATTACTTAGCTTTAACAGTGAACTTAAAGAATCAGTAAATAGGACGATGTTGTTTTTGCTCTCCCCATGATATGCCTCCGTTAGTCCCTGGTATATTGTCAATTCTGCAGTGAGTGAATTACACTCGGGGGGAAGACCGGTTTGCGCCATGGAGTTAACAACTATTGCTGCGGCTCCTACACCACTGTAATTTTTGGATCCGTCTGTGAATATCACAGTGTGTCCTCTGTATCTATCCAAAAAATCCTTAAACATTTGTTTGGTGACTCTATTATGCCTTGAGTGGTGATAGAATTTGTAACTTACGTTAATAGTGGGAATGTGCCAAGGTGGGATTTTGAGGTACGAATGTTGGAAAATTTGCGGAATTGTGAAGTTAAGATCTGTGAGCAAGAGTTTAGTTTGTACGTTGAAAGGTTTTGGTGATCTTTTTCTGGATAAATATTTATGAAAAAACGGGTTTTCGACTGATATATTAGAGCATTCTGATCCGAGAAGAGCTTTCAGTTTTATAGTTTGTTTTAACAATAATATATGTCGCCTATATTCTAACGGTGGTTCTCCAGCTTCGACACACAAACTGTCTATAGGGCTTGTTCTAAATGCACCCGTTGCTAAGCGGATTCCGGCATGGTGTACTCTATCTAATAGTTTTAGTGCTGTGGGTGAGGCGGAGGAGTACGCTATACATCCGTAGTCGAGTAGAGATCGCACGTATGCTCTATAAAGCATAAATAAGGTTTTCCTATCAGCTCCCCATTTTGTATTATTAAGAACTTTTAGTAGGTTCAATGATTTTAAGCATTTGTCAAAAAGCCTTTGTCATACCGTGTCAAAAGCCTTTTCAATGTCGATGGATACCGCTACTGTTATTGAATTGGATATGAATGAATCGGAGACATCTTGTTGGAGTTTTAATATATGGTGAATAGTACTATGATGTTCCCTAAATCCACATTGCCTATCCGATATAAGTTTATTGTGTTCTATAAACCAGTTTAATCTCTTATTGAGGACTCTTTCCATTAGTTTACAAATGCAGCATGTCAGGACAATTGGTCGATAACTAGAAGGAAGGGTTTTGTCTTTGTTAGCCTTGAGAATAGGAACGATTATTGCTGTTCTCCAGATATCCGGAAACTTCCCGCTTGTATAGATTTCATTTATAATGGTTAGCAACATAGATTTGCCTGATGATGGGAGGTTCTTTAGAAAATCGTAGGAAATATTATCGGGGCCAGGAGATCGGGATTTAGACTTATTTAAGATGGTATTTAGTTCACTGTAAGTTATTGGCGTATTTAAAGGATGTGATGCTTCGATAATCGCTACCGGTATGGATTCAATTTCTATTTTGCGCTTTCTAAAATTTGGGTCGTAATGATTATCATCTGAGATTTTAGAGAATGTTTGGGCCAATATATCTGCAATTTTTGGGTGGTCGGTAGCAACGCCTAATTCTGTATTTAGGTTGGTAATCGTTTGTGGCGTAGCATATTAACTTTTGCCCATATCTCACCAGCTGGGGTATTATGATTTAATGATCATTTTAAATGATCATTTTAATGATCTTTTTATTTATACCGATTTTTACTTTAGGGATGGATTTGTCGGCTGCTTCAATAAGCAGGTTGTTAAAACTGAATATTTAGGTCATTTCGTGTAAAATGTTGGGCTGTTTCGATAAAAGTAGTTTTGAATTTATCCCAGTCTGCTTTCTTTGTTTGCCAAATCTTTGCTATGGACTGAGTGATTTCAGTAGTACTATTAGAGGGAATCATGGAGGTTAATATGGGGATATGATCACTTGAATGGTAGTCATCAAGGGTTTTCCAATCAAGTTTGGTCAAGATGGAAGGTGATGAAGCCGTGATATCGATATGACTGAGTGAGCCATGTCTGGGACACAAGTAAGTAGGGGAACCGTCGTTGAGGACAATGAGATCTTGTTGATCGAGGACTTTGAGTACTAAGTGGCCTCTATGATTTGTTGCATCAGATCCCCAAGATGTATTTCTAGCATTTACATCAGCGAAAATTATTTTAGGGTTCGGAAGTTGGTTAATCAGATTGTTCAATTTATTCTGATCGATGTTTTCGCCCGGTGTAAGGTATAAGGAACAAAGGGTTATCTTGGAAGGACAATGAACAGTAACGGCTACAGCCTGAAGGGCAGTAGAGCAAGTAATTTCTTCGCAGTATATTGAGTTTTTTACATAAATGGCTACTCCGCCGCAAGATATTTTTCCCGACTCATAATCTTGACGAAATGCGAGATACCCTGGGATAGAGAGCATGTGTTTAGAGGATAGTTTGGTTTCTTGAAGGCATATAACTGAGATGTCGTGATCAGCTAAAATTATTTGTAGTTCGGATCTATGTTGAAGTAAACTATTTATATTCCATTGCAAGAATTGCATATATAAAGACAATAGATAAGACAATAAAAAATACATCAAATTTATATAATATTGTCCTATATATGTATACAGAACTCTACATACACACACATATATACATATACACGTACTTGCAGTAAACACCTACATATACACGCACGCATAGCCACATACAAATAAATATATTGAAAAGGAAAAAAAATATTAATGATATAAATATACACATATACATATAGTAAGTGGAGAAAAGGTATTGCAAATACCTTATCTAATAGTTTATTTCGCTGTACTATTTTTACTACTAATTACTGGGGTTTCTTTTTTCAATTTTCCATTTTTATACAAAACTTCAGTGAATCCGTCATTTGTATCAGGCGGATCTACGTCAATAGGTACGGGTACATCTTCTGGTAGGCCTTTAATGCGAGGCACTACAGATGGAGAAGACGTAGATGAAGAAGATATTGAAGGTACCAAAGGGACCGAGGAGGGGACTGGGCAAGCGATGGGGGGTGGATGGGGATGAACCGTGGCGCTCGTAGTTACAGACCTTGTCACAATGGTTCGTCTAACTGGGCCCGTTTATTCTTTAGCACTTCGTGTGGCCTCTGTTTGATTATTCGATGGTGCATCGAATTTAAAAAATATATCTGTTTGAGTTCTTATTTCCTGAGTTTTTATTGTTTTGTGTCTGGTTATTTCAGAATATAATGTATTAAACTTTTGGGGGTTATCCTGTTTATACAATTTGTTTGCTTCATTATAGGGCACTTTTTTACTAAATTGAATGCTTTTGATGTCTTTATGCATTTTATAGATAGGGCAGGAGTGGTCTAAACTATTATGCTCTCCGCTACAATTTATGCATTTTGGGGCTTTAGTGCATTTGCCCTCAGTGTGTTTTTCATCGCCACACTGTGAGCAGATGATTTTAATACTGGTACATTTAAGAGTTGGGTGGGTAAAACTAAGACACTTATAACACCTTATGGGATTTGGGATATACTTTTCAACTTTAATATTTTGATAACCTACTTGAAGTAATTTTGGTGGAAATGGTGTGGGGAAGGTTACTATACGAGTTTGTAAGTTTTTCAATACCATTTGATTTGATTTTAATTATCTGTATATCTTTAATTTTTCCGTTTAATTCAGCTATAATTTCTTCTTTATCTAAAAATTATAAGTCATAACACCTGATGACTCCCTTAGTGTAGTTTAAGGTTGAATGAGGAATTATTGAAATGTTAAATTGGTCGGCAAATTTTTTACATTCGAGCAGCTTTTTTGTTTGTTTACTGTTGGCTGTTTGAATGAGCAAGTTCCCATCCCTTAGTTTTTTAATGATTTTGACATCGCCATTTAGGTTAGATAGAAATTTATTAATTAAAAAAGGTGATACCTTTTGAAATGCCTCATCACCCTCTCTATGAATTAAGATAAAAGAGGGTACATTTTCTATATTTTCGTTTAAACGAATAGGGTCAGGTGGAGTTTTCATTCTACCTCTTTTCCGTCTTTTGTTGGAGCTAAAAAATAGCTCGTCCATACTAACAAATTATTGTTTGGTTATTTTACGAGTGTAACCCGTATAGAGATTTAAAAGAAAAACAAAAAAAGTAAACGTAAAGATATACACAAAGTAAGAAAAAAAAAAAAAGTAACTAAAAGAATTCTTATCTGGTGAAGTAAGATAGCTGCTTAATCCTTGGGAGCACTAAGCACGACCTTTCTCCTTGAGAGAAGCTAACTCCGCACTTATCCCTTAAGGCAGGGGCAAGTGCCTACTAGGTACTACTAAATTGAAATACTAATCTCATAAAAATGGGCATGATTGAAACGTGAGATTGAATGTAATATTTAAAAACAATCCTCTAAAAAAACATTTTTAAAAACAGAGGAAAAATCTAGCTTCAAAAATAATGATTTTACAGTAATTAATAGTCGAATTTGTAAAATCTCGTGTGTACTTATATTACCTTATATAAGGCGACGCATAGCGGGACAAATTGTAAATTTACAACTGCAAAACTCATGGATGTCACTATCATGAAAAAATATTAGTATTGCCAACTGTATAATGATATAAAAACTTACTAAATTGTATTATTAAATAAAAACAAAAGCCGAAAGGATGGTTGAATAAATAAATGCAACTGTAACTTATTTAAAAAAATTAATATTTGCAGAGATTATAGCTCATGATAATAAAAAATAATAGGAAGAAAAACAAATATAAATATAATTGCTAGAAGACAATTGGAAGATTCCAAACTCAAAGCCCTATGTGTCTAAAATACCGGTAGACAACTAACCAATCAAAGTTTCACCAATTTAGGCATCATCAGGATATACACCAAAAAATCACATCTATGAAGATCAAATACAGCACATCTCACGTCAGCCGTCCAAAAAGATGCATCAACCAGAGACCGCACATCACTCTAAGACATAATAACATACTGAATCTAAAAAATATAAAAGACTGAAACTGCTTTATTTTTTATCTCGGGTTTGGAAAATGATATCGACGTGGTCTTTCCGCCAACACATTTGTTTTTCAGTATATATTAAAAGAAAAATACAAACTTTAAAAAAAGATTGCTTTTTGGTCAAATAAATTGAAAAAAAGTTTAGATTATTGGGTAAACTAACCTTATAGATTGTTTCACACAAAAAGTTATGGCAGATTTTGATTCAGTGCACCAAAAAACATTTATGTTGAAAATATCATCGAAAACAAAAAATGTTTTTGTTTTTTCAGTTTCGAGGAGGTTCAAAATTTGTAAGCCACGAAATTACGTTTCGATTTGAAGCTCTGTATCTCGTCTTCAGTTTATTCTTTTTTGTTTTTATTGGACTCGTTAGAAAGAATGAAATTTCTTCTTTTCGTAAATATAAAGAACTATTGCATTATCTAGATCTGTGCAAAAAAATGTGATCACAAAGTAAAAACAGAATTGAGGTTTTTGCGGATAACGTTGTTCTAAAACCCGTTGGAAGGTCACAGTTAAAGCAAACCGCGTAGATTAAGAATCTTTACAGACGACTCAAATTTGGTTTGAATCGTACAAAGGGCTCCTTATTTATGGGTAAATTTTTAAATATTTAAAAAAAATTGAAGGGCGAATTTGTCCTTCAACGAAATTTTTAGTCAACAAATTTTTATTTTTAGATTTACCAAAAAATTTGCATATAAGGGCTTTTAGAGTGCTAGAATCAAATCTGACGCCAGTTTTGAACAAAAAAAAAAATGGTTAATAAACTTAACTCCGTAAAGGAATAGTGTTTTCATTACATATAATTCAAGACCCTTGAGATCGCTCTAAAATTTAATTATTTCGCTTAAAAAAATGGATAACTCTAAAATTTATTATTTTTGGATCACAAATAATGATTTTATGTTCTAATGTGTATGTATCTGTTTAAGAATTCGGAATCTCATTGTAAATTGAAATTTAATTTGAAAATTTAAGACCAGGTTTAAAGTGTTACAAATAATACAAAAATATTAAGGTTATATTGAATTATATGTAATGAAAACGCTTTTCCTCTACGGAGTGAAATTTATTAACATAATTGTTTTATTCAGAACTGGCGTCAGATTTATCCTATATCCAAATTTTCGGGTACATCTAAAAATAAAATTTGTTTGATTAAAAATTTCGCCCTTCAATTTGTTTTAAGATTCGAAAAATCCCATAAATCAAGAACCCTTTGAACGATTCATCAGGTCGTCGGTAAATGTTCTTAATCTACGCGATTTGCTTTAACTGTGGTGTTCCTACGTCTTTTAGAACTAACGTTATCCACAAAAAAACTCAATTCTGTTTTTATATTGTGATCACCTTTTTTTTTGCACAGACCTTCTAAATAATGCAATAGTTGTTTGTATTTATGAAAAGAAGAAACTTCACTCCTTCCAATGAGTCCAAGAAAATCAAAAAAATAAACTGAAGACGAGATACAGAGCTTCAAATCGAAACGTAATTTCGTTGGCTTACAAATTTTGAACCTCCTCGAAACTGAAAAAAACAAAAACATTTTTTGTTTTCGATGATATTTTCAACATAAAAGTTTTTTGGTGCACTGAATCAAAATCTACCATAATTTTTTGTGTGAAAATCTATAAGGTTAGTTTACCCAATAATCTAAATTTTTTTTTCAATTGATTTGACCAAAAAGCAATCGTTTTTAAAAGTTTGTATTTTTCCTTTAATATATACATAAAAAAATGTTTTGGTGGAAAAAAACATGTTGATATCATTTTCCAAAATTGAGATAAAAAACCTATTTTATTTTTTCTCGGCTCCTGGGCCCATTGGAACGAACGCCGACACATTTCCAATATGTGTTCTATATATGTTCTATTCGGATGTAGAATTACCTCAAAAAATTTGGTTAATATCGGAGAACATTTGACTGTTGACTGGAGCCCTCCCCCTGTTGGCAGCGTAAGTATTGCCTTTTTAGACACAGGATTTAGATGTGGTAGAATTATTTTTAATTCGGTGTCCGACCAAGATTGTTCCGATTTTAGCAATCTGTTTAAAATTCGGGAATGTTTAATCTATTCTTCGTTTAACATGCTTTAAAAAATTCTTGATTAAAACTTTACTTTCTTGAGGCGTCTCAGTCATATCATCGTTGTCAAAATGTGCTCTGCAATATTAAAACGCGCATAATCGAACGCTGCTGAATTTTTTCCTCAAGTATTTCCTTGCTTCTTCAAATATTGAACAGAATCCTTCTCGGAATGCCGATAATTTCTGAAAAACATACAATGTAAACGCGTCTGTATTATTATTATTATTCGATGGCATTATGGTCCTTGTAGAACCCCGGCCTCCTTCACAATCTTCCGCCATTCGTCCCTATCCTTAGCCGCTCTTCTCCACCTTCGGACTCCAAGTGTCCTCAGGTCATACTCCACATCCTCCAGTCACCGCAATCTGGGTCGCCCTCTTCCTCGTCCTCCACCAGGGTGTCCCTCCAGAAGCTCCTTCGGGATAAGCTGCTGTTCCATCCTCTGTACATGCCCTAGCCGCCTAATTCTACCCTTCTTGATGCAGGTGACATTGAGTAAGCGATATGACTTCTTGGTGAGGACCCATGTCTCACTCCCATATGTCACCACCGGTCTAATAATATTGCCGCATATGGCCTTCTTTACCTGGGTAATACCTTCGACCTAAGTACTTTTCCGAGCGCCCAGCAACATCTACTTCCGACTATCATGCGTGACTTTATTTCTGCCTGTATGTCATTCTTTTCGTTGATGTTGGTTCCAAGATATTTAAACTCCTGTAGCTGCTCGAAGAAGTACTCTCCAGTCCTAAGACCATTCCTTGTCCTCCAATCTCTCCGGGAGGTCCTCATATATTTAGTTTCGGTTTGATTAATGTTGATTCCCGCCGTTTTGGAGGCCTGCTCATATTCTTCGAAGGCTCCCAGCAGAGATGCCCGTGTGCGGACAGTAAAGACAACGTCATCTGCAAAAGCAAGATGTTGTGCCAATCGATTATAGATAGTCCCCCAGGATTTGTCCTAATGGCTCTCATCACCATTTCCAATGCTATGTTGAATAGGATGGGGGACAGGGGATCTCCCTGCCTTAATCCTTTGTTGATATGGAAACGAGTCTATAACTGGCTGAAAAAAAAACACGTAATAAATGAAAACTTTGTATCACAAATGCAATAACTCCGCAAAAGTTTTAAAGCGTGACCAGTCGGATCTTGCAACTATTTTTTCTAACAGTTTCTAAATTTGTTCCACTAAGTCTATCAAGCATGATAACATTAATTTGTATACCTGTATTCCTGAGTAACCAATTGTTAACAGACTGCATATTTTTATCTCATTATCTAATTATTTATCAACCCCGGATTTGTTCATAAATATTGAAGTCTGGAGTTTACCATCGTTGGGTTTGTATGGAAAAACATTTGTGCATAAACACATGTTAGTTACAAGAACTAAATTTAAACTTGTTTTTGTTTTTTTTTACTTTTGCATTCCTAAATTTACGATTTGTTCCACTTTGCGACTTTTCAACCCAAACATGTGGATCATCTTCAGGGCTAAAAATAAATCAGAGATAGAAGAGATATAGGTTTGAACAAAGTAAAATGGCAGAATAAATAAGATAATTGATAAACAATAAAAGTAATATTAGAAATAAAATTAGTAGTAAAGATAAACGTAATAATAACCAAGGAAGTAAGTAATAATATAGTAATTGAGATAAAACTGAGGAATTATACAAAACAAAATAGAATATGGTCTAAAAATGCCATAAAAATCAAAATAAATACAGTAAAAGAATAAGATGATTAAATAGGTGAATGAATAGGAGGTGAAATAAAATATAGCTAGGATAAAATAATAGATAATATATATACAAAATTTGTATATATAACAAGATTTGGATTAAATTAGATGATTTGATCTTTATATGGCTTTGAAAAGTTGAGCTATTTGTCAAGAGGAAGGTGAAGTGAGTATTAGGATTACTTAGTGGTAATGGAGCGTGATGGCCTGTCTCAAGTAGCATTCAAGGGTCTTCTCATTGCTTTCTCCCATAAATAGGACAGCTCCCTAACATCTTCAATAACAGCCCTAGCTTCATATAAACATATTCATCACTGAAATATTTATAGAAAGCAATTAACAGCGTATATCGAATGAGAGCCGAGAACGAAATCTTTGGTTGGAGGCATAAGGTTGTATCATAAATTAAACATTTATCTCAGCTTCCCAAAATATTAAATTTATACTTAAATTTTGATTATACTTTAACCCTGGTTAAAAATTTATGGATCTGCAGCAATAAGGAGGCAGTTTTCAAATTCAGTTTTGAGCTAATTTTTTTTTTTTTATTTGTTTAAATAAATATATTAGCATTAAGAGATGACACTAGGTTATCTGGAACCCACTCTCCTATTCTTAGTGTGGAGCTCCCTCCTTATTGCACCATCGCTCAAAATAACACATAAAATTTAAGGAACAAACAAATGTAGAAAGAAGTAAATGCTGAAAAACTCTTTATATGTCGATGCAAAACAATATACACACAGTGAGACAATATAACAGAATACTGCAAAGGAAAAAAAAAATCATCCTGCTGCTCGGTTTCCGTCAATACCGACGTACTTAGTTTCTGTTTCTGCAAGATTCTTGTAGTAGGAAGTAGGACACCCCGGCAGCCCCGGATCTTTTTCTCGACGAGAGGCATTATACATCGCGCTTAAATGTAATGTAAATACAATTTGAGCATCATTATTTCCTGCTTAAATGTTATTAAGAATTTAATTACTAGAAGGGGAGATTTAAGCATTTTATTTTACATTCTCTTATCGAACTACATTAGGTTTAATTTAATTACTATTTCGTGTCCCGTGCTTTTGCTCTGATATTTAATTACTTTATTTTGTTTGGAAAAATAACATTTAACATAGTTGGAAAGAAGTATATTAATTCTTAATGAATTATAAATTATTTGTTTGACAAAAGTTTATTCCAAGGAAATATCCGGTGCGCGCATTTTACACATTATTTAAATTATTATTATTTATTTAAATTTTACTCAAATCAAAGGCTACTTCTTGTTATTGAATTTCTCGATGGCCCTTCCCTCATCTATGTGATCCTCGCCGACAGTTGGGCTCTTCAATGGAGTGAGCCTTGAGACATTTAATCTTGCACGCAAATATTACTTAGCAATTATTATTTACAGCAGGCTCCTCGTTCATCCGAATGCGTCATATCAAAAACCCAGATTATCCGGAAATTCTTTTTTTGTTTTAATAGTAGACTTTCTAATGAAAACTACCTTATTAAAACAAAGAGGATTCAGATTACCGAACGTGAAAAAAAGCATAATAAGCTAATTTAAATGCAAAAAATATAAATAAAAAATATATTTACAATAGTTAATAATTGTTAAAAAATTCATCTTTTATTTTCATGAGAAATAGTCTGAAATTTTCGACAGAAACACTCATTCAAACTAAAAATTAAGTTAATTATTGTCTTTTGATGCGTTAACTATTTAGTTTTTTCTCCTTTTTTTATTTTTATTTTATTGTGATTCAACTTACAGGGGGATTGCACGATGTGCCCGTTGCCGATTTTGATAAACATTTTTTGGATGATTCTATATTGAAAAAAAATTCGACTCATATCTATCGTTTTGTCCAATGGGTCCTAAGAGCTGAGAAAATGGTTTTTTCAGCTATGCATTTGTTATTTAGAGAACATTAAAGAAAAAAATATAAACATTAAAAATTAATATATTTTTGGTCAAATAAATTTAAAAATTAAAATTACTAAGTAAACTAGCCTTATAGTTTAAGCAAACAAAAAATGATAGCAGATTTGGATTCAGCACATCAAAAATCCTAAATGTTGAAATAATCATCGAAAACAAAAAAAAGCTTTTTTCAGTTTCAAGTCTGCTTAAAATTATTAAAGCCACACAATTACGTTTGGGTTTGAAGGTCTATACCTTATCTTCGGTTTACCCGATATCGACGTTATTGGACTCGGTAAATAGAGGGGAGGTATATAAAAACGTTATTCGTAAAAACAGAAATAGTAAATTTTAATGAGATCCAATTTTTAAAAACGAAATAATTGAATTTTCGAGCGATCTGAAGGGTATATTCAATTATATGCAATGATTACTGTATTCTTTACGAAGTGGAGTATATCAGCAGAATTATTTTATTCAAAACTAACGTCAGATTTGGTTTTAGCAGTGTGGAAAACCCTTATATTCAAATAGTCGAGCGAATCTAAGAATACATTTTTTTTGGCCTAAACATTTTACCCCTTCGAGCAATTCAAACCGGATTTGGGGCATCGATAAAGGTTCTTAGTTGCAATTTGCTTTAATCGTGATGTTCCTACGGGTCTTAGAACCGAAGCTATCCGCAAAAAAACTTCAATTTTGTTTTTATGAGGTAATCACCTTTTTTTTTTACACAGACTCTCAAAGATAATGTAATATTTATTCATATGTATGGAAATAAAACATTCTTATCATTTCTACGGGTTCAAGAACGTCGATATCGGGTTAACTGAAGACGAGCTACAGACCTTCAAACCCAAACGTCATTTTGTGACTTTAAAAATTTTGAGCACACTTGAAACCGAAAAAAGTTTTTTTGGTTTTCGATGATATTTTCAACATGTAGGTTCTTTGATGTGCTGAATCCAAGTATGCCATAATTTTTGGTGTGAAAATACTATAAGGCTAGTTTACTTAATGGAAAAAAAAGTTTATTTGACAAAAAATCAATTATTTCTTAATGTTTATATTTTTCCTTTAATGCACTCTAAAAAACAAATGTATCGCTGGAAAAACCATGTCGATATCATTTTTCAAACACGAGATATAAAATAAAGCATTATCAGCACGTTTCATTTTTTTTTCTCATCTCCTAGGACTCATTGGGCAAAACGCTAGGATATGGGTCGACTTTGATTCAATGTAAATTCAACCAAAAATTGTTTATCCAAATCGGCGTCGGACACATCGTGCACTCCCCTTGTGAGTATTTTTTGTGGTGGTTTAGCGCATGATATGTTAGTGAAAAGTGACTAGATAGATAGATAGATAGATTATTTATTGTATAAAGCAATACATGCTTGTTACATTATCTTGGCATTGGCCTGTGGAGTGATACATTAAATAATATTTATGATAATAAAACATTACAAAAATGTATACATATATATACATACACAGAATTTCCCTTAAAAAAAAAAAAAAATTTGTGAAAGAAAAAAGAGATAAATATACACATACTTCAGTCATCAAAATTACAGTTAATACAAGATACATATATATATATATATATATATATATATATATATATATATTATATAATATATATATATATATATAAGTATTCACGCGCTAACAATAGAATAAGTTAAAAGTTATAAGTTAAAGTTTATCACTTTATCTGCATATCATAACTTGAAATCAAATATCACAACAAGGTAAGGTCTTATCAAAAAGTATCGAGCAGGCTAAACTGTACAAGATTGGAAGTTATTGAAGACTGATGGGAGGAACAGAAATACACGCTTGATTGTATTTATACTATTATAATTTAAGATGTTTTCTAATGAAGAAAGTTCATCGTTTTCAGATCTATACTCCTTTAAGAATTGTTCTCTGTACGAATCACAAGAGGAACAGTGCAAAAGAAAATGCTTCAGAGTGTCTTCGATAGGTTTCTGACAAAGTTTGCATGGTTCATAGAGCTTGAAGATCAGGCGCTTATTTTGCAGAGGAATCTGCAAGTATGCAGTGCCTGCGACTCTCAACTGGCTTATGGTTTTATGTTTTTGGATATTTAAACTGTGTAACAGATATTCTTCTGGTTGAGGATATGTGAAGTTGCAAATGCTTCTATAAACGGGGTTGTGGGTTGAGGTCATTGCCCGGTTTATATCAGTAGAGAACACATTATTTTCCACTCTTTCAATAATTGTTCTTTTGTTTGCTATTAATTTTTTTTTCGTTTGACAAATCTGCAAAAAAAACTCCAGTGCATTGTTCATGGATGCTATGCTCTTAACTTGTGATACCGATTTGATCTGAGGTCTTGTTTTCTGTTATCCAAGGTTAAAAGTCTGTTAAAGCATTGCCGTGGTAATCTATCACCAGGTAATGAAAGGATTTTTATGCAGAAATTAAGAAGTTTCTTAAAGACTATTACAGAAAGTGGGAGACGACCTGTTTCTAGGCGTACTAAATAGTTGGGCGTAATTTTAGGTCAGAAATATACGGATTTCAGAAACTTGGTTTGTACGGTTTCGACCAAATAATACGGTTTCTTCCAAATAATTTAAGCTCCAGGTCTCAGCCGCGTAGAGGAGAGTTGAAGAGACAATGGCGTCGAAGAGGGCTAGTTTTGTTTGCCAGGTGTCACTTTTGCCCCGTCGTAGGATATCTTTCACTTTTGCACTTGCTACTGTTGACCGTTGAACAAAGTGTTCTGCCGTTTGGGAAAACTTTGCTGATGATAGAAAAGGAACTCCAAGGTAGATGTATGATTTGGTATATTCTAACTTCACGTTATTCCAGTATAGTGGTTTCAGTTTTTTACTTCTTGGTGACTTGTGGAACGCTATGATTTTTGACTTTTCCGGGTTCAGAGTTAAAGAATTTTGCATACAGTATAATTTTAATATTTTATGTTTTTTATGCGCACTGTGCCAAGATTCGCTGAGTAGGACTATATCATCAGCAAGTAAGAGCATCGATACTTCGCGTTCGCGGCTAACAGGGACACCAGTTGCTCCTCTGTTACAAAAAAAGTTTACTATGTCTGATATAAACAAAATACATTCATGTTGAGTTAGAAAGTAGCTTGGTAATCTTCTATTTAGATGCCTCAGAGGGTTAACCACAATTGTAAAACAAATTTAGAAGGAAGGGCATAGAGTTCCTAAGAGAAGGATAGGTAATCTCTTCCAGGTCAAAATAACAAATGAGCATAAAGCTCATTATGTATAGGGTTTTTACGAAAGATTTAGGATTATAATGGATTACTTACGGGAGGAATTTAAGATTTTTTCCAAGATTAATGTTCAATGCAATTTTTTTTAAATTTGAATTCAGTAGTTGGGAACGGCTAACAGTTGCCTTGTTTGTGGATTACGTCAGCCACTCGTCCAGATGTAGTCCATGTAGTCCTTGGAGGATCAAGCGGAATATTATTAAAGGATACTTTATGACAGTAATTTCTGGAAATTATATTGCCATTTATATTTCGATATATGGCGTTACTAAAATAAAAGTATTCAAAACGAGTTTAATTTTCGTATGAAGTATATGTCGCATATTTTCTTATTTTAAATTTGAGGGATTAGAACAAAACTAAAACAATTTATAAAACTCTTCTACGGAAATGTCATTTGGTGATAAATATGGCCAGAATTATTAAGTTTTAATTTCACGGTTATTCTGACTCTAATTTAAAAATCGTTGCCTGGGCATCTTGGCCCCAAGCAAGAGCCGGATTAGGGGAACCCCCTCATCCTTTCACCCTCCTCCTAGCCTAAATTGAATTTTCTAATTTGTATCCATATCTTTAATTATTAAACAATATGTCTTTATTGATAAATGAGCTAATCAACTACTTGGAAACATTTTAAAGGATTAAATAATAAATGTGTTTCCTCTGTATCACAAACCATTATATAATATTGGGTATGAGTACGCTTGATTTTGGGTCGATAGTGTTCGGCTTTGTCGATATTGCCAGTCTCCTGGAAATATCTAGCTGATTTGTGATCTTCCATAAACAGTTTCAGCCCACGGAATCATTAGAAAGTGGAATAGAAAAGTACAGTAGAAAGGTAGAAAGTACAGCAGAACCCCGTTTATCCGGCGTAATGTGGCGAGGGCTATTCCGAATAAGAAATAGTAGGATGAGGAAATAAAAAAATCTAAATATTAGTTAAAGCAATGTGTTGGATATTGTTTTTTCGATGGAGATAACTGGTCCGTTCCTTTTTCTAGACATATAGTCACTTTTCACTAAGTTACGTTTACGCTGGTTACTGTTCGTGGACTTTAGAAAGGCATTCGACTCTATAAATCAGAACCTTCTGTGGCAAAAGTTGTTTTCAATACGCATTAGTGGAAAAATAATTAGAATTGTAAAAAATTGTACGACAAAGCCACAGTGCAAATTAGTATCAACGGTAACTATTCTGAGGATATAGATGTCACGTTAGGACTTTTACAGAGGAAAAGTCTTAGTCCTGTTCTTTGTATTTTGTTTATATCAGACATAGTAAACTTTTTTTGTAACAGAGGAGCAACTGGTGTCCCTGTTAGCCGCGAACGCGAAGTATCGATGCTCTTACTTGCTGATGATATAGTCCTACTCAGCGAATCTTGGCACAGTGCGCATAAAAAACATAAAATATTAAAATTATACTGTATGCAAAATTCTTTAACTCTGAACCCGGAAAAGTCAAAAATCATAGCGTTCCACAAGTCACCAAGAAGTAAAAAACTGAAACCACTATACTGGAATAACGTGAAGTTAGAATATACCAAATCATACATCTACCTTGGAGTTCCTTTTCTATCATCAGCAAAGTTTTCCCAAACGGCAGAACACTTTGTTCAACGGTCAACAGTAGCAAGTGCAAAAGTGAAAGATATCCTACGACGGGGCAAAAGTGACACCTGGCAAACAAAACTAGCCCTCTTCGACGCCATTGTCTCTTCAACTCTCCTCTACGCGGCTGAGACCTGGAGCTTAAATTATTTGGAAGAAACCGTATTATTTGGTCGAAACCGTACAAACCAAGTTTCTGAAATCCGTATATTTCTGACCTAAAATTACGCCCAACTATTTAGTACGCCTAGAAACAGGTCGTCTCCCACTTTCTGTAATAGTCTTTAAGAAACTTCTTAATTTCTGCATAAAAATCCTTTCATTACCTGGTGATAGATTACCACGGCAATGCTTTAACAGACTTTTAACCTTGGATAACAGAAAACAAGACCTCAGATCAAATCGGTATCACAAGTTAAGAGCATAGCATCCATGAACAATGCACTGGAGTTTTTTTGCAGATTTGTCAAACGAAAAAAAAATTAATAGCAAACAAAAGAACAATTATTGAAAGAGTGGAAAATAATGTGTTCTCTACTGATATAAACCGGGCAATGACCTCAACCCACAACCCCGTTTATAGAAGCATTTGCAACTTCACATATCCTCAACCAGAAGAATATCTGTTACACAGTTTAAATATCCAAAAACATAAAACCATAAGCCAGTTGAGAGTCGCAGGCACTGCATACTTGCAGATTCCTCTGCAAAATAAGCGCCTGATCTTCAAGCTCTATGAACCATGCAAACTTTGTCAGAAACCTATCGAAGACACTCTGAAGCATTTTCTTTTGCACTGTTCCTCTTGTGATTCGTACAGAGAACAATTCTTAAAGGAGTATAGATCTGAAAACGATGAACTTTCTTCATTAGAAAACATCTTAAATTATAATAGTATAAATACAATCAAGCGTGTATTTCTGTTCCTCCCATCAGTCTTCAATAACTTCCAATCTTGTACAGTTTAGCCTGCTCGATACTTTTTGATAAGACCTTACCTTGTTGTGATATTTGATTTCAAGTTATGATATGCAGATAAAGTGATAAACTTTAACTTATAACTTTTAACTTATTCTATTGTTAGCGCGTGAATACTTATATATATATATATATATATATATATATATATATATATATATATATATATATATATGTATCTTGTATTAACTGTAATTTTGATGACTGAAGTATGTGTATATTTATCTCTTTTTTCTTTCACAAATTTTTTTTTTTTTTTAAGGGAAATTCTGTGTATGTATATATATGTATACATTTTTGTAATGTTTTATTATCATAAATATTATTTAATGTATCACTCCACAGGCCAATGCCAAGATAATGTAACAAGCATGTATTGCTTTATACAATAAATAATCTATCTATCTATCTATCTAGTCACTTTTCACTAACATATCATGCGCTAAACCACCACAAAAAATACTCACAAGGGGAGTGCACGATGTGTCCGACGCCGATTTGGATAAACAATTTTTGGTTGAATTTACATTGAATCAAAGTCGACCCATATCCTAGCGTTTTGCCCAATGAGTCCTAGGAGATGAGAAAAAAAAATGAAACGTGCTGATAATGCTTTATTTTATATCTCGTGTTTGAAAAATGATATCGACATGGTTTTTCCAGCGATACATTTGTTTTTTAGAGTGCATTAAAGGAAAAATATAAACATTAAGAAATAATTGATTTTTTGTCAAATAAACTTTTTTTTCCATTAAGTAAACTAGCCTTATAGTATTTTCACACCAAAAATTATGGCATACTTGGATTCAGCACATCAAAGAACCTACATGTTGAAAATATCATCGAAAACCAAAAAAACTTTTTTCGGTTTCAAGTGTGCTCAAAATTTTTAAAGTCACAAAATGACGTTTGGGTTTGAAGGTCTGTAGCTCGTCTTCAGTTAACCCGATATCGACGTTCTTGAACCCGTAGAAATGATAAGAATGTTTTATTTCCATACATATGAATAAATATTACATTATCTTTGAGAGTCTGTGTAAAAAAAAAAGGTGATTACCTCATAAAAACAAAATTGAAGTTTTTTTGCGGATAGCTTCGGTTCTAAGACCCGTAGGAACATCACGATTAAAGCAAATTGCAACTAAGAACCTTTATCGATGCCCCAAATCCGGTTTGAATTGCTCGAAGGGGTAAAATGTTTAGGCCAAAAAAAATGTATTCTTAGATTCGCTCGACTATTTGAATATAAGGGTTTTCCACACTGCTAAAACCAAATCTGACGTTAGTTTTGAATAAAATAATTCTGCTGATATACTCCACTTCGTAAAGAATACAGTAATCATTGCATATAATTGAATATACCCTTCAGATCGCTCGAAAATTCAATTATTTCGTTTTTAAAAATTGGATCTCATTAAAATTTACTATTTCTGTTTTTACGAATAACGTTTTTATATACCTCCCCTCTATTTACCGAGTCCAATAACGTCGATATCGGGTAAACCGAAGATAAGGTATAGACCTTCAAACCCAAACGTAATTGTGTGGCTTTAATAATTTTAAGCAGACTTGAAACTGAAAAAAGCTTTTTTTTGTTTTCGATGATTATTTCAACATTTAGGATTTTTGATGTGCTGAATCCAAATCTGCTATCATTTTTTGTTTGCTTAAACTATAAGGCTAGTTTACTTAGTAATTTTAATTTTTAAATTTATTTGACCAAAAATATATTAATTTTTAATGTTTATATTTTTTTCTTTAATGTTCTCTAAATAACAAATGCATAGCTGAAAAAACCATTTTCTCAGCTCTTAGGACCCATTGGACAAAACGATAGATATGAGTCGAATTTTTTTTCAATATAGAATCATCCAAAAAATGTTTATCAAAATCGGCAACGGGCACATCGTGCAATCCCCCTGTAAGTTGAATCACAATAAAATAAAAATAAAAAAAGGAGAAAAAACTAAATAGTTAACGCATCAAAAGACAATAATTAACTTAATTTTTAGTTTGAATGAGTGTTTCTGTCGAAAATTTCAGACTATTTCTCATGAAAATAAAAGATGAATTTTTTAACAATTATTAACTATTGTAAATATATTTTTTATTTATATTTTTTGCATTTAAATTAGCTTATTATGCTTTTTTTCACGTTCGGTAATCTGAATCCTCTTTGTTTTAATAAGGTAGTTTTCATTAGAAAGTCTACTGTTAAAATAAAAAAAGAATTTCCGGATAATCTGGGTTTTAGATATGACGCATTCGGATGAACGAGGGGCCTGCTGTAAATAATAATTGCTAAGTAATATTTGCGTGCAAGATTAAATGTCTCAAGCCTCACTCCATTGAAGAGCCCAACTGTCGGCGAGGATCACATAGATGAGGGAAGGGCCATCGAGAAATTCAATAACAAGAAGTAGCCTTTGATTGGAGTAAGTGTGTTGGTAAAAAGCGCAATTAGAAGTGGAAAGATACGAGCCGAGATGTTTGTAGCCGTAATCAGAGGAGTGGGTGCTCCTTATTGAAACACAAGGGAACTCTAATAACACTCGCCAACCGCCTTCTTCTGAAAGGTGGGTCATTATGTCCGTTTCAGGATTTTCGGTCTTAGAAAAATTATTCATGGGGTGGAAGTAGGTTCTTTACATAGAAGCATTATTTTTCCTGTATACTTCCTGATTAGGCATACAATACTGAACAAACGATACTGATAAATGATCTTGGAAATACTGATGAATGCCGTATTCGGTTTATCTGACGATTCTTCGTCCTCTTAAAAAAAAAAAAAAAAAATTATCACATATTTGTTGAGTTTTGTAGGTTACCAAAAATTTTGTTTTGACGAATAACGAATTTGTCTGTTTTTAGGTTTAGCGGTTTGACTATTTTGAAGGAGATGAACGAGTATTAAACAAATTTTCATAGAAATCGAAAAATGATAATGATGTCTTTTAGCTCAAAATTTTCGCCTTATCCTTTCGATTTTTATTTCTAAAATCACAGAAATTGCGGTATCTTCAACACGACTGTACCGATCCATACGAAACTTTGAAGTGGTCTAGGGGCCTATAAATTACACGAATGGAACAAATCCGACGTCCGTAAACAAATCAGAACCGGAGATATCAAATGAAATGTTTGAAGATTTTTTTATTTAGTTCACACTACTTTTTATCCCTTATAAAGATATACAATCTAAAAGTTATTGGTTTAGGTTAGAGATCAGATATTCAGCTTTCCGATGATTGTAGTAACGTTGAATTTGGATATAATCCTGAGGAGTTATGAATGCTTATGTGAACGCCAGACATCGGCAGGAAAAAAAATCTTCCAGAAAAATAAAGTAAAAAATTTATATTTTTTTATTTCTATGAAAATTCGTATTTAAGGGTTTTAAAAAACACTAAAAGCGAATCTGACTTACTTTTTCCTAAAATATGTTGTTTTGCTTACATTACTAGAGCGTCTTATATTGTTTGTAATTTTTTGTTCATTTCAAATACAATCGAGAATATTTTTTCTTATTTTACACAAAAAAGCAATAAGATTGATATATGAAAACCTTGGAATTCATGCTGAGTAAACGCAGAAAGCAATAATATAAAAAATTGTTTAAATTAGATTTAAAAAAAAAAATTTCGGTTCCTATAGCGCATTGGCAACCCTCAAGTATTTAATATTTTTCGACCTAGTATCACCAAAAAAAGTTTCATTGAAATCGGTGATGCCACGTCCGTAGCCCCCTTCCCCCTTCTCTGTCATATTCAATTTAACATTTCTCTAATCATGGGCCCCTTGCTGTAGATTTCGGGCTATGAATAGGGAAACATTAAATTGGATATGATTATGTCAATAATGTTTTATATTTAAGAAATACTGAAAAGTGAACAGTGTTGGTTTACGCATTGGATTATGAAAATACTAGAATGTATGAGCAAAAGAAAACGTCGTTAAAAGGTGTACAAATAATGGAAATGGAATTAAGATATTATGAGTATATGTATATATATATATATATATATATATATATATATATATATATATATATATATATATATATATATACATATATATGTGTGTGTGTGTGTGTGTCGAAAACGATAGAAGAAAAAGTAAATTATCTGATTTTAATACTTTAAATCAATAATATAGTGCAAATAATTTTATGTATTAAAAGTAATTTAACATTTCTTTAATTAATATATTTTTGAATAAAATTAAATCAAGGAAGAAAGTTACCTAAGGAAACAAGCTTGTTGTAAAAAGACTGGAATGATTTCTCATCACAGTCTACACCTTTTTACTTTCTCCATTATCATTTCATATATGTCCCGAAGTTGAACTCACGCGCTATAAATATGCGAAATCGAACTGGTGTTAATTTCTTGGTAATACTAAATATAACTGAGCATTATTTCAGGACAGGAGTGCCCAACCCAAGGCAAGCCTGTCACAATGTGGCCCGCCGGGGGTTCCGGATTGACAACCGCCCGGTCAGCAGGTCTCTAAATTAGTATTCTTAATTTTGTTTAAAATTAAAAAAAAATAAATCAAGTTCTCGTTTTGGGATGAAAGAGTAACTTGTACAAAATGAGAAAAATATGTTTAAAAAACAAGCGCCTATACAATTTATAAATAATTATTGTGAAGGTGGCAAAGTATAGGGAAAGCGGGGCGGAGGGGTTACAGTTTTGGCACGCCTCAATATGGGAATCCCTTTGTTGTGGCACGCCTCAATATGGGAATCCCTTGGTTGTAGCACGCGTTACAAAATGGTAGGGCACCTCTGTTCCAGGACAGCCACGTTATCTGGAGTAATCAGGTTAACAACATGTCATCCTGGCACGTTGAGAGGTATCACTCCGTGCCTCGGGTGATACTACTAAAAGTTTAATCTAGCTACTTATTGCGATATCGATTATTGATACAATAATAATGGGCGGCCGCATAAAGTTTCGGGGGTGGGCCCATGTATTGGTTGCTCTACCAAAATTGAACAATTCGAAAGAAATATTCGACATCGTCTCACGTCCAGACATTTGAAATGTATTGATATTTTGAGTTTCACAAAACCTATATTGTGTTATATTATGACAATATATCGACGCAAGGGCACCACTTGGCAGAATTACTGGGAATGGAAACCATTCAGGTACTGCAGAGGTATGAAACAAGGATATAGCCTAAGTCCATTATTGTTCATAATTTTCATGTGCACAAGAAAAGCTCTCTGGGAAAAGTTGGGAAACATGATGCTAGTTTTGGCTAAAGCCATGGTATAGGCCAGGGGTCGGCAACCTGCGGCTCCGGAGCCGAATGCGGCTCTTTTAGAAAATTTTGTGACTCTCTGAATATTAAATATTTCAATAAAAAAACATTCCAAATTTTAGATACGATTTTTTAAGGCATTTGATCCCTCTACACATAATATTCAAAGTGCCACAGAATAAGATTAAATAGGCACTTCTATGTTTTTCCATGTTTTGTTTTTTTCAATATAGATTTGGCTCTTTGTCACCAAAAGGTTGCCGACCCCTGGTATAGGCAAATGATTAAATTGCCACCCGTGGAAATGAAACACCTGAGACAAATATTGGGAAAACTAGAATGGACAGAGCGAGAAATAAGACTATACGAAAGGAATCAGGCAAGCGACCCGTGCGTGATATGATGGAGACCAAACAGGATCATAGATTTTCGAAAAGGAGGCTCTATAAATCTTAACAAGATGGAACGACCTCAAGACAGGCCAAGACTCACCTACTTTTTTTTTTTTTTTTTTTTTAAACAAGACTCACCTCCAACGACACTTTGCTGGAGATGAGGAGTTTGATGTTGGACAGAAACCAATGTGCTAAATGGTCTGGGACGGCACCATCTCCACGCCTCGCAACACTACGGATATGAGTGAAAGGAGAAAAAAGGTTCTGAGTTTCTGCTTTCTTTTGATGATTTCATTATAGTTTTAACTAAAAAAAAATTAAGTATGAAGGGAGAATTTTTATTTTGTCGGTTTATTAGTCAAACACCAAAGAAACATTTCTGAGCCGAACCCTGTTATTTATGACCTATATACAATATTTAGAATGTTTGGGCATTGCTCTTGAAATAGAAATGGATGTATTTCAATGTCGGACCCTACCTCATTGACACCAAGGACGAGTAGAAGATCGCGCTGCGCCATGAAAGGGCTCATTGGTTCCACCTCATAGTACCTCTTTATGCCTAAGGAGTCCATGGTTCCACCTCATAGTACCTCTCTATGCCTAAGGACTCCATGGTTCCACATCATAGTACCTCTCTATGCCTAAGGATCTATGAAAAATGACCGTGTTAATCCACCAAAAATTGAAAACTATTCTCATAAAATTTTACCGTACGCCACCTTATATTTTAAAGTCAATTTTTAAACATTTATTAAATGTTCAAATAATTATGATTATTTTATTAATCACAAATGAAGTAGTCACTGGATTTCGCCATTATTATTATATTTTAAAAATTTAAAATGTTTTTTTTATGTTTTAATACGATTTCTTACATTTTTAACGATTATTTTGAATAATGTTACTAGAGGCTACTAATGTAGGGTTATCTAAACTTTAACAGTTTCTTTCCCACTCGACCCTGAAGAGTAAACTAGAAGTACTTTCTCACTTAAAAAAAACTAAGACTTAATTCTTTCAATCCAAAACATAATATAGTAATTCCGTCTAGTTTTTATGATTTTCCTGATTAGGTATGTGTTTAATAATAACTACAACCATGTTGTAAATTTTCATGGATATCTCTACAGATCATAATGATCTGAACTAAACATTTTTGAAAGAACTAGACATTTTTTTCTGTTGAATTTCATGTTGGTAGCAGTCATTGCAGATTCAAACTTAAAATAAATGAAACTAGCATGTATTTATTTTATTATTTTACTTTAATGTAATCTATTTTATCGTTAGTCTTATCTGGAAAATTCTAGGTATTAATAATGCAATAAAAAATTTGCATTCTTTCTAGTCTATTTAAAATAAAAAAGTAGACAAAATTTCAAATTGAAATTTTAAAACCTTACTTTCATATTTGATTTATAAATAGAAATTTATTTAAATCATTAGGCTTATATATTTTAGTCAAATATTGAGTTGTATTTATTCCATGATAAGAAATTATTTACCTAGTGAATTATCTGTCTTTTCGTTTAAATAAAATTATGAAATTTTGTAATCTTAGGTCTCTCATGCTTTTGCAATGTTTAAAAGGTTTACTGATTTTTACCATGTAGTTGCTAATGGGTTATTTTTATCAGTATCAGTTGGTAAGCATTATTATACATAATACATCTGTGTCATATTTATAAAGCCCGGGGTGGTGCTTCTTAAAATAGGCACAAGCAGAGTAAACTATGCAATATTTTATTTTTATTTCTTTTTTTGAATTTAATTTAATTTCTTTCTAACAGAATATTATTATAATGTGAAGGGTTCGAAGATATTATAATTAACGAAAACAATATACTTGAACGATATAATTAAAACTATAACTACCTGTGGATGAATAAACTATACTACCCATATAAATAAAAATTTCATATTAAGAAACATGCGATAATGATGAGTGAGTCATTTACAAAGACAAATATCATAATGTTATTTATTTTTTCAAAATTATCATAAAAATGTACAAATTAAAGTACAAATGTCTAAAAAAAAATTACTTCACTAATTCTATAATATCTTTATGAAGGTGAACATTTTTGAAAAATTAGATAGATAATAGTCTAGTCTTATATATATATATATATATATATATATATATATATATATATATATATATATATATATATATATATATATATATATATATATAATATATATTGAAAACAAGTAAATACTAAGTTGAAATATTAATTTAAAGACTAAACTAAAGTTTTTAATAATACAAAATACAATAATAACAATTATCATAAAAATGTACAAATTAAAGTACAAATGTCTAAAAAAAAAATTACTTCACTAATTCTATAATATCTTTATGAAGGTGAACATTTTTGAAAAATTAGATAGATAATAGTCTAGTCTTATATATATATATATATATATATATATATATATATATATATATATATATATAATATATATTGAAAACAAGTAAATACTAAGTTGAAATATTAATTTAAAGACTAAACTAAAGTTTTTAATAATACAAAATACAATAATAACAAAGGAATAAAACAAATTATGATAAACATTAACTAAAATTTTTTTTAGATTTTACAAACCCATTTCTTATCTAGATTACAATTAAACAATAAAATTCATTTTAAAGTGATTTTTACTATATAGAATACAAAATTATGTTATACATATACTGAAACACTGTAGTAAACTTTTTGCACATAAAAAATATCAGAAACAATTGTAAGGAATGATAAGAGTCGGGACATGGAGGATGGTGGGGGCTAGGTCTTGAGAGTCAGTTGGGCTAGGGCGTCTGAAGAGACTCTTGTTCCTATCACCGTTTGTAATATGGTGAGTTTAATGTCGAGAACCAACTGACCAACAACATATTATCTACAGGCAATGGATGTAGAGAAATAAATAAATTTTCGATTTAAGGGAGGAAAGAAATGCTTAATTCTGATGATGCCACATTTGATTTCGTAATATGCATAAATTTAGTTACCGTTGTATGTTTTGTTTTAGTATAATAAGAAATTTGTAATTCAGTTTAGCCAATTTTGTATATGTTGATATATTTACTGTTGTATATTTTGGTTTAGAATAATAAGAACTTTGTAATTCAGTTTAGTCAATTTCGTATAAGTTAATTCAGTTAACTTATACTTATACTGTGTAATAAGTGTGAGTTTAATGTGGAGAACCTGACTGTCATCCTATCCTTGCTCTCCCACCTCTCTGTATTTGTTGCCAGGACTATACAATATATATCTACTATACAATATATATATATATATATATATATATATATATATATATATATATATATATATAGATAGATATAAGAGTTATATTGCATTGTGTGCATATTTATATTAATAATCCACTGCCTAATACCTAATAATAATGATACTATATGTATCTCTTTACACAATTATACCAGTATTTTCACTATTTAATTTACCCATTTTTTACCTAATAAGGTATACTTATTATGATCACTTTTACACCTTTCACATATTGATTTGAGGATATATGTTTTTTGCAATATATGAGTTAATCGATGTTATAGGTAATTAAAGGGATTAAGTTGAGCATTAACTTTTAAATAATCAAACATTAATCAAGAACACTAATCAATAAAAAGAAAAAAACACATATAATCATAAAAACAAAATATACATATTAAATTAAACCAAAAAAAACCAATGATACTGATATATTAGTCATTTATCATTTATTCTGTGATATTTTTAGTTAATCACAATATATTTAAGTTGAGATGTACTTAATCGTTAAAGACAGACCATATAATAGTCCATTCACTCTACTGTGATAAGGTAGTAGTGGTAGAAGAAAGCAACATTATAATTAGTTATACATGGTCTTATTAGTTAAATTAAACATATGTGTAAAAGAAAGGATATCTACTGACAAAAAATATTTCTGTTGAAAAAATTTGATTACCATCTTTTCATAATTTTTAATGTTTTGCGTTGTTCCAAACCTATTCAAAAATAATATGCCTCTCTCTCTTAAATGCTATATTTATAAGAAGCCAAGAATGATAAAATTGTAAATTAATTTTTGGTTTTCATTAATACACTATTTACTATTATTTTTGTTTCTATATGGAGTTTGTGTGCATATGTGTGTGTATTTATAAAAGTAAAACAGATTTCTTTCTTTACTTCACTTGTTAACCTAAATATATAATGTTCAAAACTTTGCAATTTCTCTTCACCCTATTTTGACTCTACTATATGTTCACGTCTGATACCTCTACTGATAACTCTACTATACCCACCCCTCCCAAAAAAGTTTCCGAATATATGGTTAAAATAAAAGTATAGAATCACAAAAAATGTCAATGTAAATATCTACAGTTTAAACTACCAGATCCTTCAGAAGATACAACAGAACTGGTCTCTTCACACCATAATGACTACAGCGACCCTTCCTTGAACTACTAATCCCCATTCGAACTCGTGCTTAACATATCTCTCCAAAAATAAATCAACCAGAGGTAATGTTTTCTCAATGATTTTAGCGGTTCACAAACAACCACTACAGCTCTAATCTGGAACAAATTTTTGAGAACAGAAGGAAAACAAGAAATTATTCGTCCTCAAGTTAGCATCAGGAAAACATTTACTGCTTATCATCTAAAAATTTCCTGCTGTTTGTTTAATAAGAATACTTCAAATATTGCTAACTTTACACAAAGAAGGAATTCATCATTTAATATCAGGAAAAATATGATACCAAAACAATAGTTCACCCAGAAAGCAATGGGTCCAACAACCATCTGGTTCTTGGGTCTCATTGCTGTATGTTGGAACCATTAATTTGGTATTGATGTGTCCTTAAATCGACCGGTGATTTCTTCCTTTTTATAAAAGCAGATCAAAGGAACTATCATGATGCAACATACGGAAGGGATTCTCTAGTTGATCAACAATATATTAGTGTCCACTAATGAACACTAAGGCATAAAAATTTAACATTTTTGTTCCTCCCAAAACTGAGTGATCTAGGTAAGGACATTGTTGATAGTATATGATCAGCTTAGTTTTGTGAGAAATCAAGCCACGTGCAGATTGATCCGAGGAGACATTAAGTAAGAACAAGCTCAAATGAAGGTTTGTTTTTCAAGGAAGGCACACCGTAGTCTTTATGGTATGACGGTAGCAGTTTTGTGGTGTCTTCTTAAGTCCTGGTAGATTTAGCAATTATTAAAAGCATGAATTGTGGCTCTAGAAATATTATCCAAGTTTTATATGTATTTATATTGTATCAAGTTTTATATTATATCAATAATATTATTATTAAGTATTATAAGGAGGCTTATGATTTACTATACAATATAAACTGAGTGATTGCTAATGACCTTCCAAGCATATTGAGAAAGGATGGTATTCGTGGATTGATCGGAGGAGACATTAAGCAAGAACAGGAACCTGTGCCTCGGAATAATTTCCCCCTCTAGAATCCATAGGGATTATACTTTGTATCAGGGTAGGTACGGATGTAGAATTCGAATGACAGGAAACCAGGTAGAGACATGACTCCTCCAGGGTACATGTTAGGGAATCTAGAGATTGCATGGGCAGGGTCGCTAATTCCCTGAAGTAGTTCTCTTCTTCACTGGGATTGTGAAGAAGTACTTGCCCACTACCCAAATACAACATGCAAATTGTGTGCTGCCCTGATAAGCAAAAAGGCCCTAACTCCAAATAATTTGTTGAGTACATCTTTGTATTGTACCCGAATTGCTCTAAATACTACACCTTTTTATGACATAAGAAAACACTTAATACAGTAGCTAGACCCTAATCATTGGGTTTAGGAGTTTCTAATGTCATAAAAAGGTTTAGTTTTTAGAACAATTCGGGTACAATGATAAAATATGTTTTAAAAATTTATTTGAAGTTAGGGCATTTTAGTTTAGTCGTGTAGCGGTTGATTCAACGCATTATAACTTTCCTCGCCTTGAAAACAATTTATTATATTTTTCATAAGATGGAAAATTAAGGACCATCCTAACTAGAAAGTAAATAACAAAATTTATTGATTTGGCTTTCAGCATTCCAAACTATTTTTTACCATATATTCTTAGTGATCAATTCATCGGTGACCATGCTATCTCAATGAATTCGGTGGTTCACAAGCAATCAACACTGTCCTAGTCGGAAGCACTCACTGGTTCGAACAGCAGAAAAATATTATATGGTTCACCTACCAGTTAGCATTTGCTAAGTGACATTTACTGTTGATCGTCTGAAGATTACCTTGAGATTGTTGAGATAAAGGGGTACTTCAAATCTAGCCAACTACAAACCAATAGGAACATCATCATACGATATCAGGACAAACTTGATACCGAAGTAAAAATTCATCCAAAAAGCAATGGGTCCAACAACCGTCTGGTTCTTGGGTCTCACTGCTGTATGGAGGAATCTTTAATTAGGTATTTGCATATTCTTATATCGGTTCGAGATATCCCAACTGTTGTAAGAGTTGATAAATGGAACTGTCCCTATCCTACAAAGGGAAGGTAGCCTTCAGACGATCAACAATATCTGTCAAGCGGTGAGAACTGAGGTAAGAATATTAAATTTTTTTGTACTGTGCAAAACAGTGAGTGATCCCGTTTAAGACTGTGTTGGTTGTTTGTGGACCATCGAATTCATATAGAAAATGGAGCCATGATGATGCAACAAACGGAAGAGATTTTTTAGACAATCAAAAATAATTAGAGTCCTCTGATGAACATGAAAATAAAAAATTTTGTTCCTCCCAAAAGAGAGTTAAGGACATTTTTGAAAGTATATGATCTGTCATATTTTGTGAAAACAATTCTAATTGTGGATTGATAAGAGCAGAAAAAATTTAAGAACAAGTTCAAATAAAGATTTGGTTTTCAAGGAATGTCGTATTTATTGTATGACAGTGAAAGTTTAGAAGTATCTTCTGCTAATGCATGTAGTATCTGCAGTTCTGATGGCTTTTGCTATATTTTGAAGCATGATTGGATACATTTAAATATTCTAGAAATATTGTTTTGTATCCATTTTTTAGAGTAAAACTAACACAGGACAGCTAAGGATATAGAAAGGAGAAGGAAGGAAACCAGGTAGGGACATGATTCCTCCAGGGTACATGGGAGGAAGAATCAAGAGCTCGCGTGGGCAGGGTCGCTAGTTCCCTGAAGTAGTTCTGTACTTCACCAGGATCAATAAGAAGTACTTACCCGCTACCCAAACACAATATGTAAATAGTGTAGTGGTTGATTCCACTCACTAAAATTCTCCCCGTATAGCAAGAATATTTTTATTTATCAAAATTAACTATGGAATTTATTATAAGATGTGAAATTAAGGATAGAAGAATCGGACTAAAATAACATGCTATACCCCAATCCAGGTCTGAGGATTGTAACCTATGATTATGTATCCCTGCCAAATCAACAGCTAGCTGATACATAGTAGTTATGTTTGTATGAAGATGATAAATTATCAAAATATAGAAATATATGATATTTTTTTTTTTATAAAACAGTAAAACATCGAGAAGGCAATAAAATAGGTACTATTTAATCCTAACAAGAAAGTAAATAACAAAATTTATTGATTTGGCTTTCAGCATTCCAAACTATTTTATTATATATTCTTAGTGATCAATTCATTGGTGACCATGCTATCTCAATGAATTCGGTGGTTCACAAGCAATCAACACTGTCCTAGTCAGAAGCACTCACTGGTTCGAACAGCAGAAAAATATTATATGGTTCACCTACCAGTTCGCATTTGCTAAGTGACATTTACTGTTGATCGTCTGAAGATTACCTTGAGCTTGTTGAGATAAGAGGTACTTCAAATCTAACCAACAACAAACCAATAGGAACATCATCATACGATATCAGGACAAACTTGATACCGAAGTAAAAATTCATCCAAAAAGCAATGGGTCCAACAACCGTCTGGTTCTTGGGTCTCACTGCTGTATGGAGGAATCTTTAATTAGGTATTTGCATATTCTTATATTGGTTGGAGAAATCCTAACTGTTGTAAGAGTTGATAAATGGAACTGTCCCTATCCTACAAAGGGAAGGTAGCCTTCAGACGATCAACAATATCTGTCAAGCGGTGAGAACTGAGGTAAGAATATTAAATTTTTTTGTACTGTAAAAAACAGTGAGTGATCCCGTTTAAGACTGTGTTGGTTGTTTGTGGACCACCGAATTCATAAAGAAATCAATACACTGCTACAATGATTTATGCAAACAAAAGGATAGTCAAAGTTTCATGGAGAAATCATGGAATTGTCAGATTAATGATCATAAATACAGAAGGCAAGTCAAAGTTTAAATG
Source organism: Rhaphigaster nebulosa (assembly GCA_948150685.1). Taxonomy (NCBI): domain Eukaryota; kingdom Metazoa; phylum Arthropoda; class Insecta; order Hemiptera; family Pentatomidae; genus Rhaphigaster; species Rhaphigaster nebulosa. The sequence goes on from OX411307.1 coordinate 19,188,372, forward strand.
CATATCAGTTTTTTGAGGGAGGCACTATTATATTTTGAAATTAATGACGCCATGAAATTTCAATTTTTTTTTTTTTCAAAATGCGTGATCCAGATAAGGACATTGTTGATCATTTATGACCTGATATGTTTTGTAAAAAAACCATGCTACTTGTGGATTGGCCAGAGGAGAGATAAAGTAAGAACAAGTTCAAATGACCTTTCGTATTTCAAGGAAGGTTCAGAATCGTCTTTATTTTATAATGGTGACAGCTGAATAGTATCTTCTGATGGCTTAGGAATATTTTGAAGCATGAATTTTGGTTCTAGAAATATTTTTATGAGTACAATTTTTATAGAACTAACACAGGATAGGTAAGGGTGTACAAGGGAGATGGGAGGAAACCGTTGGGACATGATTCCTCCAGGGTGCATTGGTAGAAGAATCAAGAGCTGATGTGGGCAAGGTCGCTAGTTCCCTGAAGCAGCTCTCTTCCTCACTAGGATCGTGACGAAGTACTTGCCCGCCAAACACAATAGTTAAATGGTGTGGTGGTCGATTCTCACAACTGCCCGATTCACCGCCTCTCTTGATTTTGTGTCTGCACGCATGGCCTAATATCGACTGACGATTTCTTGTTTTTTAAAAGATCAGATGACCGACACTATCATACCGCAACATAAAAAAGAGATTTTTAGAGAGTCTGAGATATAAACTGACGCTTTAATATTAAAGTTTTTGTTGCACCCAGAACTACGTGTTTCAGCTAAGTATACTATTGATAGTCTGAGATCTTCTAAGTTTTGTTATAAACCATCCTACTTGTGAAGTGATCCTTGGAGATATATAATAAGAACAAGTTCAAATTAAGTTCCTTATTCAGGGAAGGCCTGCTATTCCCACCCAGCCCTAATTATTTTGTTCATTATATTTCCGTACAGCCTAGGCCACTAGAGCCTTTAGAGGATGCTATGGAACCTATCCCTTCAAACCATAATGACAACATGGAACCTTTCTTAAACTACCAACCTCCATTCGAACTTGTGCTTACAATATCACTCCAAAAACTAATCAGCCAGTGATTACGTGTTCTCAAGCATTTTAGCGGTTCACAAACAACCACTACAGACCAAATCTGGAACAAATATATGAAAAAAAAGGAAAACTGTAAATGATCCGTCTTTAAGTTAGCATCGGGAAAACATTTACTAATGATTTTCTTAGAATTACCTTCAGGTTGTCTAATAAGCATAATTCAAATATAGAAAACCGTACATAACAAATGAAATCATCATGCCATATCAGGGAATATATTATACCAAAATAATTGTTCACTTGTTCAATTGTTCAAAGCAAATGGTCCAACAACCATCTGGTTCTTGGGTTTCATTGCTACTTATGGGAACCATTTATCAGTTATTGACATGCCATTAAATCGACTGGTGATTTCTTCCTTTTTTATAACAGCAGATAAATGGAGCTATGATGACGCAACAAACGGGAGCGATTCTTTAGACGTTCAAGAATAATTTGTTCCTAACTTTAAGGGAAACAAAAACCTTTATTGATTTGGCTTTCTGCATTCCAACTTATTTTACTATCTTTGTTTAGTGACTTCCACATCCGAGCTTTCTCTTGGAATTTGGTGGTTCATAAACAATCAACTCCATCCTAGTCGGAAGCACTCACAGTTTAGAATAGCAAAAAATATTATATGGTTCACCTACCAGTTAGCATTTGCTGTGACATTTACTATTGATTGTCTGAAGATTACCTTGAGCTTGTTGAATAAGAGGTAATTCAAACCTAACCAACTACAAACCGATAGGAACATCATTATACAATATCAGGACAAACTTGATACCGAAGTAAAAATTCATCAAAAAAGCAATGGGTCCAACAATCTTCTGGTTCTTGGGCCTCATTGCCTTTCGATGGAATCTTTAATTAGCTATTTGCATGTTTTCATATCGGCTGGTGATACCCTAACAGTTTAAAAGTGGATAAATAGACCTGTCGCAATCCAACAAAAGGAAGGCAGCATTTATGATTTCAGACGATGTCTACCTTAATGAGAACTGAGGTGAGAATATTATATTTTTTTGCGCACAAACAGCAGTCAACACAGCATTGCTACAGCGGGCTATATAGATTCTTCCAGACATTCTCTGTCTCTTCACTTCTTTCATTGTGGACATTAAGGCACAAAGAAAAAATTATGATTAAGACAACAATAAACATTAAACAATAAAGAACAAAATGCAGCACACCTCACATCCAAAGTCAAAAAAAGCTCCAACCAGAGAAAGCACCCCACACCATGACACCCAGGCACTAACTGAGGAAAAAGGGAGGTTACATGACATCTGGAAAAAGTTAAATTCCTAGCAGCTGGTCACAAAAAAAAAAAGGAAACACTCATACTAAAATCCCAAAAATGTATAAAAGATTTAAAAAATAAATTCAATAATTAAATACGATAAGATCAACCAAATAAAAGAGGAATGTGAAGGTTTATGTTCACAGAAGAAGAAGTTCCTTCTAAAGACAAGAGTGGATACACAGCTATTCCACAAAATATATAAAGATGCAAGAGCAGAAGCTCAAAATGAGACATAAAAAATTGTTATGACATAAATGGAAAAACAACAAAGAAGCCAAGAGACTCAAAATTAGGATAAATAAATATAAAGAATATTTGTCGATATTTCGCCAATTTAGGTATCATCAGGAAAACAGGAGAAAAATAAATAAAATATAAAGAAAAAAACAAAACAATAAAGAATAAAATGCAGCACACCTCACATCCAGAGTCAAAAAAAGCTCCAACCAGAGAAAGCACCCCACACTATGACACCCAGGCACAAACTGAGGAAAAAGGGAGGTTACATGACATCTGAAAAAGGTTAAATTCCTAGCAGCTGGTCAAAAAAAAAAAAAGGAAATATTCATACTAAAATCCCAAAAATGTATAAAAGATCATTAAAATAAATTAAATAAGATAAGATCAACCAAATACAAGAGGAATGGGAATGTTTATGCTCACAGAAGAGGAAGGTCCTTCTAAAGACAAGAGTGGATACACAGCTATTCCACAAAATATATTAAGATGCAAGAGCAGAAGCTCAAAATGAGACATAAAAAATTGTTATGACATAAATGGAAAAAACAACAAAGAAGCCAAGAGACTCAAAATTAGGATAAATAAATATAAAGAATATTTGTCCATATTTCGCCAATTCAGGCATCATCAGGAAACCAGGAGAAAAATAAATAAAATATAAAGAAAAACAAAACAAAAAAGAACAAAATGCAGCACACCTCACATCCAAAGTCAAAAAAAGCTCCAACCAGAGAAAGCACCCCACACCATGACACCCAGGCACTAACTGAGGAAAAAGGGAGGTTACATGACATCTGGAAAAAGTTAAATTCCTAGCAGCTGGTCACAAAAAAAAAAAGGAAACACTCATACTAAAATCCCAAAAATGTATAAAAGATTTAAAAAATAAATTCAATAATTAAATACGATAAGATCAACCAAATAAAAGAGGAATGTGAAGGTTTATGTTCACAGAAGAAGAAGTTCCTTCTAAAGACAAGAGTGGATACACAGCTATTCCACAAAATATATAAAGATGCAAGAGCAGAAGCTCAAAATGAGACATAAAAAATTGTTATGACATAAATGGAAAAACAACAAAGAAGCCAAGAGACTCAAAATTAGGATAAATAAATATAAAGAATATTTGTCGATATTTCGCCAATTTAGGTATCATCAGGAAAACAGGAGAAAAATAAATAAAATATAAAGAAAAAAACAAAACAATAAAGAATAAAATGCAGCACACCTCACATCCAGAGTCAAAAAAAGCTCCAACCAGAGAAAGCACCCCACACTATGACACCCAGGCACAAACTGAGGAAAAAGGGAGGTTACATGACATCTGAAAAAGGTTAAATTCCTAGCAGCTGGTCAAAAAAAAAAAAAGGAAATATTCATACTAAAATCCCAAAAATGTATAAAAGATCATTAAAATAAATTAAATAAGATAAGATCAACCAAATACAAGAGGAATGGGAATGTTTATGCTCACAGAAGAGGAAGGTCCTTCTAAAGACAAGAGTGGATACACAGCTATTCCACAAAATATATTAAGATGCAAGAGCAGAAGCTCAAAATGAGACATAAAAAATTGTTATGACATAAATGGAAAAAACAACAAAGAAGCCAAGAGACTCAAAATTAGGATAAATAAATATAAAGAATATTTGTCCATATTTCGCCAATTCAGGCATCATCAGGAAACCAGGAGAAAAATAAATAAAATATAAAGAAAAACAAAACAAAAAAGAACAAAATGCAGCACACCTCACATCCAAAGTCAAAAAAAGCTCCAACCAGAGAAAGCACCCCACACCATGACACCCAGGCACTAACTGAGGAAAAAGGGAGGTTACATGACATCTGGAAAAAGTTAAATTCCTAGCAGCTGGTCACAAAAAAAAAAAGGAAACACTCATACTAAAATCCCAAAAATGTATAAAAGATTTAAAAAATAAATTCAATAATTAAATACGATAAGATCAACCAAATAAAAGAGGAATGTGAAGGTTTATGTTCACAGAAGAAGAAGTTCCTTCTAAAGACAAGAGTGGATACACAGCTATTCCACAAAATATATAAAGATGCAAGAGCAGAAGCTCAAAATGAGACATAAAAAATTGTTATGACATAAATGGAAAAACAACAAAGAAGCCAAGAGACTCAAAATTAGGATAAATAAATATAAAGAATATTTGTCGATATTTCGCCAATTCAGGCATCATCAGGAAACCAGGAGAAAAATAAATAAAATATAAAGAAAAACAAAACAAAAAAGAACAAAATGCAGCACACCTCACATCCAAAGTCAAAAAAAGCTCCAACCAGAGAAAGCACCCCACACCATGACACCCAGGCACAAACTGAGGAAAAAGGGAGGTTACATGACATCTGGAAAAAGTTAAATTCCTAGCAGCTGGTCACAAAAAAAAAAAAGGAAATACTCATACTAAAATCCCAAAAATGTATAAAAGATTTAAAAAATAAATTTAATAATTAAATACGATAAGATCAACCAAATAAAAGAGGAATGTGAAGGTTTATGTTCACAGAAGAAGAAGGTCCTAGTAATGACAAGAGTGGATACGCGGCTATTCCACAAAATATATTAAGATGCAAGAGAAGAAACTCAAAATCAGACATAATTAATTGTTATGACATAAGTGGAAAAATCTAACAAAGAAGCCAAGATTCTCAAAATTAGCATAAATAAATTAAAAAAATATCTGTCGATATGCGCAACAAAATGCAGCATACCTCACATCCAGAGTCAAAAAAGGCACCAATTAGAGAAAGCACCACACCCCATATCACTCAGGCACAAACTGAGGAAATAGGGAGGTTACTTGACATCTGGGAAAAGTTAAATTCCTAGCAGCTGGTCATAAAAAAAAAAGGAAATACTCATACTAAAATCCCAAAAATATATCAAAGACCATAAAATAATTTAAATAATTAAATAAGATAAAATCAACCGAATACAAGAGGAAATGGAAAGTTTATATGTACAGAAGGGGATGGTCTATATCCAGTTTATAAATAGAATGTCTATTTCCTTATAATAGAAGGTCTCAGTATGTGCGAAAGGAATATGATCAGCTGCTAGGAATTTAACTTTTCCCAGATGTTGTCATGTAATCTCCCTTTCTCCTCAGTATGTGCCTGGGCCTCTTGGCAGATTTATTTTCCTTTATATTTTATTTCTTTCTCTCCTGCTGTCCTGATGATGCCTGAATTGGTGAAATATCGTCAGATATTTTTTTAAATTTATTTATGCTCTTGGCTTCTTTGTTTGATTTTTCCATTTATGTCATAACAATTATTTATGTCTCATTTTGAGCTTCTGCTCTTGCATCTTAATAATATATTTTGTGGAATTGCCATGTATCCAATCCTGTCATTATAAGGACCTTCCTCTTTTTTGCATATAAAGTTTCCCTTATATCTTGTATTTGGGTGATCATATCTTATTTAATCATTTATTTTATTTTTATGATCTTTTATACATTTTTGTGATTTTAGTATGAGTATTTCCTTTTTTTTTATGACCAGCTGCAAGGAATTTAACTTTTTCCAGATGTCAAGTAACCTCCCTTTTTCCTCAGTTTGTGCCTGGGTGTCATGGTGTGGGGTGCTTTCTCTGGTTGGAGCCTTTTTTGACTCTGGATGGGAGGTGTGCTGCATTTTGTTCTTTATTGTTTCGTTTTTTTCTCTATATTTTATTTATTTCTCTCCTGGTTTCCTGATGATGCCTGAATTGGTAAAATATCGACAAATATTTTTTTTATTTATTTATCCTAATTTTGAGTCTCTTGGCTTCTTCGTAGGAATTTTCTATTTATGTCATAACAATTATTTATGTCTCATTTTGAGCTTATGCTCTTGCATCTTAATATATTTTGTGGAATTGCCATGTATCCACTCTTGTCTTTAGAAGTACCTTCCTCTTCTGTGAACATAAACTTTCCCATTCCTCTTCTATTTGGCTGATCTTATCTGATTTAATTATTTAATTTATTTTAATGATCTTTTATACATTTCTGGGATTTTAGTATGAATATTTCCTTTTTTTTTTGTTGACCAGCTGTTAGGAATTTAACTTTTTCCAGATGTCACGTAACCTCCCTTTTTCCTCAGTTTGTGCCTGGGTGTCATGGTGTGAGGTGCTTTCCCTGGTTGGAGCCTTTTTTGACTCTGGATGTGAGGTGTGCTGCATTTTGTTCTTTATTGTTTTGTTTTTTCTTTATATTTTATTTATTCCTCTCCTTGTTTCCTGATGATGCCTGAATCAGCGAAATATCGACAAATATTTTTTTTTATTTATTTATCCTAATTTTGAGCATCTTGGCTTCTTTGTTGGATTTTTCCATTTATGTCATAACAATTTTTTATATCTCATTTTGAGCTTCTGCTCTTGCATCTTAATATATTTTGTGGAATGGCCGTGTATCCACTCTTGTCTTTATAAGGAGTTTCTCCTTCTGTGCATATAAACTTTCCCTTACATCTTGTATTTGAGTGATCATATCATATTTAATTATTTAATTTACTTTAATACATTTTTGAGATTTTTGTATGAGTATTTCCTTTTTTTTTTATGACCAGCTGCTAGAAATTTAACTTTTTGCAGATGTCACGTAACCTCCCTTTTTCCTCAGTTTGTGCCTGGGTGTCATGGTGTGGGGTGCTTTCTCTGGTTGGTGCCTTTTTTGACTCTGGATGTGAGGTGTGCTGCATTTTATTCTTTATTGTTTTGTTTTTTCTTTATATTTTATTTATTTCTCTCCTGGTTTCCTGATGATTGCTGAATTGGTAAAATATCTACAAATATTTGTTTTATTTATTTATCCTAATTTTGAGTCTCTTGGAATCTTTGTTGGAATTTTCTATTTACGTCATAACAATTATTTATGTCTCATTTTTAGCTTCTGCTCTTGCATCTTAATATATTTTGTGGAATTGCCATGTATCCAATCTTGTCATTATAAGGATCTTCCTCTTCTGTGAATATAAACTTTCCCATTCCTCTTTTATTTGGTCGATCGTATCTGATTTAATTATTTAATTTTATTTTTATGATCTTTTATACATTTTTGGGATTTTAGTATGAGTATTTCCTTTTTTTTTTATGACCAGCTGCTAGGAATTTTGTTTTTGTTTCAGTCCGGCTGGAATAGTTTCTTTTGTTTGTTTTTAATGGTTTTTTTTTTGTTAATAAAAGATTTATGTATATATTTTTTTCCAAACAAGTTGCTTTATTTCGTTTAGTATATTATCCTGGTATTATTATATTTTACCATGGAAAATTTAGGAATGTCCATGTGAACAACGTCTCTCAAAGGGTTTAGTGGTTATATCATTAGAGGGTCACACTGAGGCCATGAGTTCGAAGCTACCACCGGCAGGTATCTTTTTTTTGTTAATAATTAAATTATTTTTTTTAATTATCAATATTTTTTTTAAGGGTCTTTGTAAGAATTTTTAATTGAATTATTTTGTTGTGCGAGACGATTAAATAATTATTTCTTTTTTGTTAAATTTATTTTATCATTGTTTTAATTTATTTCTATTGGTATATATTTCCTTGGTTAATTTTTTTTGTTATGAATTTTTCTTTTAGGGTTTCACTATTTTCCTTAAAATAGTGTGGCGTCCGAACTTCAATTATTTATTTTTTTGATAGACAGAAGATATAATTGTATTTTATTTTTGATGGTTTGGTGAGTAGAAAGTTTGTGGATTAATGTTTTTTATCGAACCTTGGCGTCGCGACTGGGTTATTGGCACAATTTTGCCCACTTCCGTCGGGGGACGGAGGGTGGTAGCAAAACCATACTTTTGGATTGGTCAGAGGAGAGATAAAGTAAGAACAAATTCAAATGAAGTTTTGTTTGTTAGGTGGTTTTAAGGACTTTTCTAAATCATGAATTTCGTTTCTAGAAAAGATTACTATGCAATCGGTATTTGAATTGGCTTCACATGGAGTATACATTAATGCGATATGCATCTTAGATGTAATCCTTGGGTAGATAAGAAACAAAGAGAACTGCTAAAGTCCTCAATTTGTGAAGCAATACTATATGAGCCATATTATTAAAGAAACAGCAAATGACTTGGAAAGAGAAAATCATTGCATTTTTTTAATCGTAATTAAAGATAATAAAGTGACTTAGGAGATAATACCCATAGTATTACCTGATTCTAAGGGTAGATAATATATAAGTTAATTTTCAAAATAATTTAATATTAGCTTTGTATTTTGGAAATATCGGTGAATTGTTCTAATTTTATCCTATTGACTAGTGAGAAATCGAGAAAATAAATGTTATAATATTTTTGTCAATTAGTTATAATCAACTCCTGAAACTGCTAATGCTATTTTATGTCATGTTATGTTAATGCGGTATGCAAATTAGAAATAAACCATTGGTCAATGTGTGAAGCAATGAAATTTGAGCCATGTTGTTAAAGAAACAAAAAATCACTTGGATAGGGAATTTTTTTAACCGTAATTAGATAGAGGAATAACCATGGCTAATTGCCCACCACTCTGTAATATTATAGATCTATTCAAACCGATGAGTTTAAGAGCTAAAGATGATTTTCAATTAGCATATTATGTAGAGATGTAATCTTAAGATGACCATGAGTGTATGAAAATGATCTTCCTTAAATACCATTGAATGTTCCCATATTGAAAAAATAGAATCTAATTCCAACGAACAATACATATGTTTTTACAAAGTTTGGATACCTATAATTTGGTTGTGCCATAAATTTAGATTAAAAAAAAGTAAAGTTGTGCTAATTGGTTTGAGTACTGTTAGAAAGCTTATCACAGACATTTCTGATTCATTAGTAATTATAAAATTAAACAATAAAGTACACCTCAAAGTTTGACAGATGAATATTATGTATGACAGTCTTGGGTAAAACATAATTTCAATTACAATTACAATCACTTACCAATTACTGTAATTTGGAATTGCAGATATAATATTACAATTACAAATAATTGTAATTGTGATGGCAGTCACCCGATGAATCACTGCAATTTTAGTTTTGGTCCGCAAATTTCAATTACTATTTGAGCCAAAATGATTGCAATTACGAATTAAAATCTTATAAAATTCTATTTTTTGTTCTAGAAATCGAAATAATTGTAATTGGTAATTGAAATTACTTGACGCTGAACTGGCACTAAAAAAAAAGTTATTTTCACAAATGTGCTAAGGGATACGTTTCAAAATGGTAACTTACAATGTATCAATTGCAAATTTGCAAAATTTGGAGAAAAAAAATAAATGTGGAGTAAATTTTGCTATGACTTAAATTACAGGTAATTGTAATTGCAAATACTTAGCGTTAATTAGTAATTGTGATTGTAATTACTTCGCTCCAAGGAGTAATTGTAATTGAGTATTACAGTTACAGTAATTTTAATTAAATATTACAATTAAAGTAATTGTAATTGAATATTATAATTAGAGTAAATTGAGTTACACTGAAGCAATTGTTATATTAAATTACAATTTCTTCAGTGTAATTGTTTTTCGAACCACTAATTTTTATGTTTTGGACCATTTAACTGTTTTGTTATTAAAATTATAGTCCACTTTTGCTCATGTAAATGAATATTTAATTAAATACTCATTTAATTAATTACTGCCCAACTATGATGTATACATGCTACTGACTAATACCAGTTCGAAAGTATTGTCACCCTTTTTAAGATTTCCATAATTTATAATGTCTATTTATAAAGAAATTAAATCTATATTTTTTTTGTTTACAAAAAATTATATCTAAAAAAAAACATTATTTTAGAAAATTACAGATTTCCACAATACTTATAACGAATCATACAATTATATCACATTGAAACAGATGATGAAGTTTTAACATATCTGTTGATGTTTGAGCAGTTCATAAAAATATATCAATGTCTTATCTAACTTTTTGAAAAAATGTGTTTATAAAATGTAGGAATCATCTATAACTCACTGGAGGTACAGTGTTCTGGTTAGTCAATACTTCATGTTTCATCCTTGAACGTTCGCAATGAGCATGATGAAATATATTGAGCACAATCCAATTCTTCACTGATCATACCGTCTTACATTTTCCTAAAAATCAAAAGCCAAGTTAAAATAATTAAAAAGAAGAAATTAATTAAATAAAGTAAAATCAGCTGATATTAATTGTATCAAATCATTAATATGTAGTTGTGACGTCATGGAAATTAAAGTATTGTCAAAAATGTTGGTAATATATAAACATGTTAGACATTTACAAATGACCTATACAGTATCGTCATTATATTTATCAAATTTACAAAAAAAACGTTATAAATGTAAAAAAAAAAATCATTCTTAGTGCTATAACTGAAAAATCGAATCGTTATAACTAGGATTAGGATTTTTATGAAAGCAAACTTTTTACGATTCTCTTCGACCAAAATCCGTTACAACCAATTTTAAGTAAAAAAAAGCACTTTTAATTTTAGATATTTTCTAATATTTTCAAATATATTTTCACATTTTTGGCCCTAAATTACATATTTTCATAAATATTTTGGAGAGTTTGGCTGTGAAAATATTTTATATTATACATATTTGTCCTTAAATTACATATTTTTATAAGTATTAATGGTGCTTTATTCTGTGAGTGTTGTTAAAAAGCAGTGACAATGGCCTAAAAATCTCAAGTTGTCCAGAATATAAAAACAACTAAACACCAGGAAAGTCGTAAGAAAAGCATTGCTTTAAGATAGAACTTCCTATCGTCAGCTGGTTCTCCTACTGAAACGATAGGTAACATCACCATGGATCTTAGATATGTGCCGGGGGCTTCTTAATTTACGCTGAAACATCTCAATGTTCTACTGCTTTTGACCGAAGCAGCTCCTTGTATGATTAAAGCTGTAAAAAAATTGTATCATAAACTAGTGTGAATGACTTGCATGCCACATGCATTCCATCTCGTTGCTGAAACATTGAGGGCTCAGTTCCCTGAGGTTGATCAGCTGGTGTCTGCAGTTCCCTAAGGTTGATCAGCTGGTGTCTACAGTTCCCTAAGGTTGATCAGCTGGTGTCTACAGCAAAGAACATATTATGAAGGTTCTAAGTCGCGTAAATATTTTTAAAGAAATATACACCAACTTAAATTCACCTTCTGAACCAGTAATAACAAGATGGGGCACCAGGGCTGAGGCGGCGGAATATTATTCAAGAAAAAAATGGCATATATAAGCGCAAATTGTCTTTGTTGTCCAAGAAAATCACGAAATCAGAGACCAAAAATATTACTCTTACTGACAATTCAAGCGTGATAAACGAAGACTATCGCGAAGCTACGTGATCTACTCGAAAGTGAAGGGGAATCAGTCAGACAGAAGACTGAAGATGTCAAAAAAAAAAAAAAATAAAAAAAAAAAAAAAAAAAAAAATCCAGGCCTAGATAAAATGTTGAGAATAGCTGATGTTCTCCAGGCCAAAAACAAACAAGAGGCAGTATATCCCATCGAATTAGATGCCAAGGAAATTTCCTCATTTCAGCTGGATCCTATCACCTCAGTCAACGCTGAATTATCATAGGCAGAAATTTCTCTTCAAAAATCTAGAAAGACACCTTATTTTTGCTAATTTTAGAGAACTGAATGTTTGAAGTTTATTTGTTGTTTTTCATCAGTTTAATTTTTCTGCGTCACCTAATTTTGTTCCTTATTAGTTCGTTGTTCCTAATGTTTTTTTTGTTTTTTTTTGTTTTAAACTACATGTTAAAAAGTAAACGTTTTCCTGCTTTAGATTTTGTTGGTGCATTTATAATAGAAGTGTCTAAGGAATTCAAAGCATATTAATATTTTTAAAAATGAATAATTTAGGAGTTTAAATATTTTTTTTTAAAATATTACTGAAATAATAACCACATATTTAAGTATACTTTGTGGATTTTTCACCACATCAAAATCATATAACGAATAAAGTTTCATTGAAAAACCACCAATTGGGACCAGGACCGTGGAAAAAGAGCGTTATAATTAGAAAATCGTTATCAACGGGAGCGTTATAACGAAGTTTAACTATTAATCATTTCTATTGGAGAGATCCCTTTTACAGGTACTGAACCAATTAACATAAGGAAGGTACCATTCGAATGAGAATTTTACTTAGAGTGTGCACGTACACCTAAAATCGTAGATACTATCGGTATTTTTAAACTAATTAATAACCAGATGTACTGTTGCCAGGTATACCAATGATTCCGACAGATATATCATTCCAATTCAAATCTTTGGAGTTGCACCGAAAGCTGGGATTCGCAATCATCGTCTACAAAGCACAGGGACAATCACTGTAAGTGTTTGGATTAAATTTCGAAAGTCCACGCTTTACAGCTGTCTCAATGCCTCATCACACGTCTCAAAACCTGCTATCTTATAGCGGGGAACAGCTATGTTTCATTTAGTAATAAAAATTATTAGGAATTCTGAAATATATGCTACATAAATTCTAATCATTATTAAAATTATATTAGGAACAATTGCAGACTTTCTAAAAACGCAATGCTATGAGTTGTTGAGGGTTCACATAGATCTTGAAGAAACATTATCTGAAAGTCAGGAAAAACTTAGTATTTTCAAAAGAAATCGCCGGACCGTGTCGATCATTATGAACTATTTAACCTTAAAAAAAATGCTGATGAACGCGAAAGTTTAAATACTAATTGGGGAAAAAATGCTCACTTACTGCTGATTATGATGTTTGAATTAATTCCAATATCTTTTGCTTCTGGACACAGACTGACTTGAATAAAAATGCCAACTATCACCATTTCCAAAGAGCTTGATGGTTTGATGTCCAAACTAGGCCTGTACCACTCTGACTTCTGTTTAATTGAAAAAACAAAAACATTATAAAGTTAGCCAATCATCATATTAATTCACTATTTTATTTACCACCACGGTTGACAACTATACACAGACACCGAAAAAAAACACAGACACAGATGTGTGTGGGTGTGTGTGTGTGTGCGTGTGTGTAACAACTATGTATCTATATTAGAATTTTAATTTATTCGGTTACTTAATATTGTACAAGTTATCACAAACATCAGAGAGAAAAAAAAGATGAAACAAGGCTTGTATTCTCCGCTCACAAAATAGACTGATGAAGTTAAACAACTGGAGATGGTCTAGTGGTCTAGTAGTCACTTCATTGTAATAAAATGGCTGGATTAAAATATAATAATATTGAATTGATGTTTCTAATATGCAACAATTAAATACCAAGAAAACTTATTCGAAATTTTCGTCTTTGTAAATTTTATTTACTAGTCTATAAAAATGAAATTATTCAAGATTGAGAGCAGATTTTTACATAATCAGAGAAAACAGAATAACTTTTATCGTCAAAATCGCAAAAGTAAAATGTTACTGTAGCAGAATATATTGAAATACTCTTATGATTTAAAGTAATTAATTGAAAAAGTAACCCAATTTTTTATGTTTCCCAAAAGGGAGAAATAATTAACAATTAAAACCAGATTCCTGTTGGCACTAATTACCAGTAAAACTTGTTAGAAAACTAAACAAACAGCATCTAGAAGTTATAAATATTTAAGAGAGATAAAGGCATCCTACCGGCAAATACAACTTTAAGAAAACAAGGAAAATAAGTTGGGTCATTTTTGTTAATTGTCCGGACAATATTAAAATATTAAAACTTGGGTATAGTAGTAAACTAAATTAATTAAGTTTAACTTCAGCTTAATAAATAATTTTTTAAATTAATATAAACTGTATTAGTTCATTAAAAAAAGATATAGTTTTACGAGGTATTTAACGCATTAATAAATAACTAGACACAAAAATAAAGGAGGTGAATTATAACTGTAACACTAATATTAGGTAAAATAATTAATTATGTTGGTTTATTTTTGTTACTTCTCCACATAACTTAAATTAACTTAAATTTAAATTGGAATATAGTACTGAACTAATTTAATTCATTTTAATTAAAACTTTGCAAAATCAATAAAATTCTACAGAATAATGCACAATAAAAACTCAGTAACTTTAGTCGTCATTAAATACACATTAATAAGTAAACGAATCGGTTTTCGATTAATTAAGTAATAAATATGAAAAACGAGTTCCTTACTGTAGATATAATTGCAGGAAACCCAACAAAATCACGACTGATCCAAGAGAAACAACTTACATCAGAAGCCACATGTCGCCATTAGAAAAAGACGCTGATGAGTCAAGTCGAATGGGCGTGGTCACGGCTATAAAAGGCTGAGGTGACCTATATCGCATGTTAAGAAGATAAGCATTAAAATAAAAACGGAATGGTGTCGGAAAATTTTTTTAATGTGGAAAAGTAAAAAAAAAAGAAAAAAAAAGATGAGTAAAATAAAAGGGTAAATTATAAGTTTATCACTCAGATCAAACTGATTAAATTTGTTTATTTTAATTAATTAATTAATGTTTTATTAAAATTCGGATTTTTTAGTTAACTCAATTAGGTAATTTTAATTGAATCTTTTTAATTCATTTAGAAATCTGCCGAATAATACATAATAAAATCTGTGAATAGTATCCAATCGCCACGAGGCACTTACTGTAGACATAATTGAAAGAAATATATACAGTTATTAAGTGAAATCATTAATTATGTTAACTTGTTTTCATTACTTGTCCGGATATTATTATATAGTTTAAAAGAGGATTAAGTACTAAACTAATTTAGTTCATTTTAATTGAAACATAATCAAATCATTCATGGGTGTGGTTTCTATTAAAGAAAGCAGTGGTGACCTTAATCTCATGCTAACATAAGTATTAAACTAAAAAAAAAGAAGTCGCTTACATACATTTTTATGTGAAAAAAAAAAGGTTTAAAGTAAAGGAATCAACTATAATGCTAACACTCAGATGATATGGAACCACGATTAAATTTTTTTATTTTCATTATTTTTTCCGAATATTATTAAAATTTGGCTATAGTAAACTGACTTAGATAATTTGAATTGAAACTTCTCAATGTCTTTCAAATCTGCAAAATAAAAACACAATAAAATCTCTGAACAGTATCCAATCTTCACACGCGGCATTTATTTGGAAAACAATAAGACCCCACTGATTAATAGAAAATTCATTTTTTGTTTCAGAGATATAAATAAGAAATCAGTGACACTTACTGTAGTCATAATTACAGGCAATCCCACGAAATCATTGCTAATGCAGAAGAAACATCATAAGGCAAGAGTCGCCATTATGACAAGAGGCTGATGAGTTACATATAGGGTGTGGCCACTGCAATAGAAGGCAGTGTAGTCCTTGATCACCTCATAACAAAATCTTAAATGTAAAAACGGAATACAATTGTATATTTAGTATTATATGGAAATCATGAACAGATAGAAACAAAAATAAAGGGGGCGAATTACAATCATGACACTGATGTAAAGTAAAATCACTTATTATGTTTGTTTGTTTTTGTTACAAACTCGGATAATATTATATTATTTAAATTGGGATGTAGTACTAAACGAAATTAGTTCATTTTAAATGAAATATAGTCTTATCATTCAAATTTTATTAATAATTTACAATAGAATCTTTGAATAGCATCTGAGACTAATCCATGCGGTATGTATTTGCCTACAGAAAGATATAAATAAGGAAACGAATCACTTTTCGGTTTAATAAATACGAGTATTAAACAATAAATAAGAGTTACTAATTGTAGATATAATTATTGAGTACCCAACAAAAACCACTGTTAATGAAAGTGATGAACCATATAACATCCAAAGGCAACCGCTGCCAGTAGCAAAAGAGGCTGATGAGAGGGTGTGTTCGGTATTACAGAAGGCAGTGGTGACCTTGATAACATAAGCATTAAACTAAAAGCGGAATAATGTTGGATACATTATATTTATATGGAAAATTTAAAAAAGAAATAATTATGGCGTATAAATATCGGGAACAAATTTTGATTCTAACACTCAGATGATATGAAACCAAGATTAAATTTGTCAATTTTCATTATTTATCCGAATATTATTGAATTATTAAAATTTTGCTACAGTAGTGAACTCAATTGGATCATTTTAATTGAAATATTTTTTTGTCTTTCGAAATCTGCAGATTAATAAATACTAAAAACTCTGAATAGTATCCAACCCTTGGACGAACACACGTTGCAGGTGTTGGCAACAATTGAATTCACTCTAACTGGTTAAAGTTCATTTTTTTGTTTCATAGGTAATTGATAAGAAAGAGTGGACATTTACTGTAGACCTAATTGAAGAAAATGTAACAAAATCAAGGCTTATTAAAGAGAAAGATCTACCTTATAATAACCAAAGCTATCCGCCGCCATCTATAGAAGGCTGTGGCGACCTTGATCGCATGCTAACATAAGCATTTCACGAATAAACGGAATAATGTTGAATAAATTCTTCTTTACATAGAAAAATTAAAAAAATAATGTAAAAAAAAAAGAGTAAAATATAATTTTAATACTCAGGTGATATGAAATCATGATTAAATTTGTTTATTTTTATTACTTGGCCGTATATTATTAAAATTCGGATTTAGTAGTAAACTCGCTTAGATATTAGTTGAAATATTTTTATATCTTTGGAAACCAGGTATTGGCAACAATTAACCTCACTAATTAATGAAAGATTAATTTTTGTTTCATAAGAATAAAATGACTCTTACTGTAGATATAATTTTAGGCAATCGCACGAAATCAAGACTAATGCAAAACAAGAACCATTAGCCATCAGCCGCCATTACAAGAGGCTGATTGGAGGCAGTGCTATAGAAGGCAGTGGAGTCCTTGATCGCATAATGAAATATCTTAAATGTAAAAATGAAATAATCTCGGATACTTAATTTTGTATAAGAATCTCGAAAAATCAGAAACATAAAAAAACCGGATGAATTATATCCATAAAATCATCATTTGTTCGTTTTCTTGTCGGATAATATTATATTATGAATATTGGATGTAGCAGTCAAATTGTTGTTTATTTTAATTAAAAATTTGTAAAATCATTCTATTTCTACAAAATGGTTCACAATACATATAATCTAGCTCTCGGCTCACCAATGCGGTAGCTGTTTGTCATCATAAATAAGCACATTAATAAGTAAACGAATCTGTTTTCGGTTAATCAAATATTAAATTGGAAATAAGGGTAACTTACTATAGATATAATTGTAGAGAGCCCAACAAAATCACAGCTAATTCAAGAGAAACAACATACAACATTAGAAGCCACGCGCCGCCATTAGAAAAAGACGCTGATGACGTGGTCAATACTGTGAAAGGCAGTGTAGGCCTTGGTTACATTCTAACTTCACGATTAAATAAAAATCCGAAGAATATTGTATATAGTCTTTTTATATTGTAAAGTAAACATATATGTAATATTTTTTTTTTAAATGTCATTATAACAGTTATGAAATTAATCAAAGACCGATTCTGTTATTTGCAATCATTAAAACCTCATTAATAGCTTAATTATTCATTATTTGGAATTAAATATAATAAAATAAGAGATGCTTATTATAGATGCAAATGTAGAAAACCAAACAAAATTACGGCTAATGCAGGAGAAACACTATATAACCAGCATAGTCAGTCAACAAAATTAAAAAAAAAAAAATATAGAAACAAAAATAAACTTAGTGATTTATAATTATAATCCTTACTTTTACAATATCGATAATATTATACTATTTTAATTGTCATATAATACTAAATTAATTTAGTTCATTTTAATTGAAACAGTCAAATCATTCAAATTTATTTATAATTCACAATAGAATCTTTGAGTAGTATAGATATAGTATAGTATATGGGTTAGCCTTCGACTAACCCATGCGGTATGTATTTGCCAAAAGAAAGATATTAATAAGGAAACGAATCCCTATTCGGTTTAATAAATATTAAACAAGAAATAAGAGTTCCTTACTGTAGATATAATTGTAGAGTAACCAACATAAACTTGGTTAATTTGAACTAAGAACGATATAACATCCGAAACCAGCCACCGCCATTAGCACAAGAGACTGATGAGTCCAACCGAATGGGTGTGGTCACTATAGAAGGCAGTGGATGCATTAATCATGTGCTTACTTAATAGTTACAGCAAACGAAATTATATCGGATACTTTATTTTTACATGGAAATGTTAATAAATAAGAATAAAGCAGTGTATTATAATCATAAAACTAATATTAGGGAAAATCACGGATAGCGTTAGTTCATTCTTTCACTAGAACGAATAATATTCAATCGTTAAAATTTGGATGTTGTAGTGACTAATTTTGTTTATTTTAATAGTATGAACCTTTAGGGTAACACACGCGGTTAATATTTGACATATTTTATACCTCATTACTAATACAAACTTTCTTTTATTATTTAATTTTTTAGTTTTAAATAAGAAATAAAGAGCTACTTAGCCATTATTGGTCCGGAAATATTGTATTAATAAATCATGTATACAGCAGTGAACTAATTCAGTATATATTAGTTAAAACTTTGTAATAGAATTCAAATTCTACGAAACAAGCCCTCGACTAACCTTTATGTTGTCAAATACATACCGCTTATTTGACAACATAAAGACTTCATTAATAAGGAAATGAACCATAAATATTAATCAAGAGATAAGAGTTATTTACTGGAGGTATAAGTTTAGAAAACCAAACCAAATAACGGACGATTAAAGGACTTCATACTTAATAACGGACTTCATATCGTCCGAATTCAACCGCAGCCATTAGCAAAACAGACTGCTGCTTCAAGCCGATTGGGTGTGGTAGTCACTACTCTCGAAGGCATTGGTGACCTTGATCACATGCTAACATAACGATTATAGTAAAAACAAGATAATGTCGGATATATCCTTGTAATTATAGAAAAGATAAAAATTGGATGTACAAAAAAGAAAATTAAGTAAATTATAATTGTAACACTCCGACAATATGAAGCCATTGATTAAGCTTGTTTAATTTTTGTTACTAGTACGGTTAATATTAAATTATTATAATTTGGATGTAGTATTAAATTAAACTAGTTTATTTCAAATTAAATTTGTAAAATCCATGAACTTCAACACAATATTATAAAATAAATAATACTTGACCTTGGACTAATACACGCTCTAAAAATTTAACATCATTATAACCTAATTAATCACTCCTATACAAGGCTGTGCCGATCTTGATCGCATAAGAAATAAGCTTTATAAGCTAACATAAGCTTTAAACTAAAAACGGAATAATATTGAAAACATTCTTGTAAATTTACAAAAGATAAAATTAAAAAAAAAATAATAAAGAGAAGGAGTAAATATAATTTTAACACTCCGATAATATGAATCCATTGATTTAGTTTGTTAATTTTTTTAGCTAGTACGGTTCACATTAAATTATTACAATTTGGATATAGCATTAAACTTTTTTAGTTTCATTCAAATAAACATTCGTGTAGTCCTTGTATGTCTACTGACTATTATAAAATAAAATCTCTTAATAGTGTTTAAGCCTCAGAGAAGCTCATGTGTTAGGCATTTACCATCATTATAACCTCATTGATAAGTTATACATTCATTTGTTAAAATAAATGGATTGTTTTCTCATTTATAAATATTAACTAGGAAATAAGGGGTACTTACTGCGCACATAAGCGTAGGAAACCATGAACTCCAAGGTTAATTTATGAAAAACGCCATTCAGCAAACGAAGCCACACTCCGCCATTAGCAAAAGATGCTGATGAGTCAAGACGATTGGGTGTGGTCACTACTATAGAAGGCAGTGGCGACCTTGATCACATGCTAGCATAAACAATAAACTAATCTCAGAATGATATTGAAAAAATTGTTGTATATATGTAAATGATTAAAATAGGATGAAAAAATAGAAGGGATAAATTATAATTTTAACGTTTTGGTTATATGAAAACCTTGATTTAGCCCTTTAATTTTTGGAGCTAGTTCGGTTAATATTAAATTATTACAATTTGGATATAATATTTGACTTGTTTAGATTCATTCAAATAAACATTTGTATACTCCTTGTATTTCTACAGACTATTATACAATATAATCTCTTAATGGTGTTTAAGCCTCAGACAAGCACACGCGGTAGGCATTTACCATCATTATAACCTCATTGGTAAGTTATACATTCATTTTTTAAAATAAATCGATTGTTTTCACATTAATAGATATTAACTAGGAAATAAGGGGTACTTACTGTACACATAATCGTAGGAAACCATGGACTTCAAGGTTAATTTAAGAGAAACGCCATTCAGCAAACGAAGCCGCACTCCGCCATTAGCAATAGATGCTGATGAGTCAAGCCGATTGGGTGTGGTCTCTACTATAGAAGGCAGTTGCGACTTTGATCAGAAGCTAACATAATAATTTAATAGTAAACGGGATAATGCTGAAAGAAAAATTGTAAATATAGAATAGAATAAAAATGAAAAAATAAGGATGTATTAAAGCAAGGGATAAATTATAATTTTAGGAATGCGATAATATGAAACTGTTGGTTAAGTTTGTTAATTTTTATAGCTTTCACTATAAACTTTTTTTTATAGCTATTTTATTTATAGCTACTATTTTTATAGCTTTCACTCAGCTTTCGGAGTTATAATTATTAAATAAGAAATGAAAGTAACTTACTGTAAACACAACTGTTGGTAACAATATCAAACTAATTTATGAAAAAGCAGCCTATAGCAAATGAAGCCATCCTCCTCCATTAGCAAAAGAGGCTGATAAGTCAAACCGATTGGGTGTAGTCTTTGCTACAGAATGCATTGTCGACCTTGATCACATGCTAGCATAAGCAATAAACTAAGCCCGGAATGATATTGAAAACATTGTTGTATATATGTAAAAGATTAAAATAGGATACAAAAAGAGAAGGGGTAAATTATAATTTTAACACTTCGTTTATATGAAAACGTTGATTTAGCTTGTTAATTATTGTTAAGTATTACTGTAAATATGGAAAAGATAAAAATAAGATATACAAAAATAGGAGTGAATTATGATTATAGCACTGATTTCAGATGGAATATGTGACTAAATTCGTTATTTTTAATGTTATTGCAGTAGTATTGTACTCAATAAATTCTTTGAATGGTACCCTTGAGAAACCAAAGTAGTATGTGTTTTAACCTCATAAATAATTAATTGAAATAATCATTTTCGAATTGATGAATATTAAGTTTGAAATAAGAGTTACTTATAGTTAGCATAGCTGTAAGAACACCTACAAAACTCGGTTAATTCAAGACACACCATATGAAAAACGAAGTGAACAACAGCCATTAGAACAAGAGGTAGAAGTGTCAAGAGGTTTGGGCATGGTCACTGGTATATTAGGCACTCAAGACTTTTATCACATACTGACATAAACATTAAATAAAATTCTGAATTTATCGGATATTATGGATTGAAGAAAGGAAGGTTTTTAATTATCGAGCTCGGTTGTTGTTAAATCATTGCATACTTTTCATTTTCTTTCAATGATTTTATTATATATATATATATATATATATATATATATATATATATATATATATATACACATATATATATACTTGTGATAAACCCGTCAAAATCACCGCTTATTCCATAGAAAAAACTTAAATATTCAATATAGTGCTGAAGGTTCTATATTACGTTATCAATTTCTACACAATGGTTCAGAATACATATAATCTAGCTCTCGGCTCACCAATGCGGTAGCTGTTTGTCATCATAAATAAGCACATTAATAAGTAAACGAATCTGTTTTCGGTTAATCAAATATTAAATTGGAAATAAGGGTAACTTACTATAGATATAATTGTAGAGAGCCCAACAAAATCACAGCTAATTCAAGAGAAACAACATACAACATTAGAAGCCACGCGCCGCCATTAGAAAAAGACGCTGATGACGTGGTCAATACTGTGAAAGGCAGTTTAGGCCTTGGTTACATTCTAACTTCACGATTAAATAAAAATCCGAAGAATATTGAATATAGTATTTTTATATTGTAAAGTAAACATACACGTAATAATTTTTTTTTAAGTATCATAACAGTTATGAAATTAATGAACGACCGCTTCTGTTATTTGCAATCATTAAAACCTCATTAATAGCTTAATGATTCATTATTTGGAATTAAATATGATAAAACAAGAGATGCTTACTATAGATGCAAATGTAGAAAAGCAAACAAAATTACGGCTAATGCAGGAGAAACACTATATAACCAGCATAGCCAGTCAACAAAAATTTAAAAAAAAATTTATAGAAACAAAAATAAACTGAATTATAACTATAATCCTTACTTTTACATTATCACTACTAGATCCGATGAGATTAAATTATTAAAATTTGATGTAGCAGTTAGCCGATTTAGTTTTTATTTTTTTTTTAATTCTTTCGAAATCTGCAGAATATTACAAAATAAAATCACTGAATAGTATTTTGCCCTGGGACCAAACAACGCGCTAGATATTTACCATCATTAAAACACGATCAATAACTATAATAATCAATATTAAAAAAAAAAAAAGAAACAAAAAAAAAGTTAAAAAAATAAAGTTACAATTACAAAACTGATTTTAAGTGAAATCACTAATTATGTTTGTTTGTTTTTGTTACTTGCCTCGATAATATTATATTATTTAAATTGCCATATAATACTAAACTTTTTTAGTTCATTTTAATTGAAACATAGTCAAATCATTCAAGTTTATTAATAATTCACAATAGAATCTTTGAGTAGTATAGCTAGCCTTCGACTAACCCATGCGGTATGTATTTGCCAAAAGAAAGATATTAATAAGGAAACGAATCCCTTTTCGGTTTAATAAATATTAAACAAGAAATAAGAGTTCCTTACTGTAGATATAATTGTAGAGTAACCAACATAAACTTGGTTAATTTGAACTAAGAACGATATAACATCCGAAACCAGCCACCGCCATTAGCACAAGAGACTGATGAGTCCAACCGAATGGGTGTGGTCACTATAGAAGGCAGTGGATGCCTTAATCATGTGCTTACTTAATAGTTACAGCAAACGAAATTATATCGGATACTTTATTTTTACATGGAAATGTTAATAAATAAGAATAAAGCAGTGTATTATAATCATAAAACTAATATTAGGGAAAATCACGGATAGCGTTAGTTCATTCTTTCACTAGAACGAATAATATTCAATCGTTAAAATTTGGATGTTGTAGTGACTAATTTTGTTTATTTTAATAGTATGAACCTTTAGGGTAACACACGCGGTTAATATTTGACATATTTTATACCTCATTACTAATACAAACTTTCTTTTATTATTTAATTTTTAAGTTTTAAATAAGAAATAAAGAGCTACTTAGCCATTATTGGTCCGGAAATATTGTATTAATAAATCATGTATACAGCAGTGAACTAATTCAGTATATATTAGTTAAAACTTTGTAATATAATTCAAATTCTACGAAACAAGCCCTCGACTAACCTTTATGTTGTCAAATACATACCGCTTATTTGACAACATAAAGACTTCATTAATAAGGAAATGAATCATAAATATTAATCAAGAGATAAGAGTTATTTACTGGAGGTATAAGTTTAGAAAACCAAACCAAATAACGGACGATTAAAGGACTTCATACTTAATAACGGACTTCATATCGTCCGAATTCAACCGCAGCCATTAGCAAAACAGACTGCTGCTTCAAGCCGATTGGGTGTGGTAGTCACTACTCTCGAAGGCATTGGTGACCTTGATCACATGCTAACATAACGATTATAGTAAAAACAAGATAATGTCGGATATATCCTTGTAATTATAGAAAAGATAAAAATTGGATGTACAAAAAAGAAAATTAAGTAAATTATAATTGTAACACTCCGACAATATGAAGCCATTGATTAAGCTTGTTTAATTTTTGTTACTAGTACGGTTAATATTAAATTATTATAATTTGGATGTAGTATTAAATTAAACTAGTTTATTTCAAATTAAAATTTGTAAAATCCATGAACTTCAACACAATATTATAAAATAAATAATACTTGACCTTGGACTAATACACGCTCTAAAAATTTAACATCATTATAACCTAATTAATCACTCCTATACAAGGCTGTGCCGATCTTGATCGCATAAGAAATAAGCTTTATAAGCTAACTTAAGCATTAAACTAAAAACGGAATAATATTGAAAACATTCTTGTAAATTTACAAAAGATAAAATTAAAAAAAAAATAATAAAGAGAAGGAGTAAATATAATTTTAACACTCCGATAATATGAATCCATTGATTTAGTTTGTTAATTTTTTTAGCTAGTACGGTTCACATTAAATTATTACAATTTGGATATAGCATTAAACTTTTTTAGTTTCATTCAAATAAACATTCGTGTAGTCCTTGTATGTCTACTGACTATTATAAAATAAAATCTCTTAATAGTGTTTAAGCCTCAGAGAAGCACATGTGTTAGGCATTTACCATCATTATAACCTCATTGATAAGTTATACATTCATTTGTTAAAATAAATGGATTGTTTTCACATTTATAAATATTAACTAGGAAATAAGGGGTACTTACTGCGCACATAAGCGTAGGAAACCATGAACTCCAAGGTTAATTTATGAGAAACGCCATTCAGCAAACGAAGCCACACTCCGCCATTAGCAAAAGATGCTGATGAGTCAAGACGATTGGGTGTGGTCACTACTATAGAAGGCAGTGGCGATCTTGATCACATGCTAGCATAAACAATAAACTAAACTCAGAATGATATTGAAAAAATTGTTGTATCTATGTAAATGATTAAAATAGGATGAAAAAGTAGAAGGGATAGCCACATTCCGCCATTAGCAAAAGATGCTGATGTGTCAAGCCTGTGGGGTGTGGTCTCTACTATAGAAGGCAGTGGCGACTTTAATATGATGCTAACATAATAATTTAATAGTAAACTGGATAATGATGAAAACAAAATTGTGAATATAGAATAGAATAAAAATATATAAGGATGTATTAAACCAAGGGATAAATTATAATTTTAGCAATGCGATAATATGAAACTGTTGGTTAACTTTGTTAATTTTTATAGCTTTCGCAGTAACTATTATATTATTAAATGTTGCTTATGATATTGAACTGATTTACTTTCTTACTAATAAACATTTGTAAATACCTTGTATATATCCCATTAAACAACAAAAATTCTAAATAGTGTTTAGCTTAGCTCTGCACACATGCCAGGTATTTACAATCATTAAAGTCTTATTAAGAAGGAAATGGATTGATCTCGGAATATAATTATTAAATAGGAAATGAAAGTAACTTACTTTAAACACAACTGTTGGTAACAATATCAAACTAATTTATGAAAAAGCAGCCTATAACAAATGAAGCCACAATGCGCCATTAGCAAAAGAGGCTGATGAGTCAAGCCGATTGGGTGTTGTCACAATTTTGAAGGCAATGGCGACCTCGATCACATGCTAGCATAAGCAATAAACAAAACTCGGAATGATATTGAAAACATTCTTGTATATATGTAAAAGATTAAAATAGGATAAAAAAAGAGAAGGGGTAAATTATAATTTTAACACTTCGGTTATATGATTAACGTTAATTTAGCTTGTTAATGTTTATTAAATATTATTGGAAATATGGAAATGTTCAGATGAACGATGTGACTAAATTCGTTATTTTTAATGTTATTGCGGTAGTATTGTACTCAATAAATACTCTGAATGGTACCCTTGACAAATTAAAGTAGTATGTATTTTAGCCTCATAAATAATTAATTGAAATAATCATTTTCGAATTTATGAATATTAATTTTGAAATAAGAGTTACAGTTAGCATAGTTGTAAGAACCCCTACAAAACTCGGTTGATTCAAGACACACCATATGACAAACGAAATGAACAACAGCCATTAGAACAAGAGGTAGAAGTGTCAGGAGGTTTGGGCATGGTCACTGGTATATTAGGCACTCAAGACCTTTATCACATACTAACATAAACATTAAATAAAATACTGAATTTATCGGATACTATGGATTATTATTAATTATCGAGCTCGGTTGTTGTTAAATCATTGCATACTTTTAATTTTCTTTCAATGATTTAACAACATTCCGTATTTTATTATATTATATTATATTATATATATATATATATATATATATATATATATATATATATATATATATATATATATATATTTATTTATTAAACTTTTTTTTTCCATATTTTTCATTAATAAACAAAAATCACATTTCACTTCAGTTATTCTTACAGTAAAGAAAAGGGCTATTTAAGTGCACTCTATGGGGAAAACTTTTAAATATGTAATTTGCTATTAGATGTGGTAGGTATATTACTTATTCAGTTCATTTATTAATTCTGCATGTGATCTCTTTTATCTTTAAGTTACCTTTTTTAATTATGTGCTTAGTTTAGAGTATCTGCAATAGTTTTTAGAAAGTGTTATCACCAATTTGACTATTTTACGATACTGGTCAAATAATAACTGCTTTTTGAGCTTTTGTTTAAAATTTTTTTAAATGTTTAACAGATACTTTCAAGAGTTGTATATATTTATTGGTAGACCATGGTGTTCACACTTTATACACATAAGTAAACTACAAATGTTTGAAATTTCACCAATAATCAAAACCCCGAAACGCACATTGATTTTTTTATAATGTAATTGTTTTTAGGATTTATAGAGTTTCTTTTTAAATCGATGCCTGATTAATTATGAAAGCAATATTTTTTAAATTATTTTTCTATATATTTATTTGATTTCTGAGGCTTATCTTAGTTTTAAACTTATTAGTTCAATGGCCTAAAACTTGGAAGCTGAAATGCCAGACTTCGGTTACGCCTGGTTCTCTGACTAGAGATCTCGAATTGACTTTGAAGAAAAGCCCTTAATTAAAAATCTGAAGGACATATAAAATTGAAGAATTAATTAAGAGAACTTATTGGTCAGTACCTCACGATATTAAGAGTATGGAAGTTAGATAAATCAGGTAGCTCTAAGCTGTCAATAATAAGGGCATTTCTACGATATTATGGATGTAATAGTAGTAGGAAATAGACTACCTGGGAGATTCAAAACCAAATAGATAAGAAGAATAAAAAATGTGATACAACTGATACATGCTACACATTTAGAAGCGATAGTCCATAAAGCAACAGTAGAATAACGCAACAAATGTTCTAAAAAGTTGGTATAGCAGACAAAAATAAATATTTTCTGAGATTTCTAATTTCATTGCGTAAGATCAAAAGAGGCTGGTACTTTAGTACTTACGAAAAGATTTGACGCTTAAAAAAAATAATCTTGTAAGTCAATTATTTTACCCTGGGAACCGAATATTTTAAAATCGCATCATAACAAACGAGGATGACAAGAGATCTTATTAAGTCAACAGAGGCTTGCTTCTTTGAACAATTGCTTTTTTTCTCTCTCTCTCTCTCTCTCTTTCTTTGAGGCACTTAAGCTATAGGTGGATGAAACGAATCTCCCAGAAAAGAATGAGTAAAAACGTCATACACTTTAAAATGTGATTTCGAAGGGAGATATTCTATAATAAGGTTTTTACAACACAAATAACAGCGACATCAAAAGTACTGGATAAAAATACGCACCATGTTACCGCTAATGGGTTTCTTTTAAATCTACTGAGTTGTACTTCCCCTACAATAAAACTGCTTATTTTGGAAAATCCTTTATCATTGTTCTTACCTTATTTTGGAATTTCTAACCCATTTCATGGGATTCCCGACAGTAAATCTTTCTTCCTAGCTTCCTTTATTCAATTAAATCTCCTACCTCCTTGGATGATAACATATATTTTTTTCCAATCTGTAATTCCCGATCTGTAATTAAAATGCGTGTTTAGCTAACACACTCTATAATTTACTTTTAATCTGTGAATTTATATTATTCGTAAGGAATAATTTATATTTTTCATAATTATGCCCCAGAATTATTATTATTATTTAGTTTATTTTCCGACACTTTCCTCGTTTTTTCCTGGGGAGGGGGAGAAGCTATATTCATATTATCGTCAATCATTACTATCTATTAATATGCTATTTATTAATTTGGTATTAATATTAGTACAATAAATCAATTATTATTATGGTAATGGTGAGAGTATGGCTGATCTTGGAAAAGTATTAAGAAGAATCTTGGCTGGGAGTGCGGTCAACAAATGAACACACAAATAAGAAAAAACCTACTATAATGTGTGCCGGCGTTTCGGCCTAAGTTTTAGGCCATCATCAGTAGCAGTACAAGTAATAATTATTTCTGGTACTGCCACTGTTGTTACATCTTTTGTTATCTTGTTTATTCTTAGCCCTGATGATGGCCTAAAACTTAGGCCGAAACATCGGCACACATTATAATAGGTTTTATCTTATTTGTGTGTTCATTTATTGACCGCATCCCCGACCAAGATTCTCCTTCATATTATTATGGTAGCTCAATTACCCGCTACCTTCAACATCAAACGTTATGCTTTTCCGTCGCGGGCTATCGTTGTCCAGTAGTTTTTACCTTCTTGCCCTAACATCACTCATCCATGAAATCCAACCATGTTAAGTCAAAGTCACTCTAGAAGGACTGGAAAGACGAGACATATTTGCCGAAAGAATTAAAATGACGTCATTTGCAATGGAAACCCATTTGAGTTGCAGAAAAGTGCCACACTACCTGGAGAATGAAAACGATAGCAAGGGACAGCGCTAGTCTTTCCAGTCCCACTGGTGGGACTTTGCCATTAACCTTAAGGTAGACTTTCGCTGGTACTACCCGCGGTTGCGGCCGGCAAAGTTTATGGGCAGTTTACTACTACTTTGACTGAATAGGTAGGGACATATTTCGCTGGTACTTCCCGGCAGTCTAGATATGACGTAATATGATTGGCAAGCTCTGCCAGTCTCAACCGCGGGCAGTACCAGCGAAAGTCTACCTTTAGAATGCCGACTGCTCGACGTCCTCACAAGGGTTTTTCTTATCAACACCATAGGAATAGCTTGTTCACATGCATTCCATTCTTATGCATTCTGGCGAAGTAACCTGCCTAGTGAATTAAATTTAATTTTACCATTGTAGTGACATCTATATCGCCTTAACATATATGTCATTATTCGTTCTTCTCCGACTTTCTCCTATATTATTAGCAGGACCGAAGATTCGTCGGAAAACTTTTCTCTCAAGGGTTTTGTACAAAATTGTTTTTCTTCTTCTTTCGTGGCGCTTCAACTCTTGGAGAGTTAGGGCCTCCCGCATTTTTGTCCGCTAGTCCTCTCTGTTGGCTATTGCTCCCTTCCAGTTATGAATTCCCAGGATGGATCTTGCATCGGTTTACACACATCCATCTATGCATCGTAACCGGGGTCTTCCCACTCTTCTGATGACATATATTCTTTCGTCAGGATCTTTCGATGTATCTAATATGATGTAATCCTAGCAATGTGAAAAAGTTATTTTTGTTCATTAATTTTTTTTTCTTTTCTCAAATATAAATGTCTCTAAAAGCTATTATATCCTATGGTACTTTATTTCTAAGAGTCAGTTCATGGAGGCTGAGGAATTCTGAAGCGGATCACATATTGTTAAAGGCAGATAGTACAAATAATTTTATAAATCTATTTTCGAAACTTCTATTTTGCTTCTAGTACTCAAGATTGTGAGGAACAAAATTGATTACAATTAATGTTTTGTTTTTTAAATCTAAATTTTCAAAGATTATTCACGAACCCAAGGCTTTTTAGCTCGTCAGTCTTCAGCCTTCTTCTTTTGACTACAAGAGGGAACGGTTTCCGATAAGAGGGGTCTCGTGTTACTCTAAGTACTCCACTTCACCGCTTCCAATTACAATATCTTGTAAATGTAATATAGTAAATATAAACATTTATAAAACGATATATATATATATATATATATATATATATATATATATATATATATATATATATATATATATATAGTTTTTATAAAATTGTTATTTAGATTGATCATTATACATATAGTTATAATTATTATAACAAAAATAAATTAAAGATCGCTGGCGACATTGTGATACTCATACTCTGAAAATATTGCCAGAATAATGCCTATACGATATTAAAGCCAAATTCAACATACAGAATGTAGATTCACAAAACAAACTAAATGATTATTTCTTTAAATTGAAGGAGAGTATAGATTAACAGGAATTACAATGAAATAATATTATTTGTTAAAAAAGAAGAAAAAAAAAAAAGAGACAAATTTTTTTCTATTTTTAAAGTAATACAATCTGCCACACGTTAAGAGCTATTATATAAAAAAGAAAAGAAAAATGTTTCGTTTGTGACAACTTCAAATTTATTTGATAAACCTTTAGGGATTAGCGTCACTTGGTTTGTAAATCATTTAAGCATTAAATCAATTTATAAATTCAGAATTATTTCAAAGGAATGTTTTGATCAATAATTGATTTTTTTTTTTTTTTCTGAATTTTGTAGAGACGAATGTATTGCCACTATAACTAATTGAAATTAAAATATACAAAATACCGTTATAAGTTTCATTACATGTCATGATTGGGAAACCTTTGGTAGGTATACCCAAAATGCATTTAAAAGCATGGTAATTTTAAAGACAATTATGAACAAAAAAGAGTCGTTACTGTACTGTGAAAAGTAAGTCTGGCCAGATTCCTATCATCCGGCTAAATGTTATTATATTTATAAACTTGTTAAATAAAGGGATTCGTCTAACACAGGTTTCACGCATTCTTATTCAGAAAATAGAGTGACTGAGTTAATAAATATCATATTTAGTATTGAATAATATTATTTTAATATTTAATATTAGTAATGAATTCGCATATTTCAATAGACTATTATTCAATTTGATTATCCTATTGAATATATTAGGCCATTCAAAAATACAATTGGATAAACTAGTCCATGGATATAACCGTTAAATTTTTTAGTATTTTCCAAAAAAAAAAATCTATAAATTTACATTGAACTTTGTTTGTAGAATCTGATTAAACATTAACTAAACTAAAATGCCGTTCAATACTAATAGGTAGTAATAATGGATTCTAATTTGCAAATGTAATCCCGAGGAAATTATTTATCACTCCCGAAATGAAAAAAATAAATAAAAAAATGTAGTAGTCTGTTGAATGGGAAAACACTCTACTCTTCTACAAAAAACAAATATGGCGTAGATATTTGACTGTAGAACGGAACTTTTTAAAGACCAAAATCACTTAAAAATCGCTGAAAATATTTAATTCATCAAATAAAATGTAAAATCATCACTACAAAAGCATACTGTACAGTAAAGGATTCCGCTTAACGGCGTTAATGGTGGCCACGATGATATAGGGACTGTTTTGGCGCCAACATACATCTTTTCAATTTCTGTCCTTCGTTTTTAGGAAAATCTCGGGAAAAACAAATCGTAGAAAAATAAATAATTCAGATTATCAATCAGAGGTTTAAAATCTAATGAAAAATAAAGTATTATTGTAATAAAATCTTGGTTGTCTACTTAATTTCAAAAAGATCATCTACATGGGGCTCAACAAAATCATAATATTCTCTCCATGTCCCTTCCATAAAATTTGAAAGCCTTCGTTAACGTTAGCCTTCCATATTATACTACACAATCCATATTATAAATTAAATTATTTACAACGGTTATATAATGTATTTAAGTCTTTAATTAATGATGATAATAGTTTTGCTCTCATTGAAGCCATTAAAATTTATGAATGTTCTACAATAAATACTGTGATGCCACAATTTATTGATTTTTCCTAAAATCTAAAGAACAATACTATAGGATAGCTCAGAACTAGTTATGAAAATGGGATTCTCCCATTACAACAAAGTCCTTGCTAGGCATAGGGAACACTTAACAAATCTCAGCATAACCCTTTTTCTCGCAGAAATCAGTTCAAGGTAAGTGATATATCAATCTTGAATCATTTTAATTTCCTCAAACAACTGTAATACTTTCTTCCAGCTTAATTCCATCCCCTTCACTCTCCTTTGGATTCATCAACTCCCTTGTTAAGAATAAAGGGCACTCTCCATTGTCACACACAAACATATAGTGAACCACTTCAGATGGTAGAAGTTAGGTTTTAAGTAGAGTTATGCCTTTCTAACAGTTATTGTAATATCAAATTTAATCATTTAATGCGTGCGATTCGTCAATTAACGATATCGAAACTTCGGTGTTTATTTCTAGACGGCCCAAAATGTTGGCCCGACCTGTCCTTCCGCAACAAACTTCGTGTCGTGACTCCCTCTTCTGTTAACTTTCTTTCTAATCGATTCCCGACTAAACCCCTAAGGCTTCCGAGAAGAAAACGGACCTGTGACCTCCATTTAATGTCTAATTAGTCTTTTTCAGAATGTGTTTGTTGTTTTTCCAAGATATAATTGTAAATTTAAAAAACAATCATTAGCTAAGACGGACCGATGGACCATAGAGGTTGTGGATACGCGACGAGCCGATGAGCCTGAGATTTATCTGGAAGCACCAGATCGATTCCAAAAGCAGTCACGTGCCTGCCATCAGGACATGGCCCATCTTGGCTTCCACTACACGTAACGCAGAAATGCCATATTTGTAAAGAAATTATGAGCTCGTATTTCCAATTGGTGCTGCTTCCTTTTTTTATTTTTATTTGTGGTATTGGCTTCACAAGGGTATGAAAGGTTTCGGAAACCTCAGGTCTTTAAAGGAATTTTAAGATAGTTCTCCAAATTTTGAAATTTTTTCTTCAAGTTCTTACTTATATTACATGGAAATAGTTATAATTTTATGGTAACAGGTAAGCATTAGGGAAGATGATTCGTATGGTATGAAATAGCGACCTAATTTATTAAATTATATACCTCCCCTTTAATTCGAAGAGGTGTAATTAATAAATTAGGTAAAAGATAAGTTATTAAAAAAAAAAAAATTATTTGGATATGTTAGCTCAGAAATGGTTATGGGATTGATAATTTAGCGAATTGATGGATTGGCGTAACTAAGGATGATTGGGCCCCAATGCAAGCCTTTTTCCTCTGCGCCTCTCCCTCCTCCCCTCCAGAAAAATAATCAACTTTTTCTTTACCCCCTCCCCCACCCCTCGGTACTACGTTACCTCACAACATTTCTTAAACCCACTCCCTAACATACTAAACAGAGCATAATTACGTTCGCCTTATAAATAAATAAACAATTTTTTTCTTCGTTGAATTAGTTTCTAATAAATCCGTTTAAACACTGGGTCATCCACAGGCTCTGTCTGCGTCGCATAGTTTTTTTTTTGTTTCTTTGTATTTCGTTCTACATTATTGTTCTTTATTTGTTTTTATTTATTTATTCATTATTTATTTAACTGTTGAAGGGTAATCATTAATTCTCGAGAAAAGTGAGGTAAAATCTATTAGCGCCGGTATAGGAAATTAGTAGAGCCCCGGTTCCCTTTTTCTAAGGACTCTGGTTCAGATCCTGATAGGTCCTTTACTAATGGCATAATAAGTGTCCGTTGTTAAAGGTGAGGACCGTTGTTTGACAGATCCTGGGTCTACCCGGTCCTAATCAAATACAAGACATTAGTCAAAAGATAAAACAGGTGGTTGGTCATCTCTAAACTGCTGTCTAATTACATTTAGTTTAGATAAGAATAATAAATCAGCACTGAAAGCGATCCTTTTTATGGAAGTATTGAAATAACTAACGATAGGTAAAAAGCGTAATTGATTGCATGGAAAAATATGGGGCGATAATCTTGTCAATAAGAGGTGATGCATGGGGCATTATTAAATGGTTCAATCATCCCAAGGGCTATTCGTTGCAGAGGTAACTGGGACACGCTAAAACCTCATCACATCAAGGAATTACCAATCATTAGAGGGTTGTAATGTCATGTTTCTACCTAACTATACGATCTGAATCATCTGTGTGGATTTGATGGGACAAATTGAATTTAATACTTTAGATTCTTTGCATCGAGTAAACTGTATGAATACCGTATATCGCATTAATAAAGGGTAAGAATCACGTTGAAAAATGTATGCTCCTCTGGCAGGGTTGAAGGGTAATCATTAATTCTCGAGAAAAGTGAGGTAAAATCTATTAGCGCCGGTATAGGAAATTAGTAGAGCCCCGGTTCCCTTTTTCTAAGGACTCTGGTTCAGATCCTGATAGGTCCTTTACTAATGGCATAATAAGTGTCCGTTGTTAAAGGTGAGGACCGTTGTTTGACAGATCCTGGGTCTACCCGGTCCTAATCAAATACAAGACATTAGTCAAAGGATAAAACAGGTGGTTGGTCATCTCTAAACTGCTGTCTAATTACATTTAGTTTAGATAAGAATCATAAATCAGCACTGAAAGCGATCCTTTTTATGGAAGTATTGAAATAACTAACGATAGGTAATCGCATCAATAAAGGGTAAGAATCACGTTGAAAAATGTATGCTCCTGCCAGATGCTTACGGCATTACAAATTCTACTGGTATTTTGACTAGCCTGCTTTCATTAATTGAATTCATAGATATTTTATAAATATACCTTAAAATTATTAAATACACAAAATTATGTGATTTATTTATAAACTAATAGAGACATCATATTTTCATGGATTATATTTGAATATAGCAAAAATGTAATTTGGGTAGATCTAGGAAAGAAGGACCTATTTCCATGGCTAAAACACTGGAACATCGACAACTTCGATGATTTGGACATATTTGCAGGATGGTAGAAAATAGAATGGGTTGCAAGAAAGTTTATAGAAGCAATTCCAAAAGGCAGGAGCCCACGAAGCAGTCCAAGAAGAACCTATTTGAGCCATATCCAACGGTCAGGATAGGAAAGAGGAAAAATACCAGCAGAAATGAAGGCATAAGCTTGCAATGGACGGGGATGTGTGGTATAAGACACCTCCTCGCTGAAAGGCGTCAAGGAGGAAGAAAAAGAAGTAAAAAGAGTTAAATATGAAATACCTACGCATAATATTGAATTATGGTTCTTGCAGTCTACCCTATGTAGTAACTGTAGAAATCCTTAAAAGGAACTCAAGTTTTTTGGCTAAATAAGCTGGAAAATTGGCTGAAAATCTCTTTATGGTCAAGGTAATGATTAAATGTTTAATGTGTTTAGAGCCATAGAAAATTTTAAAATATTTTTAAAATGTCTTTATAAAATTAATTAGAACTACCTTGCGTATACTGACTGTAGCTTTGTAGGGACTGTAGTGTTGGGTTTAATTTGAATTGCAGGTGGTATGCGGCATAATATACCTAAAGCGCCTGCCTCAAATCGATTATGAAATGTTTTGTTGGAACATGGTTACAGAATTTTAACGAATACAAGTTACAATAAAGATGACAGTAAACCAATATAGTAAATTTCAATTTTGCAACAAAAGTTTTTAATTTTAATGAAACATTTTTTTTCTCAACTCCTACAGGGGCATCAGTTATACTATGCCGTATAACAAATCATGACAAACCATAGCCAAAACTATATAACATATATTGCTCATCGGGGATTCGATATTTAAACATTTCCTTTCCTGCAGCAATTAGGATAACATGAAGAAACTCACACTTAACAGATTCTCTTTTTGTTCAATCAAATATACTATCTGGGCACTGAATTGCTAAAGATTCTTTATTTTTTTTATTTAGATAAATGAAGCTACCAAATTATGTTTCCGTTTTACTTGTTAACAACGATCCAAGATGTTATCGCTCTACTCAACAAACATGCACACTGTTTGTTCTAACTGTACAACTTTCTGTTGTGTATCAACCCAACTTTAGCAACTTCGGCGTCTTGTTCATGATTCCGTCAAACACACCAGTGATAATTAACTCGTCATTTTCTCATTTAATGCACTTATATAACTCATAAAACTGGGTCAAAAAATTACCTCAGGATATCAGCCATTTTAAATATACCTAACTCTAGATATGGTGTTTAAAAAAATGACTTATATTTTATTTTTGTTATGAGATACACGTTTTCGGATGGTTAAAGTAAAATAAATAAAGGGGTTTTTCTTGTTTTACTGAAAGTAGATTACAATGTGAAAAAAATTTTTTTTTTGAAAATGACCAAGTACATAATCGAAACTTTTTGAAAAATTAAATATATGTCGTTGACTTGGAAGGAGTGTGCCAAAATACGATAAAAGTGGAATTTTACAGAAGCATTTAAAGTTTGTATATTTAGGGTTATCGCTGACTCACTGATGAAACATCAACAACTTAGCTTTTTTATTTTTAAAATAAGTTAATCTTTATTTCTTGAACATTTAATCATAAATCATGAATCGAATTGTGGCAATTTTTCTTTAAAAAACAATACAAGTTCCTTAAGAATTTGTATATAATGAAGACATATTTATGTAAAAAAAAAAACACATTTTCACTAAACAATAAATTGAATTTGAAAAAGAAAAAAATCAACTCATGATATATTATTAGATGTGTTATTTTATTTTTGTATCTTAAAGTATAAAATAATATTTTTAACATAAACTTTCTTTGCTTTTGTACAAGTTTTATTGGTTATTTTAGCAGATCGATGTATAATTTTACTTAAATTAAAGGTCTTGCAAATGGCCAGTTATATGTTACAATTCCAGTAACTGTTATTTATGACATTATCAAGTAATGTTTTGATGGGAAGTTATTTCATTTAAAATAAACTGTTTTTCCCAAAACCGGTTATTTGCATAGGTTAAAACCTGTCGGTTTTAATTGAAGGTAACATATCCGGTATAACCACTAAATGGTTTTTTGTTTTTTTTCACAAATCCGACACCCCTATCTTAGACTACTGATTCCTACCACCATCCCCTTGTTTACGTTCCTTTGTGAGTCAATACAATGGCCAAACTTTAAAAATTAATTCGTTTTGAGGTAATCGTTTCATCATTTACAGTTTGTTTCTCGCTCCATGTGCATCTCTCCTCTTAGGAAAAAAAACATCCCCAGTAATGGTGCTAATTGGCCAAGTTATGTAGCTTAAAATAGTACATTTGTATTCAGATGATTATATCGTTAGAGAGCATTGCTCGCCTCTGGAGTGTGATCAAACAATTTTATTAAAAGCTCGAAATTTGAAAAAGCTTTTAAAATATTCGTCAAATATCGTTTTGTATTTTTTGCATATTCTTGTTGCTTTGTGTATTAGCTTTAATTTGCACTTGGTAAATAGTTGGACTTGATTTTGTTTGATAAAAAAAACAAAACTGAATTTTGTTATTTACATCATTTATATACTTTTTGCTCATAAAAAAAAAATCTAGTAAAAATGTTTTTTTGTTGTCCTATTTTGACTCTTGTTATGGGGTTTATTCATAATCAGGATAGCATTTCCTATAAGAATCTACAATCAATAGATTTTTGTCTAACGAACCTCCTATACTCGATGCACTGTAAGCCATAGTGCATTAATCCATCCTTGTAGAGGAAGTTATTTTAGGATGACCTCCAAAAAGCTAGATATTAAGTTAATGCTATAGTCATCGGCTCATGGATTAAGTAGCTGAATAAAGAAGTGGTCCACTTCGCTCAATTATTGTCGATTAGGATAGGATTGCGCTATGCGTAGAATTGGCTAGCTATACTATAAGGTGATGGGAACATATTGGAACGGTGATTGGCCAGTAGTAACCAGCAGCTGTTGCCCACCGCAGCCGCAAGACCAACATCTATCTCCTCACGTCCTCCATACAGAATCCCTAGGTCTCACATTTTCTATCCAGATCCTCATATTGTACAATTATTGTCGTTTAAAAAGGTCTTAATGGCCACAGTAAGATAGGGCAACGCCAGGGCACTATGCTTGTTGAGATAAAAAGCATACTCACCTTCCGCTAGATATTTCTTCTACTCCAAGAATCTACGTGAAAAATAACTTATAATGACTTATTGCAATGGCGCAACCAGGATTTAGCATTACATATATATCTTTATATATATAATCGTTGGCGCGTCTGTTTCTGATCGTGTAACGTCTGAACGACTTGACCGAGTAATGTCATGTTCGCACAATATAATTGTGTATTCGAGACGATGGGTCATAGCTACGCTAGGATCCGATAGGAAGCGCTGTAGTCAAGTTATAAACACAATCTATATTGATAAGATGGTACTGTAGTCAAGCTATGTGCGCGAATTAGATAACATTTTACGTTTTATACTTTAAGTCAGATCTTTTTCTATATGCACCTGATGGACTAACAAAAAATATTGTCCATGAATTTGCGTTAAGATAAACACGCTGATATAGATACCTTAATAAATTATATATCATTGTCTTGCATTTATAACATTATAATGTATTTAAAGGTTGGTCCTTAAATAAATATGCTTATATAATATGAATCATATGTATTTATTCTTAATATATTTTGCATGAAATCATTATAGTGATAGTGGAAGCACTACATATTTAATTATATATAATCATACTCAAGCATTTCTAAATATTCTTAATGTACAAGTATTACTAATAATCATTGAAATCGTATTAAAGTGTAAAATTTATTTATTAAGTTTAGTTAGAAAATTACAGTCAAGAAAAAAAATTTACTTTAAGACCCACTTATCCCGAGCGAAGTCCTCAAAGCAAGTCAAAACATCTCTTCTATCTTTCAATTTTCTAGGAAGTTCTCAATGTATTTAATGAAGGGCAATCCATAACTTCCATTACAATATTAACTTTGTTTCATTTATGCTGATGTTTCGGGGAAATATTTCCTCATCTTCAGAAATATCCTTCTAAAATCATCAATTATTGCATCCATAATCATAATTCATATTTAAATACATACATACGCAAGCATATATATATGTACAATATCAATTATTAATCATTACCTCAACTTATACTTCTTTTCCATTGTCAGTTTACAAAAATTTTTTATAAATTTGAACTACGAGTAATATTGCTGGGATTCAAGGTCATTAACTAACAATTAGTATGAGTCAAGATATAAACTTATTTGGACTTTATACCTATCAAATTTATTATATATATATATATATATATATATATATATATATATATATATATCTATTATTATATATTCTATATTTATTAATTATTTATTATTTTGATTTTTAATTGGTTTATTTTAAAAAATTATATTTTATATAAAATAAATATTGGTACACCTCTTCAGAAACCATCGTCACACTGGGACTACAATGTTAAGATTATATAAAACCCTGATCCGCCCTATCTCGTTGTATGGCCCTGAGACTTGGACGGTCGGACGAGCAAAGACTCCTTATGTTTGAGAGGAAAAGTCGAATCCATGATCCAGTGAAAGTGGGCGTGAACTGGAGACAGAGGAGTAACTTGGAGCTCTACAGGTTGACTAGGGATCCGGTCATTATGAGAGTCGTCCGCATAGAGGCTTAGATGGGCTGGACATCTTACCAGGATGGCATAACAGAGCGTTCCTAAAAAGATGATGTCAGATCAACTTTATGGATCGAGAAGAATCGGAAGACCGAAACTGCGGTGGAGAGACGGAGTCACAAGTAAATCTAAAAATCCTCTTGGTGTGTGGAATTGGATTACTGCTGCACAAGATAAAGAGGGATGACGAAAGCTGCTGGTGGAGGCCCTCACTCACTAACTGGATTTTTGTGCCACTGCTAATGATAAAATAAATATATTACTGTTGATATTATTATGACTTTTTTAACTCTCTATGCCAGAAGTAGGGAAAATTAAAAAGAAAAAGATATTATTATGAATGCTGTACTTTAATTTTGTTAATTATATCTGCATAATGTGTTCCTAGATATTTTGGGTCCATATTATAATTAACTATTGCCCTGTTATTCTTGGTAATATGGATTGCTTCCAGTAATGTTTTATTATTAGTTATGCGTGCACAATAATTAATTATAAAGTGGACATATAACATCTAGGAACACATTATGCAGATACGAGTATAATTTCTATATATGTATGCATTTAAGTATGAATTATGATTATCGATGCAATAATTGATGATTTTAGAAGGATTGTTCTGAAGATGAGGAAATATTTCCACGAAACTTCAGAACAATGAAATAAAGAGAATAATATAATGGAAGTTATGAATTGCCCTTCATTTAATAAAAACATCTTGATCTATTATATTCGAAAAAGTACAGTACTTCTATTTATATTTACGAAATATTTATTTTGTTTCGATGTAGGATATGGGGGGGAGGGGGGGAATGTACTTAAAATTTAATTCCTTATTTAAACGCATCTGATGGGGGGATCAGATCCCCAATTAGCACCCCAAGCCCCCCTCCACTTGATTGCGCCAGCAGAATTTTTTACATGAAGTAAATAAATCTTAATCAGCTTCAAAACTAGACTAGAGCTGAAACATGCACCCTTATGCTTTAATTAATTATACAACTGTTCAAGTTATCTTCAAAACATTGAACAATAACCCTGATGCACTTATAATTGTATGATAAATGGTTTACTATTCAGGAACCTTAATTTTCTTTGAGAAATCTATAGAAATTATTAACGACAATATATTTGATTTTTTTTAAATTCTGATATAAATATGCTGGCCCTTGAGTACTAGAGTACATATTTCAGCTATCGTCTATTCTTCTGAAACTTGATACTATGTACCTCTTAAAAAGAAATTAGGCTGATATTATCAAGCTAATTTTGGGAAGCCGGTTCTTTTACAAATAAAGTATGTATTATATAAAGCAATTAGTCATTTTATCCAATAACATCATAAGGCTCTATGAATTACTATTTTTTATCGGGTATTCTCGTTGCATTAAAGGTAAAATAAACAATTGAATTAGAAATTAAACAACGTAAACAATTATATACCTATATATATATATATATATATATATATATATTAGGTTGTTACAAAAGTCCTTGTGCATGAATACAACCCTTAATTCCAACTCTCATAATTACCATATAAGAATGTTTTTGTAACTATTATTTATGTCAATGCTTGCTTTGACTAATCCTTTAATTCCTAGTGACTTGAGTTGGCTTTATGGGGTCATTTACATTTTTAAAACGCATGTGCAATGTCAGAAAAAAAATCGTCTTTTGATTCGAGGTCTTTTGAGACATTACTGGAAAAAAGGTTTAAGCGCAAAGGGAGCCGCCGAAGAAATTTGACCCATAGAAGGAGAGTAAATTATCCATCGAAATACTGCCGCACAACTGAGATCAGGTCGCCCATCTGTCGTTGATGATGTCGTTTTTCTTGAATGTGTAAACCGGGACTCACATGCAACTACTCGTGATTTATCGGCTGTAGTAGGGACTCAAACCTTTACTGTGAACAACTAGGCCGAGTTTATGCAGTTTTGAATGCAGTGTACCCCGCTTTAGTCAACAGGAACGACATGCCCCTCTACATCTTTCTCGTTTGACCAAGGAAAAATTATCAGAACTGCAAGGAGTAAACGTTTTGCCTCATCCTGCGTATAGTCCAGATACTACATCAGATTATGGTTTGTTTAGATCAATGGCTCATTTTTTAAAAGGACGTAAAAATTGGATGTGAAGAGTTCTCTGCCTCAAAACCAAAGGAGTGGTACCGGCATCAAATCCAATTACTGGCAGAAAGCTGGGTGAAAGTAGTTGAAAACAATGGACTTTGCTTTGAAGAATGTTATTCAATAATGTTTAAAATATGTAATATGAAATAAAGCTATATTAATGCACAAGGACTTATATATATATATATATATATATATATATATATATATATATATATATAATGATAAATTATAATTTAATTAAATTTTAAGTTAAGATTCAGACAATCCACCACAATCAAAGATCAAATATTGAAACAGTGGAGGTTTTCCCATAGCTTGGAAGTTTAATGGCAACAGGTGGAGGAGCTGGTGACGATGTGAAAAGCCGTATCAGAAAGGCTAAGAGTACTTTCGGACAGTTGCGCACCCTGTGGCATGCCAGGGAAATAAGTCTGGGCACAAGGCTCCGCATATTCAACTCCAACGTAAAATCTGTGCTCCTCTATGCCTAGAGACGTGGAAGGTGACGCGATCCATTTCAGCCCGTCTGCAAACGTTCTCCAATAGGTGCTTGAGATCTATTTTGGGAATTTGGTGGCCAAGAACTGTTCCAATGAAGGGCTACTGAGAAGGACCAAACAGAGAAAAATGAAAGATGAAATTAGGCTAAGGAAATGGAGATGGATCGGGCACACCATAAGTAGGAAGGAAGGCATCGCCCGGGTTGCTCTCGAGCGGCGGAATCAGGGACGACGTCGAATTTCCAGACCAAGGAAGATCTGAAGGAGTTTCGTCCTGGAAAAGGCTAGGAGGCAAACAATGCCCTATGCCCCATGGAGGGATATCAGGGATAAAAAAAAAAAAAAAAAGCTGATTATCAAACATAAGTATTTTTCAAACCATCTATAATCTGTTCAATGTTACGTGAATAACGGAGCATTTGATGTTAGAACTGATGTTAGATTTTATGCACTGTTTATATGTTTAGTGTGCCGGTTTGTTTGTTTACGTAAATGGATGAGTTGGTAGATTTAGACGCCATTATACCCTTTATTTGTTTTCATATTAGAGAATAAACTCGTATATTTAAATAATTTTATGAAGATATGTTTTTTTTTTTGTTTTTTTTGTATCGAAACATTAGTTTACGTTTCTTTTGATTAGAATAATTTTAAATTTGAGTGTTAATGCCTGGAAAAAAATAATAACAAAAACTGACTCATTTATACATGTTTTATATACATAGCCAAAGTTTGTTAAACCTTTTTTCCTTCCTTACTTTAAGAATCTAATATTTACCATTAAAAAATGTTACACACGGGCTATTTCGTTGTATATTAAACACATTTTTCTGTTTAAGTATTAGTACTATGTATCGTTTGACATAAATTAACATTTTTCATTGCATATTGTGTTATGCACAATCCGGTATCTTGTTATGCACAATAGTATACCGGACACATTCGATATTTAAATAAATGCTATAGTAAAACTTTTGAAAAACGGTTTTAACTGAAAAATTCTCTTAGTTTTAATTATAATTTCATTTATAATTATTTAAGTAATTGTATATATAATTAAATTTTATTTTATTTATGAAAATAAGTGTAATATTTGAAATAACTTTGTTGTTAACCTTTTAAGATTACTAAAAAAAACATATTGATATTTGCTGTTAGTGAAATGATATGTATTTTTTTTTTTTTTTGCTGCTTGATTTTACTACACATAATCTGGAGGGGTTCACTCATCCTCAAGTGGTAGTGTTCATGTTTTCCAGGAAACATCGGTATCTTAGGATAATTTTGGCCCTCAACCCACTTTGAATTCAAATACTCAGGTTAATGAACAATGATGAATAGGTCAAGATTCTTGAATTATGTCACTGTTGAAGGCCGGCTAACCATATCTCAAATATATACATCTATTGCTTAAGCTAATAAGAGTTTTCTTGCCCTCCTTTCAACTCTTTTTCTCTCTCTTTCGGTTGGAGCAGCTACCTAAAATGAGTTGATCGGACGGTTGTTTGTAACGAACGCTTATGGAACTTGGCGGATCGAAGGAAATTATCCGCTTACAGACGTGACATGGAGACCGCAAGGGGCAGCGGATAATGGCGAGAAGCAGATTAGGACCGGAAGGTTCGCAGCCCCAACTAGTTATTGCTGCCTCCTCAGGTGGACCCCTCCACTCCACTCCTCTCTACAATACTCTACAATCCAATCTGCCATAGTGTTCTATCTTAAGATTTTTTGGGAGAGAGCAATACAGGCAGAAGTAACCGCATTGAAAATAGGTTTAATTAAGTCAGTTTTAAAAATTACGTCATCTAAACGTTGGCCGGTATTGAATATGCATTGCCGAAGACGTTCTCTGAAATTACCCTTTTATCCGTCCTTATTTCTGTTGGAATAACTGACAAATTTTGGGAGGGCAAAGTCGGCGACTTCTGATGACTCCTGTGTTTCCGGGTCGTACTTTCTTGAAGAGGTAAATGTTAACATTGACCATTACGTTCATTGTGTTGGATGAAATGGATACGGAGGATGTGTTCCACTATGAAGGAGACACGGCTCACACTCTTTGAGGTGGCCGGCACGATCTCCAGATTTATTTCCATGCGATTTTTTTCTCTATTTATGTCTTAACAAAAATGTTTTTAAACACCAATCCTATTCTATGGATCGTTTAAAGGATATGATCAGGCTAGAAATCAATGCCATTCCGCGAGAAATGACACGAAGGCTCATGGA
This sequence comes from Rhaphigaster nebulosa, assembly GCA_948150685.1. Taxonomy (NCBI): domain Eukaryota; kingdom Metazoa; phylum Arthropoda; class Insecta; order Hemiptera; family Pentatomidae; genus Rhaphigaster; species Rhaphigaster nebulosa. The sequence goes on from OX411307.1 coordinate 19,233,363, forward strand.
AAATTTCCGGTAACATCTTTGCAATGCGCAGTCAAAAACGGCCGAAATTTTGAAAACTTTATTTTTAAAACCCTCTGAAGTAAAACCAATTTCAACGTACTTATAAAAGATTTTTTTTTTACTATATACATTGATTTACAACCCTCTAAAATCAGTCCGTTATTTCTGCCCCATCCTATATTTTCTTATTTATTTCTTTTCTTTTCTTCTTTTTTTATATAAATAAAAATTATTAGCTATTATCATTTAAATTAATGTTATATTCTCTGAACCGCAGATCGGCCCTGGAGTCGAGAAGCACTTATACTGGGTGTCCGATGTAAATCGGCTCAAATGCTCCTCATGGCCAAACGGATGATCTAATCAAAAAGTGTTAGAGGGAAAAGTCGTAGGTCTATTTCTATTGTTTTATCATCCTATATCGCCTTTTAACCTTGACGCGATACGTGCGGTGAAAAGGCACGAGATACGTGAAAGACCCCACAAAACACATTTCGATATCTTAAAAATTCAAGGATTTACACCATTTTAGAATATTGCATTCTGAAGGTCATTATTATTTTTCAGGTACCTCATAAACTGGAATATTGGAAACAAGATAAACTATTTTTATATATTCTTTCACCGTCTTTCTATTAAAGCCTGTTGTATTCGTGTTGTTTTTTTTTGCAAAAAATGCAAGCAAGGTAGTTTCTGAAATGATTTTTTCAAAATTATAAAAGAGAAATGGATTGTATGAATCCATGATGTTTATTAATTTATCAATAAAAATATTTTCTCGTATTTCAGTCACTGTGGCTTCCAAAGTTCCACGGTTCTTTTCGTAGAGCAGTATTCTTCTAGTGCAGTTTTTCTCGATACTGATTCGTGGAAGCCTCCTTATTTTAAAATAATATTAACATGTTCCGTCATCCTTTGGACTCTTTCTTCTCCTAGCCGTATTGTACGCAATGCAATGGACGGTATTAGCCTATCGGTAAGAAACATAATTACCTTAGGGATTAATTCTTGAGGCGGTGGATCCTGTTTATTTTTGAGGGTATTCATTTCATGTCTCCAAGATTCCAGTATATGAGGTGCCTGAAAAATAGTAATGGCGTTAAAAATGGAAGATTCTAAAATGGTGTAGAAACTTGAATTTTGAAGATATGGAAATGCGATTCGCGAGGTTTTTCTATAATTTTTCTATACTATAATTGAACGTATTAAAAATCAGGTGTTATCTGCAAATCCTAAGATTTCGCTTCCTGTCAACCGCCAATTAACGAAAACACAACAGAAAAGACTTTACTTTTATTATCAAACAAAATGTTACAATGACATTTAAAATGCTTCTTACAAACTAAGTTGCAATATCTTAGCTATGTTACATCATGGATTATTCTGATATGGAATGATTGATATAACTACAGGTTAGTAGTGGGGATGGTTGTTAGGAATAGAAGGAGGGATAGATTCCCACACTAGGCTCCGAGGGTTTAGTTAAAGTATACAATTGATATTTGACCGAGAATATGGTAGCAGTTAACAAATTGTTGAATATAAGAAGGAGCTTGACAGGGTTGGGTCTAACATGTGGACACAATAAGTCTTGACCTGTAATGTCTCAGATAGGGAGGGAAATACAATTTCGTCATAATAATTAGAATCCGTCAATTCGCACGTATCGTGTCAAAGTTAAAAGGCAATAGCTGTTGGCGAAACAATAGAAGTAGACCAACGACTATTTCAAACGGCATTTTCTGATTAGATGATCCGTTTGGCCGTGAGAAGCATTTGATCCGATTTATGTTGGACACCCTCTCAAAAGGCCTAGAAAGACTAGTGCAATCCCAAGAGTCCCATTTCCGCTCTTCTGTTAAAAACTTAGGCGTTATCATTCACCAAATCCTTTCCTGGAATCACCAAATTGCCCAAACCTCCCGTTGGACAATTTTCCCCTCAAACTACTCCATCGCTTCCGCCATCTCTTACCCAAACCTATACGTAGACCCCAAGTATCCTCGCTTATCTTCCCCCACTTTGACTTCTGCTGCGTGGTTACGATGCCCTCTCGGCGGATCTCTGACACAGACTGAGGAGAATCACGAACAGCATTGTAAGATTTGCTAATGGGACTCCGAGACGTTCCCGTGTTATCCACCATTACGCTGAATTAAGATGGCTTTGCGAATCACAAGAATCGTATTTTGTTTTTTTAATTTATAATTTTCTCTATCAAGGCATTTACAATTCGATTCTCAAGAATTCGAATATACTCATTATATTTATTTTTTATCAATGCTTTTTAGTCATAGATTTTCTTTTTTTTCTATCTGTTCATTTTTTCGCTCAACCATATGACAATCATTTACATTGTCATATGGTTGAGCGAAAATGTAAATATTTTATTATTTTCATTATGATATGCAATTAATTATTTTAATGATTATGTTTTTGTTAAACGGATGATTTTAATTTTCTTTTCTCCCTCTCGTTCTTATTTTTTATTATCTAATTCTTCGCCAACATCTACCAAGTTATTGTTCTTCTAATTGCCCTAAGAACCCGAAAGTTTCACTTAAAGTAGTCCGAGGTGATAAAAAGAGCTAAGTTATTATACAACTATCTTGCTTTAGTTCAACATATTGCACTAATAACTATAAAACATATTATTAAAAATTATCACTTTCACAGAGGAATCAGACAAATCGTTGTTTATATCTTTTTCGTGGACTGTAATGAATTTAATGATCTACTTACGTCTCCTCGAACCCTAAGTATTACTAGTCTCTGAAAAAATAATAGCTTCCCGGTCGTTTTCATGATAAACGGTTGAATAAATGTTTAAAAAGACGATATAGTTGGAAGACTAATACATAGTTTGAAATTTCAATACTTCTACAACTGTCATAAATTTTAATAGTTATAATTTTATTGCATCAGTTAATTTAACGAGTAGGGGTATGTGTAATATTTAATGTAGCTCATCAAGTCTCGGTAACTAATTAGCCCACCCTTATTAAGGGGACAAAGCAGTTATAGCTCAACCTAACCCAGCTTCTCTTATTACTCTTATAATGTAATATCTCACATGAAATACACTATAAAGTCTTACTTTATTGACTTTTTTCTGATTTAAAGAAAAAATTATGGTTCTGATTTTTTTTAAAAACCTGCACATTGTATTTTAATCAATGTGTTTGAATGAGGTTAGCGATAGGTAAATAATGAAAGTAAACTTCATTTTAAACAAGCCTATTCAATAACAAAAATAATTAACATTTTTATTTTATTTTATAATACTTGGAAAGCTTAGCGAACCTGGCCGACACCGCCAACTACCGTTGGCTCCACTGAATCTTGGGAAGTTTTTATTTTTGCTTTTTGTTTTCCCTTACGTAACCAATAGAAATGATGAGGAAGCTATGGATATTGACCTACTTGGACAGATTTTGTTTCTAGTCTAAGAATGAAATGGAGGATTAACGCGCATACTAGTGTGCTTAGGCCACTTAAATTTTAATATTTATAAAAAGCGATGACCTTACTGCATGGTTGGATAAGATATTTTTAGCAAATGAGAAGACCTCAGGCAGTCTAACGTCGTCTGTTTAATCAATAAAATAAAAAATTTAAAAGGTTTATTGTTTCCCTGAAATTCGGCATTTTAATTTTTAAAAAATTATTTTTTCAAACTTAATAATGAACGTTATACTTTTTTTATTTTCGGAACATTTCAAAATTTAACTTATCAAAATCCATTATTAATATTTGACTTCCTTTGTATACATCATTCACTCATATTATAAAATAAAATACATGTTAAATTTGTTTGCTATGTTAGGATAGTTATATTTGAAGTTTACAATATGACTATTTTGAAGAGACACACTCTGTACTTATTGCCATCTTCGGTTGGGAAAATAATGACGTTTTCGTTTTCCCTCTGAATCTCCGTTGGCTATTATAGTCAGACCAAAAATCAATATATTTTTCTAAGACACGTCGTTTTTGGTTTTTTAAGAAGTACTAAGTAAGCAATAAAACTTATTAATGTATTATAAAATGTAGTTATTACTTTTAATGTTTATAATAAACTACTTTTTCATATACGGCATTTTTTAATATCATATTTGCTATTGGGCACATCTAGAGCACATCATTTAAGCGTTTCACTGAAATTTCTGCCCGGATTTAGTCAGTAACAGGTAAATTTAATATTTGGAAAGGTGAAAGGATAGATTATCTGTTTAATTGCTACAAGAGGTGCTGAGCTAGAGGGTATTTTCCATTACAGGCTAGGCCGGCCCGAGATAAGCTTTTCCTGTTCACATTTCGTCCATCGATAATTTATTGTGTACACACTCGATGCAGAAACTATCATCAATATGTGTGTGTGAGTGTATACGTCAACTCCACAGTTTTAGGATTGATCTTAATTAATAACATAATGAGCTTTCTTCAAAAATTTAATATTTTGTATTTTTATTTATCACTATGTTGTATATATGTATTAACTATTTACCAATTTTTGTATAGTAATAATAATAATCAAGAAGATGAGAGTTGAATAATAATATGAAGAGAGCCACAAAACAAATATCGTGTAAGCACCGTTTTCTCAAAAGTACAGCTTTTGTAATTGTGCCAGTCTACTTCTACTATATATATATATATATATAATATCTCACATAATTAAAACGCTGACAATTATTATAACGGTTTATTGTTACCAAATAGTTATATTTCAGAAATATCTGGTGTGCTCATACACACGACTTTCCTTATCGCTTTGGTTCAGGGTCCAGAAATTAGATTAATTATCTTTCAAATTAAAATCTGGAATGTTCCGGGAGATTTAACGTTTTCGCGTTATCAAATAACTAACCAAAGGTTAACCGATTTCCACAGGAATATTTGCAGAATACTTTATAAAACATATCTACGAAGTTCAGCAAAGAAATTAACAGCAGAATAATGGCGAGTAATAGGGCCTACTACGCAAAACTGAAACTTCTCAAGTCTCAACTGTTGTCTTAAGGAAAGAAATTAAAATTACGGACCTTTGCAAAGCAAACTTATTCCTAATATATGCGATATGATTGCCGTAAATTAAGATTGTTATAAAATAAATGAATCAAAAAAAGTAGACAAAGATGGGTAGGGGATATGCATCAGAATGGAGTGTGAAATGGTACAGAAGAAAATGTTGAAGGTGCATATCAGTGGAAAAAGAAGAATGGGAAGGCCAAGAAGCAGGTGGAAGTGGAGGATGGATCCAAGAAAGGATGAAGTGGAAGCTGGGAGTCCGCAATTAAGGCCAAGAGCTACGCTGACCTGTAGCGCTTGGCAGTTACGCAGTGTGAAAGATAGAAAAAAAAAATATGCATAAACAAAACATCATATTTAAAATTGAATTTGAGAATTGTGATTTAAGTGTGATTACAATCTACATAATGTGAAACTTCCGAAATTCTGAAACAAGAATTCCACAGTCTATTTCAAACTGCGAAATTGTCAAACATAAATTTCACAGCCCCTAGCTTTTCATAGCATTAGATTTTTAACATGAGTTCAACTTCGACAAACGTTAAATACTAGATAATTCTCATAAAACAAAAAACTAGAAAAATACTGGAAGCTGTTACATATTAATAAAAACAATAAGAAAACCGTTAATTACAAAACGGATACTAAAACTAAATGGAGGGATTAAATGGCCAAATAAATATCTGCAATAGTCCAATCATAAATTTATTCCCATCTATAACAGAAAAACCAATTACTCACCGGCATTACTGGCAAAACCCCGACCCTTAAAAAGGTTACCTATAAACATCCTCCCTATCTTTCTTTCATTGTTAGTTCAATGCGAGAAGAAACCAGTACAAACTTTTATGTTTGATATAATCCATTTAAACCTTGGTGAGTACCAACATGTATTTGATTTCTTGTTTTAATTAAATTCATAATTTATAAATGTTTTATAATAATAATTTATATTACACTTAATTTAATGTGTTGAGTAATACCAAACTATATTTTGAATTACTTATTTTTGAATTTTTTGTGTATTTTTAGAACTGAAGATGAATGTATAACATTCGAAAATAGTTTTCAATAAAACAAATTTATAGAAGTGGCAAATAATTTATCAATCCCTAATTAGATCGATCCTTCTATACCATCATGCGGATGTCAACTAAATGGTGGGATCCATCCAAGGATCTACTTTATAGAAACTCCCCGTATGAAAGGAGTCCTCTCTAAATATAATATTTTCCATGCCTAGGTTTATTATTTATGAAATAAGGTTCAAATAGGTTTATACAATTTTTGTTTACAGATAGAATAAGTAAAAGTATTTTGTAATTTCGGGAGGTCCGAACCGGCGGACCCCAACCCTAACCACTCTGGCCACTCTGGCTACGCCACTGCACACACTATATAATTGACGTGAATACCCAGAGAGTTGAATAAGGTGAACCTTATTATTCATTATCAAAATAGTGTGGATGCTTTGCCGATCTCAGTGAAGCCTTTGCCACTTCTTAAAGGAAGATGCTTTGCGAGGAATTGAAAGACGTAGTTTAAGAGATAATGAGCAGAAGACGAAAGGATAGCCTTAATTCTTTAACCTTAAGAGATAGCGAAACGATACACGAATTGGACTGTCTTCATGGTAGCTAGTGGTCTTCCATATACTATGTTTGAGGAAATATGTAATATATTAGATGGTTGGTTTTCAAAATGAATGAGTAGCCGTGTATTTAACATATTTCTTCTGTGCCTTGTTATATATCAAATATTGGCATGCTAATGTATTAAGCTGTGTGATTAGATCGATTTACGAACATTGAGTGCCTTGCTTAGGTTTGGAGAACTGTTTACGGATATTTATCGAAGAAAACAGTGCTAGCAATTGCATTTTAATTTTTTAAACGTTTAAAAATCTTTGGATTTATTTTATTTGTGTGTGATACTTCAAAAGTTCAAAGTTCAAGTTTGCTCAACTCTAAATATATCTTAATAGTATCAATAAATCTATAATAATATGACCTCCTTTAATTAAGGGGATTTGTGTCCTAACTTTCCCCTAATCAGCGAATTGGCCAGGGATTCGAACTCGCAATCATTCCATTTCTATTCCATTCTCTAGCCATTCGACTGCACTGGCTATTTATAGTAGGTATTATAAATTTCTATGGAAATAAGTTAATTAGTGCTTATAATATATTCCGTATATGCTTATATATATTTGTGCATGATAGCCTTCTTTGTATAGGGCAATGTGAAAAGGCGATTCTGTTGGGTCTTACGTAGCACTGAAGTGGGTATCTATGCTTTCATATGGTGGAGAAAAGTAACAGTCGCTCCCTAGACCCAACCGTTAAAGGTTTTTCTCTCTTTTTTGAGGATAGAGTGGTGGAAAAAGAAAGTATCGACCCAGGGACCCCCTGAAAGGTCTGCTCCCAAATCTACAAGGAATAAAATTAAAACCTTCCAAATACAAGGACGTTGATAGAATATAAACGGGGGAGAGGTCGATTTTGTTTAACCAGCGATTACAAAATGAAAGCAAATATTTTTTAAAGACAGCCTCGACGAGGAGGGGAGGGATAAAAACTCCCAAGAGGTACAAAATGATAATCCATACATAAAGAGCGGCCTGTCACTTGGTGGCTCCCTCTAAATGGGTTACGGTTCCTTCATTATTTTTATTATATTTGCAAAGTTGGCCGCCATGGAAATTGGCTCCAATACTATTGGAATGGGCATTTGGATTATTCGTCTCTCTCTAGAGTTTCGTCTGCCTAATTCTTGCTTGAAAAATTTATTTCATTTATCATTTGCATAATCGATTCTATCGATTAGTAGAAATAACTGGACGCAGAAGCATTCACATGTTCCATTTTTCGGATCAGGTTATTCTTTGTATCTTGGAGGATTGTTGTCCTCATGGTTTATTTTATTGCAAAAAAAAATCTTTATCGACTTATTAAGTAGCATTTAAAATTATGAAACTTTAAGTAAAATTCACTCCTGCATCCGTCTTCTTTAGAACTCCTAATAAGGTACTTAAAACTGTTAGTTCTTCCTAAACTAATGAATTTCTTCTCCACAGTACCATTTAATTATATTTCACTTATCACTGTAGAAGAGATTCGTTAGCTTGGAATTAGTCTTGACATGCGGAAAAAAAAAACGCTGATCTATTTAAGTAAATTTCAAAATTTATTTGAAAATACTTCCCTTGTAATTTTGCACCATAGCCTACTAGCCTACCTACCCATAGCCTACATAGGGCTGTAAATTTCCATTTAAATAAATAAATAAAGATCATTAAGTTATTTAAAGCGATTGTTGTTATATCTACGATTTAAAGTTATTTAAATTCGGATTGAGAAAGCATATTGTGGAAAGGATGGAATGGATGTTGGATATCCTAGGCTTCAAAGGGAGCTGCTACTCGCTATACGAGATGTTACTGCAACTGGAACTTGGCCACAACTCCTCTTCCCAAGTCTATCCGTCAGTCCTTGCCTTAACTTTGTTATTTTCGCGTTATTATTTTTAACTTCATATTTTTCCAGAGACTCATTTCAATTTGAGTGATAATCGAAGCTGCGATATTTCGAATAAAAGGTTTTGAATAAATTCAAGTGCTAAACAATCTATATCTAATTATATTACTCCGGGGTCATTATCCACCACCACACTGTTGCTAACTTATAATATAAAATAAAATGACGCACCGGTTATTTATTTTATATTTTTCGATGTTTGTATAATTTTAATACGACTTTTATTATCTTATAGAATTGAGATGCTCTTAACAAATTGTTTTATCTATATTTCAAATTAATGTGATGGGTCGGTGTTTTGAGAAAGGTGCTGGCTGGCCTCCTCAACAAGTCTTTTTCACTCCGCGCGATTCTCTGCAGTTCCACTCCATCACACCACTCCTAGGAAGGAGCCTAAGGGTGCGGTTGTGTTGGAGGTCCGATAACTGATACAGTGGAATCTCACTAATTTCATCTTCATCCAAAAAAAAAAAAGAAAAAGAAATAAATAAGATTTGAAGTTCATGCATCCATTAAATAAAGCCGTCTGTATTATATCTGTACCAACTCCGTTTATTTATAATAAAAATTAAAGTCTAATAATTTGGAAGCGTATTTATTTTCTCAATTTCTTTATCGGTGGATATTAATTAACCTTTTCATTGAATTAATCTTCAGTACGAAATTGTATTTTTGTGCAATGAGTAGTTTACGATATTTAGTTTACTAACTATGAGTCATAAGTTTGAAACAAAAAAGTTTTGTTTTCCAAAAATCGTTTTATTAGCTTTTCAACACACTCCACCTCCCGCTTACTTCTCAGTAACCTACGTCTTAAATAGAAAAAAATAAGAAAAATACAATTTATAAGTACAAATTAATATCCTATGTTTAATTTGTGTTATACTGTTTTCTTAATTTCAAATGTTCGCTTTAAAAAGGAGACATCTCAAATTAAATTTTGTTGGAGAAATTAACGATAATAAATCGTCTTGAGAGAGGTGGGATTTAGTGTTGGTAAATCCACTATCTCTGATATTTAGAAAAATAAAATTAATTTTTTGTTGCTTCCTTGATACAAAGTTCAAACCCTACACAAACTAAATTTTAGCGATTTGCCGTTGTTTGACGATAAAGTTTGCTATGATCACGAAGCGCATGTAGTCAGAAGTTTTGAACAAAATGCTTTCAACTTCAATGGTAACAAACGAAAATTTCAGTACATTTATGAAGAAAATAATTAAAAGATATTTCTGAACAATTATTAACTGCTGTAAAAATATTTTTAATATTCAACTATTGTTTTTAAAATGAATCTCTATTAATGAAGATACCTTTTTTTCCGTTCGGTAATCCGAACCGATATTGTTTTAATTAGTTCGGATTAGCGAGAGTCTACTGTACCTGATATGTATCAGGTATATTGTCAAATTAAATTGAACAGGTATGAATATAATCCATTATTTTTAATATGAAATTAATTTCGATGACAATTATAATATGCAAATAAACTTTATTAAAGTATATTCTTCAAGCATCATAAGTTTTCTTATCAGGAATGAGGTATCTTAGCTCCAAGACAAGATCAGCCCTCACATCCTCCAATCACGGTAGTCTAGGTCTGCTTCCTCTTTTTCCATCTGGACGTCCTTTCATTATCATTAGGTTTGGAAGTCTTTCTTCATTGGCACAATGTGTTTCTATCTATCTCATTCTTCACTTCTCGATCCAATTATACATAAATTATGGTTCCTGAGAGCATTAGGTGTTTTGATTTTGAATCAATTTGCTTCTTCAGGTTTGTCTTATATTTTCTCTAGAATCTTTCTCTCCGTCATGTCCATCATCCCCTTTCAAGATTCTCGGCCTCACTGCCATACGTAAACACGACGAAGTATTGATTGTTTTTGAGAATCCGGGGTTATATCCCGATTTAGAAAATTTGTCTGCTATATCGAATCCAAATAATTGATATACATATATATATATATATATATATATATATATATATATATATATATATATATATATATATATATATATACATATTTCCATTTAAAAGTTTTCCGCTCCCCTTGAGAGTATGTAAATATGTTATGATGCCCTGATGTCGCATTAACTGTTGAACCCGTGATGCCTAGCCTTGACATTTGAGTGACAGGTACGTGCAACTGGAGTAATGCATATCAATATTTGACCGTTCGGAAATCTTGTAATGACGGTCGTTAAAGATTAACACTTAGAATGGGGCGGAATTTGCCGAGATTAACTATTACAAAGCGATTTAGTGATAATTAATTTTTCTGTTTTTGTGGCGATTACACACTGTTCGAGTTAATAATCTTGATCTTCATAAATAATCAATTTTGTCACATTTAAATGATTTACGGTTTCACCATTATTATCAACAAGAACCATTATATTATATTAACAATAAGAAATGTCTTTAAGGTTTTTTATATTTTAAGAATTTTTCTCATATTCATTGGAACACAATTTTTATCAACCACAAAACCGAATAAAATTTGTAGGATTATTTATCTTTAGGATTTCAGACTGAAGACATTTAAGAAAATTGTTGAAACATTTTTATTGTCATTGATTAATTAATTTATTGAATTGAAGTGTTATTAAATCCCACTTGATGAGTGAAATATAATTGTGTATCTGATAATACTATTCTCCACTGGCTTTCAATACAATTGGCTCAGTTGAGATAGAAATGCTGGGATCTCCAGGGCTCTCTTTCATAATTAAATACAAAAGTACATATACAAGTGGGAAAAGTACAAGTGAAAAGGTTGAGGTTTTAGAGGTTACAGGTTACTTATCGTCATTGGGTAAGGATAATTTTATTCATTTTTTTTTTAATTTACGGTTTTTTAATTTAACTATTTTAAATGCTTTCGTTATTGTTTTTCAACATTTCACAGAGTAAGTGATAGGTCCAGTTGTACTTATACTTTTGTACATTATTATGAAACAGTGTTTGCCTATAAAGTAAAGTACAAGCTGTCATATTGGTTGATATATATTATTAAAACATTATTATAATGTTGAAAAACGACAAAATTTAAAATAGTTATATTAAAAAAATAAATTAAAAAACAATTAATAAAATTAAATAGTTTGGTTATTTTCGTGAACAGACACACTTCCCTTAAATTATCTTTATTATTTTCTACATTAATATTTTTTTACCCACACACAACCAATATTTCGAAATTCTCTTCCATCTTCTGGGTTTTTCTTTATTCTAAAATTCAGCAATACAACATCAGTACTATACATATTTTTCAATTATTAATGTAATTTAATATAATATTTTAAAAACAAAATTATTTTAACTTAACTATGCTATTTTTTTAATATGAAATAATTAGCAGCACTTCTCTAAGATCCGTTTTTTGCATAATACATTATTTCGTCAGTTGACGTCCGCATGATGGTATAGAAGGATCAATCTAATTAGGGATTCATAAATTATTTGCCACTTCTATAATTTTGTTTTTATTGAAAACTAGTTTCATATGTTATATATTCATCTTCAGTTCTAAAAACACACAAAAATTCAAACAGACTGTTGAAAACAGTCTCAAATTAAATATATATGAAGCACTTGAAATAATAAAATCCTTCAAATCCAATCCAGATTTTTGCTTAAATGACCAAATAAATATCTCCAATAGTCCAATTTTAAATTTATTCATATCAATAACAGAAAAAACAATTACTCACAGGAATTACTGGAAAAACCCCGACCACTAAACCTGCTATGTTTTCTAGTTTAATTGAGCTTGATGCCTATCTAGCTGCTAATACATTAGTCTATACATATAGGGATGCCATTGGGCAATCATTGAGGATGATTATCCCAAAATTGAGTAAGCTTATGAATACTTTTGAATTTCTTACCTTGTCCTCTAAATTGGATACCTTTCCAAGGGTCTGGTTTGTGGTTACCATTATTTAATAATTAACCAAGATAATGTTCCTACTTTTAAGTTTAATACTAATGTTAATCAAATTTACTGCTATCTTAATGAAATATATTCGAATTAAATATGGGCATGGTTACTAAAGAACTACCTCCTTGCTAACATTTATCTTTATTTTTCAAAATTAAAATAACAAACTATTACAATAAAAGTTAACCATGGAATGATTCAGCCTAGACTTAGCCATTAATTGTTTTAACATAAATCTCTTATCTGTACTAATTGGTGTTGATGGTTCCTCAGGCGAAGGCTTGAAGGCGATGGTTGTAGGCTTGCATCAGGCAAGGTCAGGGTTCAGAGGAGCAGTCTCGCATCAGCTGGTCTCATTCTAGCAGTCTTCCCTCCGCCTCGGTCAGTTCAGCAGTCCTTCTTTTTCACCTCCTTGCGTCTATCCCCTTTCTCTCTTGTTCTCCCTAAGAGGGGGTCGAAAACGATGTTCATTGGCCGACTAGTTTTATAGAGGGAGGAAATTCTGGGATTTCGTCGGATGGCTCCACCCCTTGTCCTGACAGCCGGTATCTGCGAACCATTATCCAACTAGTATAATTTAATCATACCTTTTCCAGGCGGTCTCCACTTTTTCCTCGAGGCCAGCCAAGCCTAAGGGGACCAGTTCTTAAAATTGATTAGGTGTCCCAGCTTTTGGCATTGTTACAGTGTTAACTTCTCGGTAGGGTTTTTAAATTAACTTATCCCTTATCACTTATGTGGTGACATCTGTCATCGCCTGTCAGTTACCCTTCTTTCTACCTGCTCGTCCCTTATTTCTTTTGTTCGCACCTGGTCTGTTTAAATTATATAAAGATAATATTTTCCAATATCAATACATATTAAACCGTTTATCTATAAACGCTCCACCTTTCTTCCAGTGCTAGTTCAGTGCGAGAACAAACCAATACAAACTTTTTCTGTTTGATATAATCTACTTAAACCTTAGTGAGTATCAACATGTATTTGATTTCTTGTCTTAATTAAATTCATAATTCATAAATGTTTTATAATACATTTTATATTACACTTAATTTAATATGTATAATAATAACAAACTGTATCTTGAATTGCTGATTTTTTAATTTGTGTGTGTTTTTAGAACTGAAGATGAATGTATAACATTCTTGAAACTAGTTTTTAATAAAAACTAAATTATAGAAGTGGCAAATGATTTATCAATCCCTAATTACATTATTTCGTCGGTTCTGTCCACTATTAAATTCTTTTAAAAACATTATTGCACTAGAGAGCGTCTGCTAAGACTATATTGATGTCACACTGACCTACATTAGAATTAAACTTTGTACTAATCCATTAATCCGTTTGCTATTTGTCTATTGTCCAACATATTTACCTAGCTCTATCAGTTATTTTCTTCTTTTTTTTTTTTGTAAAAATCTAATATTTTATTTATATCACTATTATTTAATTAATATGTATTTATTGATTTAAGGTGAAATGAAATTTATATAAATAAATGCAGACTGAAAATATTTATATCTAAATAAAAGAACTTGCATCTAAATAAAAAAAACTTGTGGTGCAATATTTTCAGCCTACATTTATTTATTTAATTAATTTATATTGTCTTTGAAGATGGCATGAAAGAATTCCTTTATTACTATTATTTATTATCCTATATTGAGATCAACTGTATTAAAATTAAAGATCAGTAGAGTAAAGCAATTATCAACAAGCATTGAGCGTGGACACGATATCTGTTGTTCAGTAAAAAAATTAGCACTAAATGAATAATAGGATTTTCAGTATTAGAAAGATCAGAAATAGTGAGCAGTACCTAATAGAATTATCAGTATTTTATCTAACAAAATCCTTGCAGCCTATGAATATACCAAACTTTACGACAGAAAAACATGCCTCTTCTAGCAAAATCAATATTTAAAGAGCTCAACCATATTTAATGCCTTTTCCGAAACGAACAGCTTCAGGTGACAAAATTCGGAACTTGTCCTAACCTGCCTAATCGAAAGCGACTCGCAATCAAAGCAACCTCATGAATTTCTTATTTGACGGAATAGCGTCAGGGCATATTGGAGGTCGGATAGAGAGCCTGACAGTAGCCAATCAGTCATTGTCCTTTTCATTGGCAAAATCAATCTAGTTACCCTGTTTACCTAAACCAATGGGGGGGGGGAGGGGCAAATACCATTCCTTCCATTTGATTTTCCTACGGTATAGAAAATCGATTTTGTATTGTACTAGGGAAAATTTAAAATTATTTATCGTGGGGCGTTTCCATTTATAAGTGTTGTAATATCGTATATGCTTATATACAAACGTGATTATACCACTTACATATATCTTGTGTATCTATTTACATCTATAACCAAGAATCGACATTTCCCTCGGAAGCCACTTTGCTAAAGCTTTAGGGGACTTTAGGTCACTACTTTTTCTTTAAACATTCTCGTTTTCGAACTTGAGTATAATACCAAATGAAAAGCGAAGACGGTTAAGACAGACAACTAAATAAATTATTAGGCAGTGTAAACATGCATTCAAATGACGATTCAGTAGGAAATTTCGAAGCTATTAATAAACACCTAGTACCGGTTGCAGTGACCGGTTCATTCTTCTATAGTATGGACGGTGTAGCACTCCGATAGTTCGTGATGCAGCATGTTGTACCAGGCGCTCTAGCAAAAATCGAGGTTATCTAAATAGATTACTATATTTATATACAAACGTGATTATACCATTTACGTATATCTTGTGTATCTATTTGCATCTATGTCCAAGAATCGACCTTTCCCTCAGAAGCCAATTTGCTAAAGCATTAGGGGACTTTAGGTCACTACTTTTTCTTTAGACTATTACTACTTATTACTATATTATATTATCTACATAGCTAAGGCATTTTCACAAATGCATCTAATGTTATGATTAAAGGAAATTATACTACTTTTGATGGAACAGTCTCCGCATTATATTTTTTGGGTTTTTTGCTATGACGAGTAAAATGGGGAAAATAGATTTGAAAATTTTCAAACAAATATTTATTGAAATATGAAATCTAAAATTTTAAATTTTGATAATTTTAAAAATGTTAGATTAAGCAACATTAAAAAAAAAAATATCGAATCCAAAGCATTTTTCCGTTTTTAAATCCATCCAACGGTTCCATCGGAAAATGAAATTTTAGATTTAAAAGAAATGATACTGTCGCGCCGCTACCTGATAGTTTGAGGTAAGATGAGGAAGTTATACCGTTCAAACCTTAGTAGTCCAGTAGTCCGGTAGTAGTGCAGTCAACTGGGAACCAGAAAGAGATCTCGGCGAAAAGTTTTGGAGTAATTTTGAAACTTTTACTCATTTATGTTATTTGGGGTGGTGGTTAGGAGTTTCAACATTGTTACATCGAATTTTTCACGGTGATGTAATAAAAATGCTCAAATAATTGATCTTATTTTCTCACATAGCATCAAAACCACTTTGTTAGCAACATCAAGAGTAAATTCCTTACATTTTTTCTTTCAATAATTTAACTTTGGGCCCATAATTTCAAAAATTAAACATTTGTGAAAAAATATTTTTCAATATTTTTATTATTTTTTCGTTCCAGAACCTACGATCTCTTTGCATTCTTTCAATATCCCTTCTTTTTGGAGTAAAAATTTAATAACAAAATCACAAAATTCTTTTTCTACTATAGTAGTTGTCCTCGAACTTGAAAAAATAATGATTTTTTTTTCAGGCTCAAATTTTCATTTAGAAACGCGATTTTTTTTTTTCTACCCTCTCTTTTACTGTTATAGCTTCTACAGACTTAGTACACTATACTTCGATTAAACTATCTTCACCAACCATTCCGTCGGATAATGCAGGCGAAGTTGGATGAACCACTTGCTGCACAACCTTTTGGCTAAGGTCGCCGTAATCCTCTGGACCCTCGTTCACTTTCTTGCCACGTTTGGCACATCTCTTGCCACGTTTACCCAATAGACACGTTTTTTTCAAATTACTACAGTTTTTTCCGGTGGTCCTTTCGCGCCGATTCTTTTCTCGGAAGAAAATGGACTTCGACCCAAAGATTTTTCATGATGTGGTACTACATGTTGTGTCTTAACTGAATGTCAAGGCCAGCTCCGTGTGTTCTAAATGTATAAGAGTAGTAGTGACAAATAAATCAGATTTCGTTATTAGTGGCTTCAAAGACTCTTGCACAATATACTTGACTTTGCAGTACTGGATAGCATAACTTCTTGCGCCTAAGTTTTGCATTCCGAATACGTGAAGCGGACCATTCTTCAAATCTTCTGTTAGGTTATCCCCTGAAGTCAAACTTTCCTTGGAATCTCGCAAGTTTTTTAATTTTAATAGTTTGGCTCTTTAATACTAATAATCGATTTTCTGGTTTTAATGTTTTTTGAATAGCAAATAGTGCTTTTGTGTAGTACTTTATGGCATGGTTGGCACACTCGTTTTTTTTTTATACCTACCAGCTATACTCAACTTTCTCAATTTTTTTTTATTTCAACGAAAATAAAAATTGGAAAGGGGCAGTCAATTCATCCCCTCATTCCCTTTTTTAGAAATTATGTGGCTTCCATACACGAGCGGGAATTCCTCAAGGTTTGGCCCGAAGAGGCCAAGCCTTGAGGAATTCCCCAACGGTTTCCTTGAGGCCGCTGAGAAAAGCGAAGCCTAAGTTGTAGTACTTCTCATTGTTGAGGTAAGGGTTTATAGATTGAATAAAATAATAACATTCAATTATTTTTAGCATTAAGTTTTATTATTATTTATTGACATATTGTCATCTACTGATTACATATACATTTATTATAATGTTATTATAATATTATCATCTATTGATGGCATGATTCCGAAACCACGAATAACACAGAACTAGTATGAAAGCCTCTCCGTGTGTGGGCGAATGTTCAATATAGGAAATCCCGGAGGATATTTCCTAGAAAAATTCCTTTCCGTGTACGGCGGTCTTTACCTTTCTTTTTGAGAATTTATTTCGTTTGGCTTCTTCTATCCACATTTTCTTTTTGAATTAATAAGCAATAATAACTTATCGAATTGCTTCTATTTCTTTACAAGAGATATAATAAGTAAAGGAGACTTTAGAAACTAATATAAGAACTAATATATATATATATATATATATATATATACATACTATAATTACTTCAAATAACACTGAACAAACATTTTGATACCGTTAGATCTGCCCTGGTTTAGATTATAATCGATGGCTTGAAGTATCTTTTAATATTTTAGTTTTATAGTTATTAAGCTATATTATTGAATTTGATTTATATAATTGAAAAGAAATATTAATTTTAATAATAAATTCATGCAATAAAATACTTTCATAACTAACAATACTTATTGCACTGAAAAATGATATTTTAAATTTATATCAAACTGCAGATGCATGCTCTAATTTCCGAAAATCTTCGATCGATTCCCTTTCTTTATTCGAACAGTACTTGCTATTTATAAACTTCATGCGAAATTTTTCTAGCCGCGAAATTTCATGAGGAATTTAAGTGGAGGGTGTTGAACCCTTACAATTAGAACTGGTATTGCAGTTCAAAGGCCTGTTCTCAACTATAAAGAAAATTACCTGTTGTATAGTTCTCTCGGTGTAACGTCGCTAAGGCTTTAGCAAGGATAAAGCAAAGGTATATTGGTTAAGCGCAAAGTTATCGTTTAATTAATTTCCATGAATAATAACTCAATGGTTAGTATTCAACGGAATATATTAAGGAAACGATATAATGGATTCCCAACGATTTTCTCATTTTAATTCTATTTATAAATAGTTTAATTTCATAAGCCGGGATTTCTTACATGCTTTAAAAAATAATATTGATATTAAACCCGTCAAGATAGTATTTTTCGTTCAATCACACTCTTGTGTTATGCCTTCTATTCACTGAGGGCATTGAGAGATTTGCATTCAATCAATAGCGAATACCGTAATCTTTACTTCTTATTCTATGGTAAGTTGACTATTACAGTTGTCAAAGATTGTTTGCAGCAACGTCGAGGGTTTCTTAAGAAAATTATCCTCTTCCTGACGTATAGCCCGTGTAAAATCGATGCTACAATGACCTGGTCTGTATTAGGAACGAATTCCGAAAAAAAAGGTCGAATGTGTACGTTGTAAATTTGTTTTTTCTTATAAATCAATTTTAGTATATGTTTGCATGTATATGTATTGGTGCAACCCTCCTTAAGAACTAACGATTCTCATTTTTTTAGAGAAGTGAAAATTTCCTTTACGTAATTTATATTTTTGGAGTAGAAAGCATAATAGTCAATACAATTTAAACAAAGTACTATTGAAAAAGAATGAATCACTAGTGATTTAAGAGCTGTTCTCTATATAAATCTGTACTGATTCTCTTATTTATTTAAAGTATATATGAAACAACTATAAATATAGGGAAAAAACGATTCATAAAAGAGTGAAGCATACATCGGAGGGGTAGTTGAGGATTGATTTGACAAGGGATGCAACCGACCAAGGAAATTGTAGCTAATTATGGTTAGTCTCAATGTTTCAAATTGATGAGTTTTATATCATAATCTGATTTGAAATTTAATATTTTTAATGATCATTATCATTTTTGGTGCATGATGAATATAAACAAATGTTAAAAGTTTTAAAGTATCCAATATATCTTTAAGAAAATGGCCTTATTTTCTAAATAATTTTATTTCGAAACTTTGTAAATTGTCGTTAGTTTAATTTTTTTTTTTAAATATTCTTTCTGCAATGTGTAGGCATAGCCTTACCATTTTAAAGTTATTTTTTTTAAAACATTTAACAATAAAAATATTTTTATTAAGAATTAAATCTATCATGACGAGTTTGAGCAAACTTACTATTCCTAGCTACCGCTAGGCCCCTGCAAGTCCTGATATTCTCAACGATCTGAAAAAAAGATGGGCCGAGACCTAACATAGAGCAGTCTGTAGAGTGCTCACAATAGCTAATTTATTTACAAGCAAATGCCATGCCACATGCCCCATTCCTTTTCAATAGCTAAGATCTGCCAAATTTTAATGTTCAATATCAACCTTCATTTGGTTATTTATTAATTAAAATGAAGCTGTATGATCTGTAAATGTTCGTCAGCATTGAACGTTTCTACCTGAATCAAGTTTCTAATTTCTTAATTTTTTAACATTCATAAAAGTGCCCAATAAACTTTCTATAAAAAATATATATGACTAATGGAGACCTGGGAGCGGCCAACTTCTCCATTCATGAGTTTTAGGTACATTTTCGCTGGTACTGACCGCGGTTGCGGCTGGCATAGATTGCTGGCAGTTGACTGCTGCTTTGACTAAATAGATAGGGACATATTTCGCTGGCACTGCCCGGCAGTCTAGGTATGACGTCATACCTATACTGCTGCGTCTCTGACCATTCCAGGTGTCATACTGCCACGGCCGCGACGGTTTCCGCTTGTTTTCGTTTAACGAAATGTCAAAGAAGGGATTTAATGAGAATAACGATGATTGTCTTGTAGAATTGATTAATGAATATGAGGTTCTTTGTATAATAATATAAGAAAAATTAATAAAAATAAAATAAACTACTTTGTTTGTTTATTCAAATTTGATGATAATATAACAAAAATTAATATAAAATAAACATCTTTGTTTGTTTCTTTATTTGTTATTTAAAAAAATTGTTTAAAAAAAATAACAAATTATACAAGTACAGAATCGTTTATCAATCATTTTAAATAAATTTATTCACGTATAACTAACGGATATGGAAAATCGAATTTTTGGAATTCCTTACTTTTATTAATTTACTAGAAGCATATTTGCAAAATAAAATGTTATAAACACAAATCTAGGACCCAGATAAGCTAATAGGCGGAGAGTTAAAAAAAGTATTTGCAAAGGGGAAGTTACGAATACCTCTTTTTTGGTCTCTTGAAAAGTAGGTAATTCATATTTATTAGTTAGGTATACCTGGTGGCCACGATAAATTTTTTGATTTGCCTATTTTCCGTAAAGTGACTGCCAGTTTTTGTTTTGCAGCTTGGATTGGAGCTTGCACTGCAGTAGTAGCTTTTCCTACCACACTTCCTTTCACCATGCTAAACACAAAATTAAGCTGAGAGATATTTAGTCAAAAAATGTTTCTGAATCTTTTCACATCATTCCACAAATGGGCAATTATCAAATAAAAACCGTTCACTTTTCCGGGTTTAGAATATGCTGTTAGCAATACATCTTGTTAAGACCATAATTTCATTTTTCTCTTCTAATAAAAAAGCAAGAAATATATCCATGTTGGAAATTTGCATGTTTCTATTTCTTTCTCGAAGTCTATAACGGATGGTTTTAAAGGTTTTAACGATATAATTTATAACAAAAAGGATATAGTATGATTATATATATAGGAAAGTTATAACGATATAGGTTATGCGAGAGAAGTTGGCCGTTGCCGTGAGCAGTTTCAACGAAATATACAAACAGTAACAGTTAGCGGTAACGGTTGGCAAGCAGCTCGTCCTTACTCAGACTCCAACGGCTTTAACACCGGTGGCATGGCTGGGGGAGTGGGGAAGACCCAGTGGTCGCTGGGACTTCCGGAGTCCTGCTTTAGTCCGTCGTATCTGGAGCTTGGTATAGAAGCCTAATCAAAATATGTGCGATTTTGATTAAGAGTAAAAATGAGTCAGAGTAATTATTTTTTTTTTTAGTTAATTTTTATCTTGTATATGGACAGCAAAAGTGTGAATGCACGTCTAAGTCCAAAACGGTTTGTTTTAGAATTATTTTATTATTTTATTTTTGCGTAAATTTTATGCACAGCTATTAATTCTCAATTTTTTCTCCTCGATAGTAAATCACTAGATAAAACATGCTATTAAAAAAAAAAACCCTCAAAATTATGAAAATTTTATTTTTAAACGTTTTTTGTCTTTCTTTGAAAAGTTGGCATTTCAAGATTGCATGAGATTTCACACATTTCCCGACGGTAATATGCAAAAAGTATAATCCAGTGAACTCTTTTATTTATTGTTCACAAATGGTAAGTGATGATACTCTCAAATAAAATGTTGAATGTACAAAAAGTATTTAATTTGATATTAAATTGTGTTGTTACATGAATAGTTACATCAAGGAATAGTTAATAAAGGTATAAACACATTCTATCTTAGAAAGGAATCTAATTATTAAGGTTAAATAAAGAGAATGAGGGATGGGTCTCTTAAAGTGCTAGATTAACGTATAATATTAATTTGATTAATGCCAGCAGACATAATTCATAGCAATATTCTGTAATTGATTTTCGTAAAAAATATAAAGTAATTCTTATTTTGTATCTTTTCTGAATCCATGTTGCAATTGCCCGAATTTTGCCTAGAGTTTTTGTGTGCCATAACAATTGACTTATCGATATAATATGAATCAAGATACAGATGGAAATACATTAATATGTTCTACATTGTTTATATATTAATTGATTTATGGAAATTAGGAATTTTTAGACTTACATAGCTTCATCACAAATTTCCTCCTGTATGTTATAATTCGTCATTCGTTACTTGAATTGGTTCTCATTTGTTATTGTTACACAGAAAGACCTAAATTAGCAATTCGCTTTTGTCCGTTCGCATTTGGGTAGATAAAGTTCCAACTGTTCAAAACGTTCACATACTAACTGAGAATTTTTATTTTTGAGGAAATTGCTAATGTGGTCTGAATAAAACGTGATCCTTATCAGCTCAGATTTCTAATAGCACACAAGTTTCCCGCATTCTCGATATATGTAATATATGAATAAAAAAATAAAGACGTGGATACGAGAGAAGGAGGACAAAGCGGATGAAGTACCGGGATGAGATATACGCCCCCCCCCCCTCTCCCAGCCGATATAGTCTCGCAAGGGTTCCTCAGCCGACTTCAAAAGACTGGAAGTAGGAGTCAGCTTCCACGTCACTGATTTGGTCTATTACTGCCTCTCATGAATTTCCTTAGGCCTCCTTCAAAAAAAGTAAATAAAACGAAAAATACATTCCGATGTATCGGATCTCTGTGGCATATCGCATTACTTTTGCAGTTGAATAAAATATTTAAACGCAATACTGCATTGAGCACTCTTATCGTTTGATCCATTAAGGATTCACTTCGTTTGATCAAGCGGATTCACATCACCCCTATGCTCTAAAGATTTATCTTCTACTGGGTATTTCAAATTAATCCTTCGACTACTGATTCATACCATTATTCCCTTTATTGCATTTCTTTGTGGGCTAATACAATGGCCAAAATTAAAAAAAAAATTCTTTTTGAGGTATTCCCTTCATCAATTTTTTTTCTCGTTCCTAGTACATCTCTTCTCTTAGGAAAAGAAACATCGCAAATCATTGAATTTACTGGGCAAGGTAAGGTACCTTAACATAGTACGTTTGAATTAGAAAGATGCAATCGTTAGAGATTATTGCATGCTTGTAAAGCAGAGGTGCCCACCCTCCCTAAGTCAACGACGAACCTCCCCTTAGTCGAGGATCCACCCACCCTCCAACTTACATCTACTACTCTTAAATGTGAATCCCTTATTATTATTAATGGAGGTATTACATTATTTTCATTTTTATTTTATAATACAATGTGTGGAAAAATAGAGGAAAGTTTTGTTGTAGTCATAAATTTTGGTTCACCCCTCCCCCCCTTCGGTGGGTCGCTGAGCACGGATCTGAGCTTTGTTAATAGATATTTTGGCCGGAATATTGTTTTTGTTGCAAAAGACTGAATTTTTTATTTTTTTTTTTGGCCAATATCTCGTAAACTATTAGTTTTTCCGAGAAGACCACCATATACGAAATTAAAGTAGACAAAATTTCTACATTTTATGTTTATAAAACATGTTTTTACGATTAACCGTTAAGCCGCTAGAGCGCGCTGAAGAAGTATCAAAAAGTGGCAAAAAGCGATTTATAGCTCTTTACGTCCAATTTGCGTAAAAACTATCCAAGTTTCCATGCTTTTGATCATACATGCTATTAAACTTCGCTTAATTGAATTATACATTAAATGTGGCACAAAAAACTATGAAAAGTACATATTACCTATGTACGCTGTGCTTGTATCCTGTTTCAAACAAGTGTTTAAAATCAAAGTGAAATGGAAAATTATGAAAAATATGAAGACAAATGATGAAAATAAACTTGAGGGTGTGAACTTCCATTTTTTATTAAAATCGAGATAGCAATGGTTATTATTACTCATTGAGTGAAGAGTCTAAATATGTTTAAACTGATCCCTTACTTTATTTTCTAACGTTTAAAAATCAATAGTTATAAACTCTCTTCATCCAGCAACTGGTTGACTGCAAAACTGCTCACCTACATCACATTGTGAAAAAATTGAAATAAGAAGTCTTACCGTTCACACCCTCTCTTATATTTATTTATAGGTTTTTGTTTGTAAAAAGTTAAAATGTCAGTCAAAGAAGTAAGTTGAAATTCCCTGGTCCATCCTTCATCATACTCGGTAAATTGTTTTAATAAAATAACTAATCGTTGTAAATAGTTGAAGTTGGTTTTGTTTGATGAAAAAAACAACAGAAATTTTGTTATTTACATTATTCATATCATTTGTTCTTATATAAATTCTTTTGTAAAACCAACTAATAACTGTTTTCTGAGTTTTTAGGCTATTCTTTGTCAAATAGTCATTCGTGACCCTTGTTATGGGGTATATTCATAATCATGATGCATAACCTAACAGAATCCACAATCCATAGATTTTTGTAACAAAAAAAAAACCACTATACTTAAATACTTATTTAAAACCCTTCTATTCCAGTTCCTCTTCACAATCCAGTTAGACGCTGGCTAATGATGTATTATAAAATAAGGATTTGGTTCCATTAATAACTTATTTTGTGAATATGAACATATATTTCATTTCACTTTTCATACACATTGTTTTTTTGTTTTTTTCTGTGTGTATACTAGAAGAGTTTCTTTTTATGGTACTCTATTTTTTCATCTACCAACTCTTTTTAAAAAAAACAATAGTGTTTAATAGTGTTTTGTTTTATTATTAATTAAGTGCTTTTTAGTTTAATAGTGTTTATATTCCACATTTAGGTTTTTTGTAAATATGTTTAAAAAAAATTTCTATCCGCATGATTATGTGTACTTTTAAAAAATATTTTTATATAACAGTTGAATTTTTTTTCCTCTTGTCTATGATAGTCTTTTTTTCTTTTTGTTTTGCTTATTAGATGATTTTTTTTTTTTTTTTTATCCGTCTTATTTTTGTATACAATATATTGCACCACCATTCTTCAGTTGTTCATATATATATATGTATATATATATATATATATATATATATATATATATATGTATATAAATATATTTATTTATAACTATGTGTATTTTTAATGTTTTTGTATTTATTAGCTTATAGGTCTTTGGACCAGATATAAAACTTTATTATTTTGTACATATTTGTTATTCTAAAGGAACTTAGTACCAGAATAAATTTGTTTTTCTGTTTCTATACTCGATGTACTGTTCTCTTGCTCGAAATCCATTCAATCGCTACCTAACGGAAAATTTATTTTGAGTAGGCTTTTTTTTATTTTATTTTTTCTGCCTAATATATGTATGTATATTATGCATATGTATGTATGGCCACTTGTGAGCATATTTCTGTGCAATAATGTTATTCTTAGGGAGTATTGTCTCTGCTATGACGTTCGTGGACAAATAAGGTATTATTCTATTCTATTCAAAAAATAAATAAAAATCTCATGCAATCTTCATTTCCTATTTAAGCATCACCGCACGTGTACTTGAAGAAGTATACAATGTACATCGATTGTCTTGGAAATAGCCTATATATCATCGGGAACAAAAACTAAGGAGCAATATATCAAAGGGAAAAAAAGTATTGACTTGTGGAGGTCATGCCTTGCAATGTGGCAGCTGTCAGGGACATCACTTGCAATACTTCCAGCTTTTTCACATCTTTTTTCAATTAAAAAAAAAAGTCAATATTGCTTCTAACAAAATAAGGTTATGATAATTTGTCATGTGAAAATTGATTACCAACTGGTAGTACTTTTGCACTTGCTATTAAGGAAAAAGAACCGTCCCTCCGCAAGATTTTCATAATCAAGGGAAATACGAGAACGGTTTTTTTTTTTTATTTGTCTCTATAGAATCACTGAGGTGGCAAACGCCAAATATTTACCATAACTCATTGAAATTATCAAAATATCAAAATGAAAAACAATAAGAAGGATATGAATCATCAAATCATAAAATGTAAGACAGAATTACTAATAAAATTATCTTTATTACTAATTATATTAAATAACTGGTATTAGCAGTAAAAAAAAAAAAAAGATAAAGTTTTCTCGTATTGTTTTGTACTTTAGATCTGTCATATCAACCGCAGAACGATTCGGGGTTCTGGAGGTCCTACTGAGGTAAATCCAGTTTCTATAAAGTGGGTATCTGGCTCAGGTATCTGGCTGGCCCTTCATTGAATTGGTTTTAAGTAGGGTTGTAATATCGAAACGCGATATATCGATGTATCGGAGTTGAAAAACCGATATTTTATATCAATATATTAACATCCGATATATCGATGATATTGATATTTTACAACGATATATCGATGACACCGTTATGTTAAACTATATTACAATTCATATCCCGGTAATTCGTATATCCCGATAATTCGTATGGATCTCATTTTATTACGGATTTATATACAAATAATGTTAATTAGTCCTATGTAAAGACAAATCGATAATTATATAAATGATGATTGTACTGAGATGTATATCAAATGAATTACATGCTTTTAGATGAATGTTTTGAGAATGCACAGTATAGTCGGAAGCGTTATAAGATAAATATATGTTTTACAAGTTTGACAGTTTTATTAATAAAAAACTTCTAGAAGACTATAATATTTGAAATACGGCTAAAAGTCTTCAAAATAAAAATATGTTATACATTTTTTTTTAAGTTTAATTCTTTTCTATCTTTTTTTTATAATGATTCATGGCTAATAAAAATATTGTTTTATAAATAATAATAATTATATTATTTCATAACCTTCTTCACAGTTTAACATTAAACTCATTTGAGGAACTTTTCTTTCCTTTTTCATCCATTTCCATTCGATATATCGATATTTTCTAGCGATTATCGGTGGATATCAATATTTGGTTTTGCGATATCGCAAAATATCGAATATCGATATTTTACTTTCAGTGTTCCAACCCTAGTTTTAAGGGATTCTGACCATATTACATCCTTGTATAACCGTTGTCAAAAAAAACAGTGATTCCTAATTGGTAATCCTATATTGTAGACCCCGTATATAAATTTTTCAATGCAACCCAACAAATCTTAATTTAGTAAGTTAAACTCCTATTTAATGCAAGAAACATTTTAACGTATCTAGTGCTTATCCAAATTCAAATTGGAAATTGAACTCAAAATGAATAATTTGCCTATTGAATGAACTTAAAACTATCAATCTTTGTTACATTTATCGTTAATGTCAGTATGTTCACTCTAAAGCTTTATGGAATTTATTCAGCACGATCAGAAGCCAATGTTGTAAAAATAGTATTTTTCAGTGACTTATATTAGAAAGTTGTATTAAACTATTAATAAAACAATATTAAAAAAACAGTAATTCCAAATGAATTGCCGGAACTTCACATGTCCAAGTCTGTATATCCGATGGTCATAATAGCACTAAGAGTTGGAAGGAATTTGCAACTAGTGTTATAATAACTTCAAAGTATCCAAATGTATAAAAACCAAACAAAGCGAAATATCTGATGTGGACAACACATGACTTCCTTGCACGCCCATTAAACTATAAATCGGTGGCTCAAAAAGTGATCCTGAATTTGTTTACTAGTTTCCGAAGATTACAGTATCTCAAAAACGACACTCGGCGTCGCGACACACATAAATGGGGAGGAAAACCAGTATTTTACACTCAATTTTAACACTTAAAAGAAGTAATAAAAATGTTTAATTAGATTGGAAACCAAATTGTATTTGTAACCTTTATTACCGAAACATATGATTTATGTATTTAATTTAAATATAATTTTGAATGTAATCTTATTATGACCCCAAGTAAAGTACCCTTTCCGGCTCATCAATTTTAACCAAAATATATTAAATACATTCATATCGATATAAAAGTCCTATTTACCAAATTTGAGATTATATACATTATATTTTAATATAATTTTTGATAAAAATCAATTATGACCTTGAAGTAAAGTATCACTTTCGGTGATCAAGCAGTGACCAAAAAGGGAGGCTCACAACTAGATTTTACAAAAATCCTAAATACGGAATTTCAAATTTCTACGGCAAACGGTTTTTGAGTTGTGCGAAATACGAACGAACGTACGTACAGACGCCACGACGAAACTAGTCAAAATGGATTCAGGGATGGTCAAAATAGATATTTCCGTTGAAATCTGAAAACCGAAAATTTTCGCGAATACAATACTTCCTTTACTTCGTACAAGGAAGTAATTAAAAAAAAGGAATTACTGGATGCTAAAAAAAATTTTTTTTTTTTTCGAATCTATAAAATTTGCACTTACATCTGTCATATCATATAAGGACATGTGTGCTTTTTACAATTCACGATTCAAAAATGATAAGAATATTTAAAGAAGATTACATATAGAAGTATATGAATCCAAACAATAAAAATCCAAATGACTTGAATATTTGATTCGTTTCCACAGAACTGTGGTGTGGATCTAAACCCTGAAGTGAAGTCATTTTTATATTAATTTCTTAACTGAAGGAATGATCCTTTATAAATCATTCAATTAACTTTAGCTTCAAAACCTTTGTCTTACAAAGTTAATCAGTATTGATAAACTAAACTAATTGCAATACCTGCACTTGATTTTGCAATACTCCCAAATATTCAGATGATCGATTAAGACTGAAAGAGAAAATAAGATCTGTTGGTGTTGATGCATTATGTTTTTCAAATTTTACTATACCTTATTTAAACCATGAACTTATCAGAATTAAAAACATTTGATATATGACTAAGTAATTCATAAAACGTAAGTCCAAATTGCTCATTAAGAATTTCAATCGGTGCATGACTTATTTTTCTTATTTTCTATTACGTTTCCCGAAAACATAAAAACAATTAGAGAAGGTAGTGGGTGAACAGATATGATAAAATACAATTTAAATTATCACAAAACCGTATTGTAACAAGGGCACATGATAAATTTTTTTTAACACAGAGAAAGTCGACACTTCCAAATATTTATAGATAATCGATTAGTGTGAAAGAGATAATTTATTACAAGGCAAAACATTTTTTCAAGCATGATGAGAGTAATTTTATTGTTAAGGATAGAAAATGGACCGAAGAGGGTTATTGCTGGGCATAAAGACAGCACTGTTAAAATCAAATCACCCCATTGTAATATGCAAAGGCTGCTTATACCATGTATTTGGCTTGTGGTAACCTACAAATTTTAATTAATCAAAACATTAAAATAAATAATAATATAAATGCAGTGCGGTAGATAATAGTTAAGCTCGGCGCAACCCACTTAAAAATATGTTAATAGTTTATTTCATCATTGAGAAACGTAAAAACAGTAAAAACGATGATAAAATGATGATAGATAAATCATGTTCCTCGAACTAGGATTTTTTCGGGTTCTGTTCCGATCGTCCTTTAATTTCTCAATTGTGCGTTTTGTTCTAAAAAAAAAAAAAGAAGTTCTTTCCGAGGTGATGAGTATGAATCGCTCTTGGTCGATAGGATACGTATTGTGTCCCTCCGTCTGAACGGATTCGTGGCCGAGCTTTTCAGTGAATCTGGTGTCTTCGAAAGCGTTCCTGGAAGATGCTCATTCCCTAGAAGGGAAAATCGCTCATGAAGATGAAAATCCATTTCGTGATTACTGCTGAAGGAGGGGTGGGGGCTCTGGGAGGATTCCTCAAGTGTCCCAAGACCTACCAATCAAATACTTTCCCGCCACTAATGCATTATTCAATGTGACAACGGAAACTGAATTGATGGACTTTTTTGTTAATACGTATTTTTCTTACGTTGACTCCTTAATGATAAAATATGACGAAATATTTCTGAAACTAAAATTTCAAATTTCCTTACCAAAATTAAGTTCAAGTAAGAATTTTCTTGAGTGATGCCGTAATTCATGAAAATTAAAAATGAACTTAAACATGAATTAAAATATTTATATTTTAAAATATTGAAATAATTATTTTTGATTTTAATATTTAATATTTTTCAAATAAAAATATTGATGTTTTATATTTTTCAAATTTAAACATTCTTCATTAAAAACAATAACGTGTCAGAATTAAATACAATTGGCATATAGCATAGCATTTCGATATCCTTAGTTATTTTTAATTACTTAATTAGCATATATTAGGAAAAATACTGTCCCTACCGGCTTGATCATATTTTATTAAATAGGAGGTAACAAAATATGTTGGAATCATGTATAGTCTAGACGAAATAGAGTAAATATAATCATTTTTTGTAATAAATTGCAACGGTACTTTCTCAACGTAATAATTAGGATAGTAAAATAGTAGAAACAAATTTCTATCATAAAGGTGCCGAAAAATATTTTTTTCACATATAATATCTAAAACAAATTTGTTTAAGAAAAATAAAAAAATAGTACATAATAGCGTTTAATAATACAAAAAAAAAAAAGATTTTTAAGCAGTTGAAGTCGGTCAACAACTTTTCGCAAAAAAAAAATTAAAAACCGCTAAATATGGCCATTTTATTACAGAGCTTTTAACTTCGTAGGAACTTGTTTTGGGGCTTAAATTGTGGCTTTTGTTAGCGTCTGTCTATCTATAATAAAAATTGTAAGCAAAAATAATAATAACTTTTTCCAGAAATTGAGAGAACATAAAAAAAGATTTGAAAAAGAGCCAAATGGTCCTAGAGCCATTTTTCAAAGCGCTTTTTGTTCTCGAGGAGTTTCTCTATAACCCTATTTTTATGAAATATATGTGAGGGTCGAGTAATTACCTAAAAAAGGTCTTTGAACAAAGGACTGTTTATCGCAAGAGCCCGTTAAAGGTGAGGCAGCGGAGGGGAAGTGAAGAGGGCGGGGGAAGGTTCTCTGTATCACCTTCCCCCGCCCTCTTTACTTCCCCTCCGCTGCCTCACCTTTACTGGGCTCTTGCGATAAACAGTCCTATGTTCAAAGACGTTTTTTTAGGTAATTACTCGACCCTCACGTATATTTCATAAAAATAGGGTTGTAGAGAAACTCCTCGAGAACAAAAAGCGCTTTGAAAAATGGCTCTAGAACCATTTGGCTCTTTTTTTAGATCTTTGTTTACGTTCTCTCAATTTCTGGAAAAAGTTATTATTATTTTTGCTTACAATTTTTATTAAAGATAGACGTTAACAAAAGCCACAATTTAATCCCCAAAACAAGTTCCTACGATAATTAAAAGCATATTATGAAAGAAAACCCGTTACGCTCTACAATATATAATTCCTAAAGCAATATTCAGTATGAAATTCCTCCTAGCTGAAATGGTTTCTCCTTAGGCCACATCTAATTCTTCCAATAATAAATTACTCAATACTCGACTCCTTCTCAGAAGCTCAGGACTCAAAGCTGCTGCGAGAATGATTTTCTCATTCGAGATCTCTTCTGAGAACGAGGGTTCTTTCCGGAGGGCCACCCACAACTAGCTAATTGGTAAATTCGCTAAATCATTATTGGACTCTTTCCTCCGTAATGAGATTTCTTCTGAGCTGTCAAGGAATAGATTCAGTTAAGCGGAGGTGGAAGGGGAGAAGGGGTTCGGCCTCCAAACAGTATTTTCTAAAGTTTGCTATTTGCTACATAGCAAAGCAAAAGGTATCCTTGTACATTGTATCCTTTGATGTACGGCTTTAAAGAAAGATACTATCTATTACTAGTCCTGGTAATGCATTTAAAATTAAAGACAGGAGAGGTACTTGATTTATTGGAAATATTATTCTTACTTGATGTATATCTTTCAGAATCGATTTAGTTCGATATGCATTTCGATTAACCTAATTGAATCCCACAATTGCAGAGAGGTATAGCAAGCAGTTAAATAGTCATCTCTTGTCATGGCGCTTTCCAGGAATATATCCAACATCAGAGGCAATTGGTGGTTTATAATGATTATTTACTTACTCAAAGGTTAATCTAAAATTAAAGAATCGTAATATTCAGAAGTATCAAAGGTTGAAATATATCTATATATGTAAAATAGTAAATATAAATGTTCGAGAACTATATGTTTTTGATTGACGTCCGCATGATGGTTATAGATGGATCAATCCCTAATTATATGTTTTTGGTTTATAATAAAAATATGTATTTTATTACTTACATAGCAAACAGTTGAAATCCTGCTTGTAGAATTGCGATTTTATGTTCATTCAAATAATTATTCCTTTTCATAGTGAAAGTTAATTGTAGTTCGATTCGAGATTTAAATTAACCGCAGAACAAACTTAAAAGCTAATTTCTTAAAAAAATATTTTACTTTGCTAATATTTTGAATCTTATAGTATAATTTACTTGGCAATTATTCATGATAATATCACATCACTATCGCAATACAATTCACAGATTATGAAAAATGTGACTTCTCTTATTTAGAAAAAAAAAAATCTTGATGAATAATGGAAAAATTAAAGCAAACTGACCATATTTATTAAATTAAAATATTGTTTGGTAGTTCAACATTTTTTAAACGAATTATTTTTCGTTTGTTTAAATAATTTAAATTAATGTCTTATTCAGTAAATATTACTATATAATATGTATGTACTTGTTTTAATAATTTTTTTCTTTATTTTCAGGTGAGTGAGAAGCTATCATTTTTTTTTCTTTTGCATTTAGATGAATACGTAAACATATGCTGCCTAGGTAAGTTTATGGTTTTTTTTACACTATAAATTTTATTTAGTGAGGCCTTGTTCCAATAACCTATAGATGAAAAATACGAAATTTCATAAAGACATGCTGGTATATCCTTGAAAGATTCTATTCTATAATGAGTCTATTTGAAAGAATAGTTCCACCATACGAAAATTTTAGTTTTTCCTTTTTTTTTTTTTTTTTTTTTTTTTTTTTTCTTGGAAAGCTTCCATTTATGAATATTTCTTTGAGAATATTCATAATTTTTTTTTGAGAGGATTCCAATATTTACTACAGTACAAAATTATTGTTCATTTAGCCATTATAAGTTTACTAGTCTAACATAATGACTTTCTCCAAACTGTGATTAGAGAGTAACTTTTTAAAGACACTAAATAAATAAAACAATAAATTATTTTTTAATGTTGTGATAATATTATTCATGTACCAGTTAGATCAAAGGAAAAAATATCAATTTTCTTCTGTATTGATAATTAAAACCATAATTATTTACGTTAAAAGTCTTGTTTTGTGCTTTAAAGCATTCAATAAAATATTTCGATTTGATTTTTTTTTTTTTTGTTTTTTAAATTCAATTTATTGTTTGTTAAAAAGGTTTCTCTTTCAATAATGTGTCTTTATTATCTATAAACTCTGAAAGAGTTTATTTTATTTTTTTAATGAAAAACTACCATGCCTTAGTATTACATGATCAAAAAATGAAGAATAAAAAAGGCAATAAGATTGACTAAGAAAATGTCCGACTTAATGTTTTATCAGTAAGTTGTGGGACAGCGATATACCTAAACAGGCAAACTATTACGAATTATATTCATATATGTATATATATATATATATATATATATATATATATATATATATATATATATGTACACACATATGCATATACAAAATAATGAGTCAAAGTCATCAGTGCGTTTGCAACCAACAACTTCATATTACCTTCCGCTTTTAGATAAAATACTGCTGTACTTTTTTTTTATTGGTCGCTTATGGTGTGCTGACAAAAATATTGAAATTATCGTACAATAATGACTTTAATTTCTTTCGTCCATCTTGGGCCATTTGCGATTATGCAGACACAACACAGCAAATCGGCGAATCTTTCTCTCTGACCGTAAATTTTCGAGTAAGAGGACACTTTATTTATTTATTTAATATTCAAACTGTTCTTGAAGTAGACATTAACTGGCAGGGCGACTCTCTTCATTTATAAAATGGGAAAGGCATGTTTATTATAGCTCAAACATAATAAAATGGAGGGTGTGCTCACGCGGCACTAAGTTGAAACTAACGGTTTTTTTCCTTAATCTTTACAAAATATTTAGAAATATATACATATATAACAATTTCACAGTATTATCTTGTAGATGAATGCTTGAACTCATGCTGCGTAGGTAAGTTTAGTATGTTTTTATTAATCTAAAAATTATATTTGGTGAGGATTTGTGCCAATAACCATTAGATGATGAATACGAAACTTCATAAACTCACAGGATTAAAGCACCCTCTTGTAATATATGTATATATTTGTAAATATTTTGTATAGGAAAGTGTCCTATGATTAGATACTTTTTTTAAAATTGCACTGGAGATTCCTCAATAAAAAATTTACCAACTTTTATTTTTAACTCTATAACTGATAGTCTTTTGACGCGTAAAGAAACTTTTTTGAAAAATGTTATCACAAATTTGTTTAAAACAATATCTAAAAAAAAATTTAATCAGTTATTTTTGGAAAGGGTTGCCCAATATGAGATAGTGTGCATTCCTTATAATAAACAGTTTCTTATATATTTATTTTACGACCGAAAGGATAAAAATGCTTCTTTAAAGTTTTAATTAATCCCATAAAATCAGAAATTTAGGTATAGTGTCCAGTGAAAAAAAAATAAAAAATATATGAAAAGCTGAATATAAACATCACAAATCATTTTTAAAAACAACTTACTTTGTGCACCAAATCAGCTGTCAAACCTGTTACAAAAATATTGTTTTAACACGTATTGAATAATTGTTATGGTCTGAGTAAGGAAGGTTCCAATTGGAAACCGTTTTACCTGCCCAGTAGTTTATGTCGCAAATTTTATGGTGGATTAACTATATGGTTAGCTATACGCTTTTTATGGTAGGCGAGCTATATTTTGCGATATATTTTTCTTGTTTGTTCAATGTAAATATGATTTGTGGAATATATATGTATATATATATATATATATATATATATATATATATATATATATATATATATATATATATATATATATATATATATATATATTTATATATATATATATAATGCGATTTAAAAAGGGAAGAGTAAGAAGAAATTTATATTGACAGATGGTTGTAGCGAAAATCAGTGACAGTTACGGCACCATCCCATTGCTAACTAATAAAAGTGGGACTAAGGACAATCAATCAGTTATGCTAATGAGGCCGGTGTTAAGCCATTTATCGTCACATTAATGCGTCAGCTATTTGCTGTAGTGAAATATGCACCAACTCGTTTAGCTGTTACAACTTGGTTAGATGTAACAGCGCAACAGGCGGCCTTGCTAATTATACATGGAGCAGTGATGTCTATGAACAAGATTAGGAGGTGTGAGTGGGGGAAGGAGTGGGGGAAGGAGGGAGTGTAGCGGGAACAGCTTTTTCCCTGAAAAGTTGATAAGTTCCTTCATTGCTTTTATCAATATACTCGAATCCGCTTAATTGAGAACGCCTATTTATTAGGAAATTTTCCGTTAAGCCGAATCAAAATAGGCTAACCGCTTTATAACTACAAAATATCGAATAATTAAGACGAAACAATAACGCTATAATAGGATTTTCTCGCTACTCCCCGATCTTGTAAACCCACGCATGTAACACAATAATAATGAAACTACATCTTGCATGTAAATTTCATATATTTAGTGGAATGAACTGAATTTTTTTAAAATTAAAATGGATTATAGATTTTGTGGGTTGATGGAAATTAGCCTTTGTCAATATTGGACTCGGGGTAGAGTATGGCTATTCTTAAGCAACACCTGGTCGCCGTGAGTTGCATCGATTGTAGAGTGACGGGTTTTACTTACCCGGAGGGAGGAGAGGCTAATTGCCAGAAAATACGGGACCATATGGCCTTTTTTGAAGAGTTTTTGTTCGTCCACAATCTTACCACTTAACTTCAGATACGTGTTGCACGCTTCTTAGCTACCACGAATCTTCATATATTTATACACGCTTTTTTTTTCCCGATGCGCACTAAAGACCTTTGGT